>JAOPSE010000004.1:128541355-128883887 GCA_029449295.1 Zea luxurians
GGACGCCACGCGGCGGCCGTCGGCGGCGGCGCTGGACGCGTTGGAGTTGGCGGCCGCCGCCCAGAGCACGAAGGGCATGGAGTAGAAGACGCGGCCGACCTGGTTGGCGAGGTACGTGCTGAAGTTGTTGCCGCTGTTCGGGGTGACCTGCAACGCCCCCTGGCTAACGGTGGAGTTTCCGGTGAACGTCAGGTTGGTGGAGAGCTAGAGCCAGTTCTGGTCGAACTTGGGGAAGGAGAAGCTGGTGGTCTCCCTGCCGGTGACCATTGACTGCCCTCGAATACCATGTGTCCATCGGAAGATAAAATTCTCTGAAATAAGCCAACATTGAGGCCTTTTGGCTACACAAGTAAATCATCAATGTTCTAAAGGTTGCTTTGATTTTCTAGGGATACCACATCTTTTCTTAGTTTCCCATGTGACAGAGTTAGGTTATTAGTTTCCCATCACTGACGGTGCTTCATTTTCTGAATGTGATACGATATTGGTTTTTTACTAGTTTGAGTTTGATCTTTCTCCAATTGAAATACCTAAACTGCCGACTGGTATTGTGCATGCATAATCTTTGGGACGGATTGGTATGACCTCTGTATGTTCTGACTGCTACAAAATGTTGAACTAAATCACTTGGTCTTAACAGGAACTTGGAGAGGCCTATCAAGTTCTTAATGATCCTAGGAAAAAGGAGGCTTATGGTAAGTATGGAAAGGAGGGTATTCCCCAGTAAGTTTTGTGCACTCGGTACACTGAAGTTGGAATATCTGTAGGTTAGAAAGGAAATCCATGTAATATCTGTAGATTCGAAAGGCAATCCATTTCCATAAATGCTGAGATATATCTAAGCATGTAAGCAGCATACTATGTCAAATCCCAAGAATACCATCATCGACTTGTTAGTGTTCATATGCAAATATAAATACAAAAGGGCCTTTCATTGACTAATGTTATAGGAAATGGCATCATACTATGCAGTCAAATCTGCTTGTTAGTATGTTAGGTTTATTATTAGTTCTTTCACCCGTTCAGCATTGTTCAATTTTGGGTTATATACAGTGCTTGGATTGAATGAAGAGGTTCGACGAAGCTAAAGCTGAACTTGAGGAAATTGTTCACTACCTACGAGATCCTAAGGTGAATTGTTTTAGTCAGGCACACTATTTGTCTGTTGTCGGCGTTTCGAGACCGGGGGGTCCCTAAGCCGACGAGTGAATGTCGCCGCGTGCCCCAGCCCAGATGGGTCGACGCGAGGCCGAGCACGAAGGGGGGAAGTGAGGTGGCCGGAGATGGGCGTGAGAGAGGTGGAAATCCAGCGGCCTTCGTGTTCGTCCCACGCCCAGGTCGGGTGCGCTTGCAGTAGGGGGTTACAAGCGTCCACGCGGGAGAGGGACGCGAGCAGCCCCAAGAGAGTGCCTGTCCCGTCCTCGTCCCCGCGTGGCCAACCTTTCCTAAGAGGGCCCTGGTCCTTCCTTTTATAGGCGTAAGGAGAGGATCCAGGTGTACAATGGGGGTGTAGCAGAGTGCTACGTGTCTAGCGGGGGAGAGCTAACGCCCTAAGTACATGCCGATGTGGCAACCGGAGAGATTTTGGCACCCAGCTGGTGTGATGTCGTGGCCGTCGGAGGAGCGACGGAGCTTGGCGGAGGGACAGCTGTCAGGGCGGTTGAGTCCTTGCTGACGTCCTCCTGCTTCCGTAAGAGAGCTGAGAGCCGTCGTCGTCACAGAGCATGCGGGGCGCCATCATTGCCTATCCGGTGGAGCTAGCCAGATGGGACACCGGTCTTGTTCTCTGCGGCCCGAGTCAGCTCGGGGTAGGGTGATGATGGCGCTTCCTGTTGACGTGGCTGGCCTGCGCCCTAGGTTGGGCGACGTGGAGGCTCCTCCGAAGCCGAGGTCGAGTCTGTCTTCCATGGCCGAGGCCGAGTCCGAGCCCCTGGGTCGGGCGAGGCGGAGGTCGTTCAGCAGAGGCCAGGGCGGAGTCCGAGCCCTGAGGTCGGGCGGAGCGGAGTTCGTCGTCTTCTGGGGCTGAGCCCGAGTCCGAGCCCTGGGTCGGGCGAAGCGGAGTTCGTCGTCTTCCGGGACATAGCCCGAGTCCGAGCCCTGGGTCGGGCGGAGCGGAGTTCGCCGTCTTCCGGGACTTAGCCCGAGTCCGAGCCCTGGGTCGGGCGGAGCGGAGTTCGCCGTCTTCCGGGTCTTAGCCCGAGTCCGAGCCCTGGGTCGGGCGGAGCGGAGTTCGCTGTCTTCCGGGACTTAGCCCGAGTCCGAGCCCTGGGTCGGGCGGAGCGGAGTTCGCCGTCTTCCGAGGCTTAGCCCGAGTCCGAGCCCTAGGTCGGGCGGAGCGGAGTTCGCCGTCTTCCGGGGCTTAGCCCGAGTCCGAGCCCTGGGTCGGGCGGAGCGGAGTTCGCCGTCTTCCGGGGCTTAGCCCGAGTCCGAGCCCTGGGTCGGGCGGAGCTTCCTATGGTGCCTTTGGCAGGGCCTGACTGCCTGTCAGTCTCACTCTGCCAAGCGGCACTGCGGTCGGAGTGGCGCAGGCGGCGCTGTCCTTCTGTCAGGCCGGTCAGTGGAGCGGTGAAGTGACGGCGGTCACTTCGGCTCTGCCGGGGGGCGCGCGTCCGGATAAAGGTGTCAGGTCACCTTTGCATTAAATGCTCCTGCGACTTGGTCGGTCGGTGCGGCGATTTAGTCAGGGTTGCTTCTTAGCGAAGGTAGGGCCTCGGGCGAGCCATAAACATGTCCGCCGTTGGAGGGGGGCCTCGGGCGAGACGGAAATCCTCCAGGGTCGGCTGCCCTTGTCCGAGGCTAGGCTCGGGCGAGGCATGATCGAGTCGCTCGAATGGACTGATCCCTAGCTTAATCGCACCCATCAGGCCTTAGCAGCTTTATGCTGATGGGGGTTACCAGCTGAGAATTAGGAGTCTTGAGGGTACCCCTAATTATGGTCCCCGACAGTAGCCCCCGAGCCTCGAAGGGAGTGTTAGCACTCGTTTGGAGGCTTTCGTCGCACTTTTTTGCAAGGGGACCAGCCTTTCTCGGTTGCATTTTGATCCGGTGGGTGCGCGCGAGCGCACCCGCCGGGTGTAGCCCCCGAGGCCTCGGAGGAGTGGTTTCACTCCTTCGAGGTCTTAATGCCTCGCGTAATGCTTCGGCTGGTCTGGTTGTTCCCTCATGCGAACTGGCCGTAGCCTGGGTGTACGGTCGGGGCCCAAGCTCTCGGGCTGGTATGTTGACGCTGTCAACGGTTCGACCGGAGCCGGGTTTGCAAGAGTAGCCCCCGAGCCTCCGCATAGGGCGAGAGGGCGATCAGGGACAGACTCGGCTTTTTTACATACGCCCCTGCGTCGCCTTTCCGCAAGGAGGAGGGGGGAGAGCGCCATGTTACCCTCGATGGGCGCCGAACATGGTGTCTCCGGTGAGCTGCAAGCGGGTAATCCGAGTGGACGTCCGTGCCCCGTTCGTTAGGGGTCGGCTAGGGGCCCAGAGGCACGTCCAAAAGTACATGCGGGTGATCTGCCGGACCCGGTCCCCTGGCGACGGGGTCCGAGGGCTCGATGCCTCCCTCTGATGGGATTCCGTTACAAGATCGCACCCGCTGGTCTCGGAAATGTCCTAGGGTACCTCGGGAGCGCAGCCCGAGCCTTGGTTATGTATCGAACGTACCCCTGGTCATCCCTCGCTCGGCGTCTGAGGCGACTGTGAACCCTTCGGGGGCCAGCCTTCGAACCCCTGATCAGTAATGGGCGCGGAGCCCGAGTAGCCTGAGGCGGCCGTGGAACCCTTCGGGGGGCCGGCCTTCGAACCTCTGACCAGTAGTGGGTGTAGGGCCCACGCGATCTGAGGCGGCTGTTGAAACCCTTCGGGGGGCCAGCCTTCGAACCTCTGATCAGTAAGGAGGCTCGGAGCCTGGTTCCTTCACGGGGAAGGATCCTTTTCGGGGTATCCCCCTTTCCCGGTCCCTGTTGCAAGAGATAGAGAAAGAGGAAAAAAGGAAAAGGATACGAAATCGAACGACATGGCGTACCTTTTTTGGCGCGGTTTTTACGGCGAAGGCGAAGCATCGCCCGCTTCTCCTGCCAGAAGCGCCGTCTATCCCTCCGCGGAGTTAATGCAACGGGGCGAGTTGTTGGCAGGGCGTCCGTTGCGCGTGCGCGAGCCATTCGAGGAACGGATCACGGGCGCGTTGTCTTCACGCCGTGAGAGGGGGTTCTCTAGCTGCCCCCGGATGGGACGTGAGCTTGGCTGACGACGTGACCGCTGCTCCCGCCCGCCTGCCACCGTCATCACTGCCGGCCCACCTTTGGCCGCATTGACCGCCGCGTCAGGCTGGCGCTGTGTAGCGCCTCAAAATCATGATTTTGGAATTTAGGAAAAAGGTCTCCTGAAAATTTGGATTTAATAAGACTTTTAATAAGAGTTTTCTTAACCTAAAAGTTTTTCTCTTAAAATTAACAAGTTTTCTAGTAAAGGACATAATAGAATAACTCCTATATGAACTAAGTTATCCCTTGATGAATTATATAAGTATCCATAAAAACATATGTTAGAGCATTTTTTTTGCAATATAAAACTATTTCCCTTACATCAAATATGGGGGAATTACACCTGTAAAAGACAATGGATTAAATAGAATAATAAATATATATATATATACAAATATAATGGCATATCATGCTGGTTCTTATGATTGTGCATTTAGTTGAATTTGAAAACCAAAACCAAATTTGAAAGTGGATTTGGAAATTAAACTAGAAATGAACAAAAGAAAAAGCAAACAATTTTTCTTCTGCTGGGCCAAAATTCCTAATCCCTGTCTCGGCCCATCTGCTTTCTCCTCCGCCGCAGCCCATTAAACCGTCTTCGCGCCTGGTCTGTGGGCGTGCCACTGTGTCGGGGACCCCACGCGGTCAGCCACCCTTCCTCCCGCGCGAACTCCTTCCCAGCCACCGTCACGTGGGCCCACGTGCCAGTCCCTGGCCTCCGTCTTCCTCGCGCGCACCCCGAACGGACTCCGCATCGTAGGCCTGGGCGAAAGGATCTGTCGTTCTCCGCGCACGGGATTGTAGCTACCAGATAGGAAACAACCTCCGTGCTTCTCGGTACGAAAGCCAAACCCGACTCCGCGGGCTCTGCGTGGTTTCTGGCCTCATCCTTGTTCTCTCTGTGTATAAAACCAAACACCACCGCCACGGCCATCAGTGGTGAGAAGTCACCTCCGCGGTCGGGATCAAGATGGGCAGAACCACACCCCTCGTGTGGGAGATTTGGAGCATCGTGAACCATGGGAGGTAGGCGCACGCTTACTTCGGGCGAGGATCAATCGAAGGTCTGTGGTTTGCTCGTCGGTAATTAGCTCGGCGTAGCCGTCCGCATCGTCGCGTGGCCCGCGTCACGCGATCATCGATTGAGGGTAAGGAGCCCGCCACTGAGTTCACCAAAGTCATCTCTGCGCTTGGGCGTGTCGTGGGCGGGGCAGGATCCCTTGGCGGTCACGCTGGGTGGGTCGCTGGCATGGCGCCGTTAAGGCCTACGGCGGCGCTGCCTCGGGTTGGCGTGGGGAGGAAGATGTACAGCGGCCGTTAGATGTCAAAGGAGTGGTCAGGATTTGGACGAGATCACGCCACCACATACCCTTTCGTCCATCGGAATCCAGCCATCGATCCTCGATCTAATGGTTAGGACGGCGTACCGGTTCGGGTTCTGATATGGTGCGTCGGATCTTGATCGGGTGGCCCACATTATGTTCCGGTTCACTTAAAGCACGGTTCTAATCTGGGCCCTCGATTCTGATCGGACGACTCAAGTTGGCCGTTACCCCTTCGGCCTGACTGATTTGCAAAAGAACCCCTGGCTTTCTTAAAAATAAACCCGCCGTCCGTGGGCGATGATCACTGAGTCTAGGGTGTATTTGTAGATCAGCCCCTGGGTTTCTCTGCTATTGACGCCCAGTCCAGACAACAGAGAAAACTAGATAATTAATATTAGAAATTGAATTTTTATACAAAATAATTCTAGAAACTTGTTTAATTCATATTTAATTCATTCTAACTCTGAATTAACCCATTCCAGTTTCTATAATTTTGTAATATTATTGTTTATCATTTTGTGTCACTATTTTGACATAAAAGCCATATTAAAATTGATATCCTAATTAATCTTGTACCAAGCACATAGAATCTTTAGAAATCCATAACATAAAATCTATACCTCCAAAATTAATAATTCCTGTTCCTGTGATCTTATTTAAATATGTAGATTATTAATATGAATTTTGCATATATGTTTGGTGTAATGTTAATTTTTGCCTATACAATGTTTGTTTGTATTGCTACGACTAGAGCGAGGTCACGTGTCATCTGAAGAGCAAGTTGGTACCTGAAATCTCAAGTCCCAGGCAAGTTGTGCCCTTGATCACTTCTTTTTACCCACTCATGTTCTAATTAATCATAATGATCTGCATAGGTTAATTTTGATGGGACCCAATAGGATACCCTAGTTTGTCTATCTTTATACCTTGTTTACCACTGAACTTTTTGGGTAGTACTTGCTAGTGCTTTATGTGGTTTTGGGTATGAAGGTACATTATTCATGATCACACTTTTATTATATGTTTATTATTACTGTTCATGATAAGATCATTATGTTAATTGGAACATGGAGCGACCACCCGGGAAAACAGTGCTACCACAAGGGAGGAATGGGACCCCTTGGCTGATTAATTAGGAAAGCTAGTGGAAGACTACCTTACCCGAAAGGGGCAAGGGCAGTAGGGGAGTGGTCAGTGTAGGGAGGCCCTCGGGAGGATTTTGCTGCGATGGCGGTCCTGCAAGGGATTCCTGCATTGGAGCTTCCTATAAACTGTAGCGGGTTTTCTGAAGCTAGTGGAACTTTGTAAAGGCCTCGTAGTGTTACCCTGCCTCACCTCCTCGGTAGAGGTGTATGGGAAGTCGCGATCCCTTGGCAGATGGGTAACATGACTTGTGGGTAAAGATGCGCAACCTCTACAGAGTGTAAAACTGGTATACTAGCCGTGCTCACGGTCATGAGCAGCTCGGACCCTCACATGATTAAATTATGGAACTAAATTCAATTTGTCATATGCATTGCATCGCAGGTGATGTTGTTACTCCTTTTGTTCTACTACTTAAATTGGGTTTGGTATTTACTTATACTTAGTAACTGCTAATAAAATTTTGACGAACTTTAAAAGCAATGCTCAGCTCTAACCATCCTCTTTGGTAAGCCTTACACTTCACGTGAACTCCCATCTTTGGCGAGTTCATGCACATTATTCCCCACAACTTGTTGAGCTATGAACGTATGTGAGCTCACTCTTGCTGTCTCACACCCCCCCCACAGGTCAAGATCAGGTACCCAGGATGAGGCGCATGGAGGATGCCGCGATGTGTTCGTGAGAGGTCTAGGCCATCGTCTCCCAGTCAACTTTGGGTTGCTGGACCGTTGTCTCCTTATAATGTAATTATTTATTTTGTATAGAATTCCTGTTATATAGTAAAGATGTGACATTCGATCTTGTGCCATGATTCATCATATGTGTGAGACTTGGTCCCAGCACACCTGGTGATTATGTTCGCGCCCGGGTCTTGGTGCCCCGAAACCCGGGTGTGACAGAAGTGGTATCAGAGGAATGTTGACTGTAGGACGAAACCTAGATAGAACTGGACAACCATTCTCTACTTACCTTTGCCACTCTGATTCTTTCTAAACTTTCCTTAAATCTTTTCTCATCTATTTCCGTTTTACTCTGATTACTCTTACCTTTTTCTTTCTAAAGACAAATGTGGATTTCACACTTCGGAATCTTGTGCCTAAAGTGACTTTAGGAATAAGAGACCTACACTTAGGAACAAAAAAATCAAAACTATTTTTGTCAATATTTGTATGCTTGAATGTTTGTTCTTGTGATACTTGTCTGATTTGGATCTTTGGTTGAGTGCGATGAGTTGTGGAGTAATGTCCACAATTACATCGGCATATACATATAAAAAAAATCGTTTAGAAGATAAACTAGAACAATTAAGAATACCACCACTAGAATATATCAAGCCTAATAGATCCATCTTATCTTAAAAGATATCCTATTACCTTAGTAGATTCATCTTATCTTGAAGGATTCATCTTATCCTAACCACTTTACTTATCTCATCCTAAAATAACAACCATGAGCTAATCCAAATTAATGAGATCTAAACTAGTATAATCTAGTCATATCCAATCTAATCTAGATTTTATCTAATCTATTATGACCTAATCTAGAGTAAGTTACTTAATGCTGGTACAAAAGATAAGGCCATACCCCTCATGCACTTAAAACTAAACTAGTGCCTTAAACCAACTCAGCCACATGCATGAGATCTAACCCAATCAATAGAGTCTTAATAGATTGCATAATCTGTCTGTCCCCACCTAACATCAAACAAACCTTTACCTACATCATGTAATCTATTTCATCCATGTCTATCTTAACCATATTCCTCACCCCGATGATATACACTAACCTTCAATCAATAAGACCAAGACTGAAGAAGAAAAGATCAACCTCGTCAAGGAAGGATAGAGAAGTCAAACTCAATCTTCAGATGCTTTACCACTCAACACATAATTTTTTCCCACTATAAACTTTCTCACCCTAGGCTATTCTTGCCCTAACCTATCTTTTACACTACACAATAAGGTGACTATACATATATATACCCATGCTTTCATAACCAATTTCTAAATGACATGAAACTTATTATTCTTAAACTAATCAGAAGTTAAAGGTTAAACTATAAATAAAGCTTTTTACATCCCTGTCCTTACAAATCTCGAGGACGAGATTTCTGTTAAGGGGGGTAGGATTTGTAGCGCCTCAAAATCATGATTTTGGAATTTAGGAAAAAGGTCTCCTGAAAATTTGGATTTAATAAGACTTTTAATAAGAGTTTTCTTAACCTAAAAGTTTTTTCTCTTAAAATTAACAAGTTTTCTAGTAAAGGACATAATAGAATAACTCCTATATGAACTAAGTTATCCCTTGATGAATTATATAAGTATCCATAAAAACATATGTTAGAGCATTTTTTTTGCAATATAAAACTATTTCCCTTACATCAAATATGGGGGAATTACACCTGTAAAAGACAATGGATTAAATAGAATAATAAATATATATATATACAAATATAATGGCATATCATGCTGGTTCTTATGATTGTGCATTTAGTTGAATTTGAAAACCAAAACCAAATTTGAAAGTGGATTTGGAAATTAAACTAGAAATGAACAAAAGAAAAAGCAAACAATTTTTCTTCTGCTGGGCCAAAATTCCTAATCCCTGTCTCGGCCCATCTGCTTTCTCCTCCGCCGCAGCCCATTAAACCGTCTTCGCGCCTGGTCTGTGGGTGTGCCACTGTGTCGGGGACCCCACGCGGTCAGCCACCCTTCCTCCCGCGCGAACTCCTTCCCAGCCACCGTCACGTGGGCCCACGTGCCAGTCCCTGGCCTCCGTCTTCCTCGCGCGCACCCCGAACGGACTCCGCATCGTAGGCCTGGGCGAAAGGATCTGTCGTTCTCCGCGCACGGGATCGTAGCTACCAGATAGGAAACAACCTCCGTGCTTCTCGGTACGAAAGCCAAACCCGACTCCGCGGGCTCTGCGTGGTTTCTGGCCTCATCCTTGTTCTCTCTGTGTATAAAACCAAACACCACTGCCATGGCCATCAGTGGTGAGAAGTCACCTCCGCGGTCGGGATCAAGATGGGCAGAACCACACCCCTCGTGTGGGAGATTTGGAGCATCGTGAACCATGGGAGGTAGGCGCACGCTTACTTCGGGCGGGGATCAATCGAAGGTCTGTGGTTTGCTCGTCGGTAATTAGCTCGGCGTAGCCGTCCGCATCGTCGCGTGGCCCGCGTCACGCGATCATCGATTGAAGGTAAGGAGCCCGCCACTGAGTTCACCAAAGTCATCTCTGCGCTTGGGCGTGTCGTGGGCGGGGCAGGATCCCTTGGCGGTCACGCTGGGCGGGTCGCTGGCATGGCGCCGTTAAGGCCTACGGCGGCGCTGCCTCGGGTTGGCGTGGGGAGGAAGATGTACAGCGGCCGTTAGATGTCAAAGGAGTGGTCAGGATTTGGACGAGATCACGCCACCACATACCCTTTCGTCCATCGGATCCCAGCCATCGATCCTCGATCTAATGGTTAGGACGGCGTACCGGTTCGGGTTCTGATATGGTGCGTCGGATCTTGATCGGGTGGCCCACATTATGTTCCGGTTCACTTAAAGCACGGTTCTAATCTGGGCCCTCGATTCTGATCGGACGACTCAAGTTGGCCGATACCCTTTCGGCCTGACTGATTTGCAAAAGAACCCCTGGCTTTCTTAAAAATAAACCCGCCGTCCGTGGGCGATGATCACTGAGTCTAGGGTGTATTTGTAGATCAGCCCCTGGGTTTCTCTGCTATTGACGCCCAGTCCAGACAACAGAGAAAACCAGATAATTAATATTAGAAATTGAATTTTTATACAAAATAATTCTAGAAACTTGTTTAATTCATATTTAATTCATTCTAACTCCGAATTAACCCATTCCAGTTTCTATAATTTTGTAATATTATTGTTTATCATTTTGTGTCACTATTTTGACATAAAAGCCATATTAAAATTGATATCCTAATTAATCTTGTACCAAGCACATAGAATCTTTAGAAATCCATAACATAAAATCTATACCTCCAAAATTAATAATTCCTGTTCCTGTGATATTATTTAAATATGTAGATTGTTAATATGAATTTTGCATATATGTTTGGTGTAATGTTAATTTTTGCCTATACAATGTTTGTTTGTATTGCTACGACTAGAGCGAGGTCACGTGTCATCTGAAGAGCAAGTTGGTACCTGAAATCTCAAGTCCCAGGCAAGTTGTGCCCTTGATCACTTCTTTTTACCCACTCATGTTCTAATTAATCATAATGATCTGCATAGGTTAATTTTGATGGGACCCAATAGAATACCCTAGTTTGTCTATCTTTATACCTTGTTTACCACTGAACTTTTTGGGTAGTACTTGCTAGTGCTTTATGTGGTTTTGGGTATGAAGGTACATTATTCATGATCACACTTTTATTATATGTTTATTATTACTGTTCATGATAAGATCATTATGTTAATTGGAACATGGAGCGACCACCCGGGAAAACAGTGCTACCACAAGGGAGGAATGGGACCCCTTGGCTGATTAATTAGGAAAGCTAGTGGAAGACTACCTTACCCGAAAGGGGCAAGGGCAGTAGGGGAGTGGTCAGTGTAGGGAGGCCCTCGGGAGGATTTTGCTGCGATGGCGGTCCTGCAAGGGATTCCTGCATTGGAGCTTCCTATAAACTGTAGCGGGTTTTCTGAAGCTAGTGGAACTTTGTAAAGGCCTTGTAGTGTTACCCTGCCTCACCTCCTCGGTAGAGGTGTATGGAAAGTCGCGATCCCTTGGCAGATGGGTAACATGACTTGTGGGTAAAGATGCGCAACCTCTGCAGAGTGTAAAACTGGTATACTAGCCGTGCTCACGGTCATGAGCAGCTCGGACCCTCACATGATTAAATTATGGAACTAAATTCAATTTGTCATATGCATTGCATCGCAGGTGATGTTGTTACTCCTTTTGTTCTACTACTTAAATTGGGTTTGGTATTTACTTATACTTAGTAACTGCTAATAAAATTTTGACGAACTTTAAAAGCAATGCTCAGCTCTAACCATCCTCTTTGGTAAGCCTTACACTTCACGTGAACTCCCATCTTTGGCGAGTTCATGCACATTATTCCCCACAACTTGTTGAGCTATGAACGTATGTGAGCTCACTCTTGCTGTCTCACACCCCCCCACAGGTCAAGATCAGGTACCCAGGATGAGGCGCATGGAGGATGCTGCGATGTGTTCGTGAGAGGTCTAGGCCATCGTCTCCCAGTCAACTTTGGGTTGCTGGACCGTTGTCTCCTTATAATGTAATTATTTATTTTGTATAGAATTCCTGTTATATAGTAAAGATGTGACATTCGATCTTGTGCCATGATTCATCATATGTGTGAGACTTGGTCCCAGCACACCTGGTGATTATGTTCGCGCCCGGGTCTTGGTGCCCCGAAACCCGGGTGTGACACGCTGCTGGGTCGTGCGCCTGGTCGCCTCGAGTCGCGGTATTGATTCCACAATCGAGGAGGCGCGGTGGTGGCGCAAGTGGCGGTGCAGTTGCTTGCATGCGGCATCCGGCGCGCCGGTTGCGTGACGCGTGGGCCTGGGCCTCCATGCTGGCGTGTCGGGAGTCGGAGGAGCGCGTCCACTTGGCGCGGTTGCATGCCGCCTGCATGGCTGCCCGCCTCTTTCGCCCGTTGGTCCGGGCAAAAGTGGAGGGTCACTTGTAACCGCTGGGCGGTTGTGTGCACCACGCGCGGCGGTTTGGCTTCTTCTGCTCTGAGCCGGTTTGCTTGACATGCGGGACCCAGCCCCCGCGCCGCAGGGGAGGGCCTTGGAGCGTGTTGGAGAAGACTCAGCCCGTGACGGTTGGGGGCGCAAGTAGGGAGAGTTGCCTTTAAAAGGAGGGTGACCCCCTTCGGAAGGCGACCATGTCTTCTTGCTCCCTTATGCATCGCGTCTTTCTTCCTTCCAAGCCCCCGGATGGGGGATACCCGCCGTCTTTTCGCCTCATCGTTGGAGGAACGCAACTCCGTAGGAGTTGGTACCTTTCAGCCATCGTTCAGCTTCAAGGATTTTCATCACACAGCCCGGTTGATCCCCTCCACTGGTGGTCACCCAAGACGGTGACCTCTAGCTCCTGGATGGGGAGAGGCAATCCGGGCTGCGATCCCGATCCCGCCCTCAGCGTCGAGGGCGTTCGTCATCCTCGCTGGGGCGGGGAGCGAGGCGAGCCGGGGCTCTACCTCCTACGCGGGTCGGCGGGCCACCTCTTCTTCCAGCTTCTGGTGGTGGCAATCGCCTTCCAGCTCTGCGGCGGAGACGTCCTCCAGCCATGCCGGGGAAGGCGAACTGTTGCTGTCCAGCTAGGATGCAACATTCCGCCCTCTTCCTTGCGTTCGCGGCGAGGACGGCAGCGAGGATCTGCCGGTGCGCTTGGGAGCGGCCCGCTCCTTGGCTTTAATATCTGGTTCGCGTCCCTTGAGCGGGAACGCAAACGAGAGTCCTCCGGCGGCCGCGTCCACCCGGGACCATGGCTGCTGCTGCAGAGGTTGCTGGCGAGTCTCCCGATGTTCGTTGCCCCGCAGGCTCGAGGTTGCTCATACCCGCGGGGATGGAACCAGAGTTCCGTTTGTAATGGCACTTCGAATGCCAGTGTTTTTGTTCATTATGGCTGTCGAGGCCTGAACATGTATGTAATTTTGGCACGGAGCCATGTTTTTTCCTCATTTTCGAGCATTAAGACTCTCCTGTTGATTATCTGAACCGCTTCACCAAGCATGAGTTGCCCTGTGTCAAGGTGACGAGTGAGGTATCCGTATCCCGGAGGCGTAGGAGTCCCTCGGCTCGGTCGGCCTTGTTGTCTGAGGCTCCTCTAGCTTAGTTAAAGGGACCCCCTAGCCGCTCTTCGACGAGCCGAGGCCAGGGGTAGCGATATCAGCATGAACAGAGACAGAGTTGGCTCGAAAATGAAACCTGGTCGGCCGGAGCCTAGCCGGGTTGTCCGTTAGTGGGACCAACGCCGGAGTTGATCAGCTGAGGCCTCGGGTTGGGCTGGCGCCCTTGGGAGATGGTTGGCCGAGGCCCCAGGGGTACCCAGCCGAGCCGCCTGCTCGGGCCGGATTCCCGGAGAAGTCCCTGGCAGCGATTGTCCGGGCGTGATGATGACGTCGTCCTCCAGAGTGGGGATCCCTGGACCGCGTCGCCGTCCGAGGCTAGGTCGGACCTCGCTGAAGGTGTCGTCGATGCCGAGGGTGCTACTGCCCCCTTCCAGCATCAAGACCCGAGCCTGCAGGATCAGAGTGTCTTGTAGCGTGTGCCTTCTGCGGCCGCCGAGGCCAGAATTTACACACCCTCGCTGTGTTGTAAAGCTGCGTCTCCTTTCCTCTTGTTTCGAGTATCTGGACTTTTTTGTCGGTAACAGGGATGTTTGTGCGAGCGAAAGTTGCTTCTCGCGGAAGGTGATGAGTGAGGTATCCGTATCCCGGAGGCGTGGGAGTCCCTCGGCTCGGTCGGCCTTGCCGCTTACGCGCACTTTCACCCGTCCATGAGGCCCTGTCACCGACTTAGTCGAGAAGGCTCGAAGGATCGCTTCGGCAGAAGAGCTTCCGAACATGAAGACTTGTTCGGTCCGCGGAATCACTTTATCCGAACGCGAGTTACTTATCGCAGAAGGTGATGAGTGAGGTATCCGTATCCCAGAGGCGTAGGAGTCCCTCGGCTCAGTTAGCCTTGGCTGCTTACGTGTACTCCGTCGTTTTCAGGGTCCACTTTTCGAAATAGTCAGAAAGCACGAAAGATATTCTGGCAGAAGAGATCTTTTTTCGAGGAAAATTTCAACGCAGAGGGGGTCCCCCCCTTTTAGCCCCCGAGGGAGGGTCGGGCTTTGCCGAGGCGAGGCCGACCCTTCCTTGATGACTAAACTTTGCATGGGTGCGAGGTATATGAACAACTTGAAAACATCTTAAGGGTAGAAGCAACGTAGCTGTTGGATGTTCCAAGCGTTGCCGTAGACCTCGCCTTGGCTGTTGGCCAGCTTGTACGTTCTGGGCTTCAGAACTTTGGCGATGACGAATGGCCCCTCCCAGGGGGGCGTGAGCTTGTGCCTCCCTCGGGCGTCTTGCCGCAGCCGAAGCACCAGGTCGCTCACCTGGAGGTCTCGGGGTCGGACACCTCGGGCGTGGTAGCGTCGCAGGGACTGCTGGTACCGCGCCGAGTGTAGCAATGCCTTGTCCCGAGCCTCTTCCAGCTGGTCCAGCGAGTCTTCTCGGCTAGCTTGGTTGCTTTGATCGCTGTAGGCCCTCGTCCTCGGGGAGCCGTACTCCATATCAGTGGGCAAGACGGCCTCGGCCCCGTAGACCAGAAAGAACGGCGTGAAACCCGTGGCCCGGCTCGGCGTTGTCCTCAGGCTCCAGACCACCGAGGGGAGTTCCTTCATCCATCGCTTGCCGAACTTGTTGAGGTCGTTGTAGATCCGAGGCTTGAGCCCTTGCAGAATCATGCCGTTGGCACGCTCTACTTGCCCATTCGACATGGGATGAGCCACGGCGGCCCAGTCCACCCGGATGTGGTGATCCTCGCAGAAGTCCAAGAATTTTTTGCTGGTGAACTGGGTACCGTTGTCGGTGATGATGGAGTTCGGGACCCCGAAGCGATGGATGATGTTGGTGAAGAACGTCACCGCCTGCTCGGACCTGATGCTGTTCAGAGGTCGGACCTCAACCCACTTGGAGAACTTGTCGATGGCGACCAGCAGGTGCGTGTAGCCCCCAGGCGCCTTCTGCAAGGGGCCGACGAGGTCCAGACCCCACACAGCAAAGGGCCAGGTGATAGGTATCGTCTGCAGAGCCTGAGCGGGCAGGTGGGTCTGTTTCGCATAGAATTGACACCCTTCATAGGTGCGGACAATTCTAGTGGCATCAGCCACCGCCGTTGGCCAGTAGAAGCCTTGCCGGAAAGCATTCCCGACAAGGGCTCGAGGCGCTGCGTGATGGCCGCAAGCCCCCGAGTGTATCTCTTGCAGGAGTTCCAAACCTTCGGCGATGGAGATGCATCGCTGGAGAATGCCCGAGGGGCTGCGGTGGTAGAGCTCCTTCTCATCGCCCAGCAAGACGAACGACTTTGCGCGTCGCGCTACCCGCCGAGCCTTGGCTCGGTCGAGGGGTAGCTCTCCTTGGCGGAGATATTGCAGGTACGGGGTCTGCCAATTCCGATCAGGCGTGGCCCCGCTCCGCTTCTCCTCGATGCGCAGTGTCTCACCCTCGGAGGCCGAGGGTACCTCAGGTTGAACCGAGGCCGCCTCGGGCCGAGCTGAGGGTGCCTCCGGCTGTGCCGAGGGCACCTCGGGCTGGACCGAGGGCGCCTCAGGCTCGGGCGCGTCGTCGATCTTGACGGAGGGTTGATGCAGATCCCGGGAGAAGACGTCCAGGGGAACCGTTGTTCGCCCCGAGGCAATTTTTGCCAGCTCGTCCGCAGTCTCGTTGTAGCGCCGAGCGATGTGGTTAAGCTCGAGCCCGTAGAACTTGTCTTCCAGGCGTCAAACCTCATCGCAGTAGGCCTCCATCTTCGGGTTGCGGCAGTGGGAGTTCTTCATGACTTGGTCGATGATGAGCTGCGAGTCACCGCGAGCGTCGAGGCGTCTGACCCCTAGCTCGATGGCGATCCGCAACCCGTTGACCAGAGCCTCGTACTCAGCCACATTGTTGGACGCCAGGAAGTGGAGGCGTAGCACATAGCATAGGTGTTTCCCGAGGGGTGAGATGAAGAGTAGGCCCGCGCCGGCTCCCGTCTTTATCAGCGACCCGTCGAAAAACATGGTCCAGAGTTCTGGTTGGATCGGAGCCGTCGGTAGCTGGGTGTCGACCCATTCGGCTACGAAGTCCGCCAAGACCTGGGACTTGATGGCCTTCCGAGGGGCGAACGAGATTGTCTTGCCCATGATTTCCACTGCCCACTTTGCAATCCTGCCCGAGGCCTCTCGGCACTAGATGATCTCCCCCAGGGGGAAGGATGACACCACAGTTACCGGATGAGACTCGAAGTAGTGTCGCAACTTCCGCCGCGTCAGGATCACTGCATACAGCAGCTTCTGAACTTGTGGGTAGCGGATCTTGGTTTCGGATAGTACCTCGCTGACGAAGTAAACTGGCCTCTGAACGGGCAATGCATGCCCCTCTTCTTGCCTCTCGACCACAATCGCGGCGCTAACAACCTGGGTGGTGGCGGCGACGTAGACCAAGAGGGCTTCTCCGTCAGCTGGGGGCACCAAGATAGGCACCTTTGTGAGGAGCGCCTTCAGGTTCCCGAGAGCTTCCTCGGCCTCAGGGGTCCAAGTGAAGCGCTCGTCCTTCCTTAAGAGGCGGTACAGAGGCAGGCCTCTTTCGCCGAGGCGTGAGATGAAGCGGCTCAGAGCCGCGAGACATCCCATGACTCTCTGTACGCCCTTTAAGTCCTTGATGGGACCCATGCTGGTGATGGCTACGATCTTCTCTGGGTTGGCTTCGATGCCCCGCTCGGAGACGATGTACCCCAAGAGCATGCCCCGGGGCACCCCGAAGACACACTTCTTGGGATTGAGCTTGACGCCTTTCGCCTTGAGACATCGGAATGTCACTTCAAGGTCGGAGAGGAGGTCGGAAGCTTTCCTCGTCTTGACTACGATGTCATCGACGTAGGCTTCGACCGTGCGACCGATGTGTTCGCCGAACACATGGTTCATGCACCGCTGGTACGTCGCGCCCGCATTCCTCAAACCGAACGGCATGGTGACATAGCAGTACATGCCGAAGGGCGTGATGAAAGAAGTCACGAGCTGGTCGGACTCTTTCATCCTGATTTGGTGATACCCTGAGTAGGCGTCGAGGAAAGACAGGGCTTCGCACCCAGCAGTGGAATCCATGATTTGATCGATGCGAGGCAGAGGGTAGGGAACCTTCGGACATGCTTTGTTGAGACCAGTGTAGTCTACACACATCCGCCATTTCCCCCCTTTCTTTCTCACAAGCACAGGGTTGGCAAGCCATTCGGGATGGAATACCTCTTTGATGAACCCGGCTGCCATTAGCTTGTGGATCTCCTCGCCTATCGCTCTGCGCTTCTCCTCGTCGAATCGGCGCAGAGGCTGCTTGACGGGTCGGGCTCCGGCCCGAATATCCAGTGAGTGCTCGGCGACATCCCTCGGTATGCCGGGCATGTTCGAGGGACTCCACGCGAAGACGTCGGTGTTCATGCGGAGAAAGTCGACGAGCACTGTTTCCTATTTGGGGTCGAGCCCGGAACCGATCCGGATCTGCTTGGAGGTGTTGCCGCTGGGGTCGAGGGGGACGGCCTTAACCGTCTCCACTGGCTCGAAGTTGCTGGCATGACGCTTCACGTCTGGCACCTCTTTGGAGAGGCTTTCCAGGTCGGCGATGAGGGCCTCGGATTCGGCGAGGGCCTTGGCGTACTCCACGCACTCCACGTCGCATTCGAACGCGTGTCTGTATGTGGGGCTGACGGTGATGACCCCATTGGGGCCCGGCATCTTGAGCTTCAGGTAGGTGTAGTTGGGGATGGCCATGAACTTCGCGTAGCATGGCCTCCCCAGTATCGCGTGGTAGGTTCCTCGGAACCCGACCACCTCGAACGTCAGGGTCTCCCTTCGGAAGTTGGAGGGCGTTCCGAAGCAGACGGGAAGGTCGAGTCATCCGAGGGGCTGGACGCGCTTCCCGGGAATGATCCCATGGAAGGGCGCAGCGCCTGCTCGGACGGAGGACAAATCAACGCGCAGGAGCCTGAGGGTCTCGGCGTAGATGATGTTGAGGCTGCTGCCCCCATCCATAAGGACCTTGGTGAGTCTGACGTCGCCGATGACGGGGTCGACGACGAGCGGGTATTTCCCCGGGCTCGGCACGTGGTCGGAGTGATCAGCTTGGTCGAAGGTGATGGGCTTGTCGGACTAGTCTAGGTAGACTGGCGCCGCCACCTTCACCGAGCAGACCTCCCGGCGCTCTTGCATGCGATGCCGAGCCGAGGCATTCGCCGCATGCCCTCCGTAGATCATGGAGCAGTCGCGGACCTCGGGGAACTCTCCTGCTTGGTAATCTTCCTTCTTGTCGTCGTCGCGGGCCCTGCCACCCTCCGCGGGTGGCCCGGCCCTGTGGAAGTGGCGCCGAAGCATGACGCACTCCTCAAGGGTGTGCTTGATAGGCCCCTGATGATAGGGGCACGGCTCCTTGAGCATCTTGTCGAAGAGGTTGGCACCTCCGGGGGGCTTCCGAGGGTTCTTGTGCTCGGCGGCGGCGACAAGGTCCGCGTCGGCGGCGTCGCGTTTCGCTTGCGACTTCTTCTTGCCTTTCTTCTTGGCGCCGCGCTGAGTAGACGCCTCGGGTGCATCTTCCGGTGGGCGGCCCTGGGGCTGCTTGTCCTTTCGGAAGATAGCCTCGACCGCCTCCTGGCCAGAGGCGAACTTGGTGGCGATGTCCATCAGCTCGCTCGCCCTGGTGGGGGTCTTGCGACCCAACTTGCTCACCAGGTCGCGGCAGGTGGTGACAGCAAGGAACGCGCCGATGACATCCGAGTCGGTGATGTTGGGCAGCTCGGTGCGTTGCTTCGAGAATCGCCGGATGTAGTCCCGGAGAGACTCTCCGGGTTGCTGTCGGCAGCTTCGGAGGTCCCAGGAATTCTCGGGGCGCACATATGTGCCCTGGAAATTACCGGCGAAGGCCTGAACCAGGTCATCCCAGTTGGAGATCTGCCCCGGAGGCAGGTGCTCCAACCAGGCGCGAGCGGTGTCGGAGAGGAACAGGGGGAGGTTGCGGATGATGAGGTTGTCGTCGTCCGTTCCACCCAGCTGGCAGGCCAGGCGGTAGTCCGCGAGCCACAATTCCGGTCTCGTTTCCCCCGAGTACCTTGTGATAGTAGTCGGGGGTCGGAACTGGGTCGGGAACGGTGCCCGCCGGATGGCCCGGCTGAAGGCCTGTGGACCGGGTGGTTCGGGCGAGGGACTCCGATCCTCCCCGCTGTCGTAGAGTCCCCCACGCCTGGGGTGATAGCCTCGGCGCACCCTCTCGTCGAGGTGGGCCCGACGGTCGTGGTGATGGTGCTCGTTGCCGAGGTGGCCCGGGGCCGCAGGCGCGGTGTTGCGCGTGCGCCCGGTGTAGACCGAGGCTTCCCGCATGAATCGGGAAGTCGCGGCATGAGGTTCTGAGGGGTATCCTTGCCTTCGGGAGGCAGAGCTCTCAGCCCGTCGGACCGCAGCGCCTTCCAGGAGATTCTTGAGCTCTCCTTGGATTCGCCGACCCTCGGTGGTTGATGGCTCCGGCATTGCGCGGAGAAGCATCGCTGCTGCAGCCAGGTTCTGACCGACCCCGCTGGATGCGGGTGGCGGCCTGACCCTGACGTCGTTGGCGACGTGGAGCGGGAGACCCTGGGGCAGGTGACGTATTTCTCCGGTCGGGGGTTGGCCCGCCCATGCCTGCCCGACGTCCCGGCGGATCGACTCAAGCGCTCCTGCTCCCTCGTCGAGCCTGGCCTGCGCCCCGCGGACTTGCTCGAGCTGTGGGTCGTGACCCCCCGCTGGAACGGGGACCACAGCTAGCTCCCGCGGGATGTCAGCGCGGGGCACTGGCCTAGGGAGATCACCGTCCTCCGGCACGCCGAGATGATTGCCTTCGGAGGGACCCCCTAGATCGACGTGGAAACATTCGCGGCTTGGGCCGCAGTCCTCATCGTCGAGGCTGCGGCTACCGTCGGAACAGTCGGAGAGGCAGTAGTCACATGCGGTCATGAAGTCCCGCATGGCACTAGGGTTGCCAAATCCAGAGAAATCCCAACAGATGTTGGGGTCATCATCTTCCTCGGACCCAGAGGGCCCGTAGGTCGAGACGTCCGTCAGCCGGTCCCATGGCGACCGCATGCGAAACCCCAGAGGGTTTGACCTCGCCTCTACGAGAGCGCCCGCCAAAGCAAGGTCGCTAGGCGGGTTGAGGCTGAATCTAAATGACGTAGGATGGGAATCGGTCGGTACCTTTCGGTCGACGAGCAGCGACATAGTCACGTCGGGGGCTGATTGCACCGTCGTCTCAGGTACGAGGGCGACGTCCTGCAGGCTCTCCGCGAGCGCACTGGCGTTGTCCACTTGCTCGGGATTGGCGTGTCGCGGGGAGACGGCGCTCGCCTTTGTCTCAAACACGAGGTCGACGCCCGACGCGCCCCCTGTTGGAGCGCTGGGGACGTCGACTCGCTCGACAGCCGACGAGGCGCGGCCTCCCGCTTGGCCTTGGTTGCCCCGCCTCCTCCTCCGTTGTCGGGGGAGAGGACGAGGCGAGCTCGAATGTTGTTCTCCCACCACGCGGGGAAGACGTCGTCGATTCCGCCGCCGGCGGGCGGACTGTCGGCCGCCATCGTCGTTGTCGCGCGGCAGTGGAAGGAGTATCATGTCGTAGCTGCCGTTGAAGGACATGAACTCAAGACTCCCGAAATGGAGCACCGTCCCGGGTTGGAGAGGTTGCTGGAGACTGCCCATCTGGAGCTTGACGGGAAGCTGTTCGTCAACACGCAGCAGGCCCCTACCTGGCGCGCCATCTGTTGGCGTTTAGAGACCGGGGGTCCCTAAGCCGACGAGTGAATGTCGCCGCGTGCCCCAGCCCAGATGGGTCGACGCGAGGCCGAGCGCGAAGGGGGGAAGTGAGGTGGCCGGAGATGGGCGTGAGAGAGGTGGAAATCCCGCGGCCTTCGTGTTCGTCCCGCGCCCAGGTCGGGTGCGCTTGCAGTAGGGGGTTACAAGCGTCCACGCGGGAGAGGGAAGCGAGCGGCCCCAAGAGAGCGTATGTCCCGTCCTCGTCCCCGCGCGGCCAACCTTTCCTAAGAGGGCCCTGGTCCTTCCTTTTATAGGCGTAAGGAGAGGATCCAGGTGTACAATGGGGGTGTAGCAGAGTGCTACGTGTCTAGCGGGGGAGAGCTAGCGCCCTAAGTACATGCCGATGTGGCAACCGGAGAGATTTTGGCACCCAGCTGGTGTGATGTCGTGGCCGTCGGAGGAGCGACGGAGCTTGGCGGAGGGACAGCTGTCGGGGCGGTTGAGTCCTTGCTGACATCCTCCTGCTTCCGTAAGAGAGCTGAAAGCCATCGTCGTCACAGAGCATGCGGGGCGCCATCATTGCCGATCCGGCGGAGCTAGCCAGATGGGACACCGGTCTTGTTCTCTGCGGCCCGAGTCAGCTCGGGGTAGGGTGATGATGGCGCTTCCTGTTGACGTGGCTGGCCTGCGCCCTAGGTTGGGCGACGTGGAGGC
The DNA here is from genome assembly GCA_029449295.1 of Zea luxurians. Classification (NCBI taxonomy): domain Eukaryota; kingdom Viridiplantae; phylum Streptophyta; class Magnoliopsida; order Poales; family Poaceae; genus Zea; species Zea luxurians. The sequence continues at coordinate 128,563,308 of JAOPSE010000004.1, forward strand.
TCCTCCGAAGCCGAGGTCGAGTCTGTCTTCCATGGCCGAGGCCGAGTCCGAGCCCCTGGGTCGGGCGAGGCGGAGGTCGTTCGGCAGAGGCCAGGGCGGAGTCCGAGCCCTAAGGTCAGGCGGAGCGGAGTTTGTCGTCTTCTGGGGCTGCGCCCGAGTCCGAGCCCTGGGTCGGGCGAAGCGGAGTTCGTCATCTTCCGGGACATAGCCCGAGTCTGAGCCCTGGGTCGGGCGAAGCGGAGTTCGCCGTCTTCCGGGACTTAGCTCGAGTCCGAGCCCTGGGTCGGGCGAAGCGGAGTTCGCCGTCTTCCGGGTCTTAGCCCGAGTCCGAGCCTTGGGTCGGGCGGAGCGGAGTTCGCCGTCTTCCGGGACTTAGCCCGAGTCCGAGCCCTGGGTCGGGCGGAGCGGAGTTCGCCGTCTTCCGGGGCTTAGCCCGAGTCCGAGCCCTGGGTCGGGCGGAGCGGAGTTCGCCGTCTTCCGGGGCTTAGCCCGAGTCCGAGCCCTGGGTCGGGCGGAGCTTCCTATGGTGCCATTGGCAGGGCCTGACTGCCTGTCAGTCTCACTCTGCCAAGCGGCACTGCAGTCGGAGTGGCGCAGGCGGCGATGTCCTTCTGTCAGGCCGGTCAGTGGAGCGGTGAAGTGACGGCGGTCACTTCGGCTCTGCCGGGGGGCGCGCGTCAGGATAAAGGTGTCAGGTCACCTTTGCATTAAATGCTCCTGCGACTTGGTCGGTCGGTGCGGCGATTTAGTCAGGGTTGCTTCTTAGCGAAGGCAGGGCCTCGGGTGAGCCGGAAACATGTCCGCCGTTGGAGGGGGGCCTCGGGCGAGACGGAAATCCTCCGGGGTCGGCTGCCCTTGTCCGAGGCTAGGCTCGGGCGAGGCGTGATCGAGTCGCTCGAATGGACTGATCCCTGGCTTAATCGCACCCATCAGGCCTTAGCAGCTTTATGCTGATGGGGGTTACCAGCTGAGAATTAGGAGTCTTGAGGGTACCCCTAATTATGGTCCCCGACATCTGTGATGACTGATGAGATAGAACAATGATTAACATTATGTCTAGTCCAATATGCCCATTATTTGACTATGTTGTTTTGCTGTTGGCATGTACCAATATTTCATGGCAAATCTTATATCCCAAGTTTTTTATATGCTCAACAGGCCGCACTTGAAGAAATCTTATATCGGTTTGAGGAAAAACTCCAAGCTGAAAGAGAGGAAGCTGCTAGGAAGCAGGAAGAGTTGCAAGCACAACTACAAGCTCAACAGGCCGCACTTGAAGAAAACCAAAGTTTGCTGCGCCAGGCCCAAGAGGAAGTGAAGGGGATGCATACCAAGTTTGAAGAGACCAATGCACTGCTACGAGATGTCTTGAAACTTTAGAAAGATTGAGGTAGGGATGCATACCAAGTCTGAGGATGATGCCTTTGCTTAAGGTTTTTCTACCTTGCTAGAACATATCTGTGGTTAGAACTTTGTCAGAACTACGTGCAATCTGTTTGAATGCTTCAAACCTTTGTGGTGGAACCTTTGTATGTTTGAACCTCTGTTGTGGAAGAACTAGTGTGCTGGAATTGTGTATGACTTGTGATGAGAATGTTGTGTATGATGGCTTTTCTGTGTATTATGATTCTGTGAGCTATCATGAAAGCTCAGTGTGTCGTCACTGTATGTGGGTGTCATAAGTGACGATCCCAATTTTAGGTGACGCGTTGACTGGAAAAAATGTGACAGATAACACCGTCATATATAGCAACAATATGTGACGGACGAACGCAGCCGTCACAAAAGGTGATGACATTAGAGCAACTCCAGTAGTTCTCTAAAAGACATCCTAAATCAATAATTTAGGTAGTTAACATAAAAACTATTCTCCAACAGTTCTCTAAACAAACTTTCTAAATTTAAGAACTTGTCATCTAACCTCATTTTCTCTCTACATTTGGCAACCATTTAACAACTCCCTAAACAAAAATGTTGACTGCATTATATAGTTTTTGTGACTTATTTTTTATATGGATATATACAACACAAAATTACAACCTATATTTAGAGAACTATTGGAGAACTCACATTTTTTTACTCCAAAAGACATTTAGCAACTTCTTAAATCTATGATTTAGAGAGCTAAAATTTATATAACTATTGGAGTTGCTCTTATGTGACGATACTCTGAACAGTCGTCACAAGGTACATAATGTGACGGTCGTTATATGACGACCCTTATGACGCAGCATTTTCGTCATAAGATGCTTTTTATGACCAATTTTGTACTAAACATGACACTTTACTTTTGTCATACAAAACCATTTTTTTGTAGTGGAAGGTCACCGGCATGATTCCCGAGCCCATATGGCGTTGTTGAAGAAGTCCCCAAAGCGGCGGCCCTCGCTGCTCTCCTCATCGCTGCGCTCTGCTCTCTCTCTCTCAACGCACTCCTTCTCTGGCGTTTGTTAGCTACGCGACACCCCGAGCGAATGAACTAGGGGAGGGCATGGCGCTTGGTTTATAGCCCCCCAACTAGCTGCAGCCGGTCGGCAACGACGCCCGACTTCTACGGTGATCGTGGCGCCATGCGCGGATCTGAAGGAGAAGGGCGCTGCCGATTGGGCCCCACACGCCAGAGGAAGCGAGCAGCTGAACGGATGGCCCTAACTGCTAGAGAAATGCGGCGCATGCGCAAGTGAGTTAGGCTGACCCATGGGCCCTGGGTGTCGGCGCTCGTTTTCCTTGAGTTGGGCCGCGCGGATGGTAAGAGCGACATGGGCTAGGTAGGTTTGGGCCATTCCGAGTCTGGCTTCTTTTCTTTTTATTCTTTTCTTTTTTTGTTTTGTTTTTCCTTTTCATTTTCAAATCTGAAATTTGAATTCAAATTTCGCAGAAGAATTTTGTACTCAACTTAAATATTCAGTTTGATTATATCAGTGGAATGAATTTATTTAGTTATGGATTTATTTTGTGCTCCATAGTATTTCTTCCTCTCTTCTCTTCTTTTCTTTGTTACTTTCCCACTCTTAAATATTCCAAATAGATATTAAATCTTCAATTTGTGACATTAATTTATTTTCTTATTGTGGCTATTATTTTTACTAGATGCACATACAACAAAACCAACATGATGCACGGTTATTCCCAATATTATTAATTGTTTACTTGTTTTTCGATGTGGTGTTCTCATTTTTAGTTGAACAGTAGCAAAAATACGTAAGAGAATTCTCTCCTTAATATAGTTTACAAAGTTGGGTATTACACAATATCACACGAAACTTCAACTAGTCTAGTGGACTTGTTAAAGATTCTATATGCCCTTGTGTTTGAGTCATAACCAAGTAAAAAGCCTTCTACAGCTTTAGGAGTAAATTTAGATTTTCTACCTCTTTTTAACAAGAATAAAACATTTGCTCCCAAAGACTCTAAAATATGAAACATTGGGCTTTTTACCGGTGAGGACTTCATATGATGTCTTCTTGAGGATTCGGTGAAGATATAGTCGGTTGATGGAGTAGCAACCGGTGTTGATTGCTTCCGCCCAAAACCGGTCCGATGTCTTGTATTCATCAAGCATGGTCCTTGCCATGTCCAATAGAGTTCTATTCTTCCTCTCCACTACACCATTTTGTTGAGGTGTGTAGGGAGAAGAGAACTCATGCTTGATGCCCTCATCCTCAAGGAAGCCTTCAATTTGAGAGTTCTTGAACTCCGTCCCATTGTCGCTCCTTATCTTTTTAATCCTTAAGCCGAACTCATTTTGAGCCCGTATCAAGAATGCCTTTAAGGTCTCTTGGGTTTGTGTTTTTTCCTGCAAAAAGAACACCCAAGTGAAGGGAGAATAATCATCCACAATTATTAGACAGTACTTACTCCCGCCGATGCTTATGTAAGCTATCGAGCCAAATAAATCCATGTGGAGTACTCGAGCGGCATGTCCATTGTCATTATGTTCTTGTGTGGACGATGGACTCCAACTTGCTTTCCTGCTTGACATGCGCTACAAACCCTGTCTTTCTCAAAATGAACATTTGTTAGTCCCAAAATGTGTTCTCCCTTTAGAAGCTTGTGAAGATTCTTCATTCTAACATGAGCTAGTCGGCGATGCCAGAGCCAACCCATATTAGTCTTAGAAATTAAGCAAGTGTTGAGTTCAGCTGTGTTCTCATTAAAATCAACTAAATATAGCTGACCCTCCAACACTCCTTTAAATGCTATTGAATCATCACTTCTTCTAAAGACAGTAACACCTATATCACTAAAAAGACAGTTGTAACCTATTTTGCATAATTGAGAAACTGAAAGCAAGTTGTAATCTAATGAATCTACAAGAAAGACATTGGAAATAGAACGGTCAGGTGATATAGCAATTTTACCCAAACCTTTGACCAATCCTTGATTCCCATCCCCAAATGTGATAGCTTGTTGGGGATCTTCGTTTTTCTCATAGGAGAACATCCTTTTCTCCCCTGTCATGTGGTTTGTGCATCCGCTATCAATTATCTAGCTTGAGCCCCCGGATGCATAAACCCGCAAAACAATTTAGGCCTTGTTCTTAGGTACCCAAACAGTCTTGGGTCCTTTCATGTTAGAAACAAGCACCTTGGGTACCCAAACACAAGTCTTTGAACCCTTGTGTTTGCCCCCAACATATTTGGCAACTACTTTGCCTGATTTGTTAGTAAGCACATAAGAAGCATCAAAAGTCTTAAATGAAATGTTATGATCATTTGATGCAACAAGAGTTTTCTTTTTAGGCAATTTAACATGTGTAGAATGCCTAGAGCTAGATGCCTCATTTTTATATATAAAAGCATGGTGAGAAACAGAATGAGATTTCCTAGCATGAATTCTCCTAATTTTGTGCTCAGGATAATTAGCAGGATATAAAATGTAGCCCTCATTATCCTAAACCATGGGAGTCTTACCCTTAACAAAATTAGACAATCTTTTAGGGGCATTAAGCTTGACATTGCTTCCCTGTTGGAAACCAATGCCGTCCTTAATACCAGGGCGTCTCCCATTATAAAGCATGCTACGAGCAAATTTAAATTTTCATTTTCTAGTTCATGCTCGGAAATTTTAGCATCTAGTTAGCTATATGACCATTTTGTTGTTTAATCATGGCAATGTGATCATTAATAGCTTCAACATTAATATCTCTACATATAGTGCAAATGGAAACATGCTCGACAGTAGATGTAGAGGGTTTGCAAACATTTAATTCATCTGTCTTAGATTTTAGCATGGAATTTTAATCTCTAAGACAGGAAATGGAATCATTGCAAACATTTAAATCTTTAACCTTAGAAATTAAGCTAGCATTTTCATTTCTAAGGCTAGAGATTATATCATTCAATTCATCAATCTTAGCATTTAGACTAGCATTTTCATTTCTAAGATTGATCATTGAATCATGGCAAACGCTAAGCTCCTTAGTCAAATTTTCACATTTCTCTACTTCCTGAGCATAAGCATTCTTTACTTTAACATGCTTTTTGTTTTCTTTGGTAAGGAATTTCTCTTGGCTATCCAAATGTTCATCCTTCTCATGAATGGCTCCTATCAATTCATTTAATTTTTCCTTTTGTTGCATGTTAATGTTGGCAAAAAGAGTGAGCAAATCATAATTATCATCACTAGAACTACCCTCATCACTAGATGTAGTATACTTGGGGGTGGTTCTAGATTGTACCTTCTTCTTTTTGCTATCCTTTGCCATGAAGCACTTGTGGCCGACGTTGAGGAAGAGGAGGCCCTTGTTGACAGCGATGTTGGTGGCATCCTCGTCAGAGGAGTCGGTGGAGCTCTTGTCGAAGTCCCATTCCTGACACACATAGGCATCGTCGCCCTTCTTCTTGTAGTACCTCTTATTCTCCTTCTTCCTCTTCTTGTCGTCGCCCCTGTCACTATCACTAGACATTGGACATTTAGCAATAAAATGACTGGGCTTACCACACTTGTAGCACACCCTCTTGGAGCGGGGTTTGCAGTCTTTCCCCCTCCTTTGCTTGAGGATTTGGCGGAAGCTCTTGATGATAAGCGCCATCTCCTCATTGTCGAGCTTGGAGGCGTCGTTGGGAAGCCTACTTGGTGTAGACTCCTTTTCTTCTTCCATCGCCTTGAATGTGACGGGTTGCACCTCGGGTGTGGAGGTGGCGCCTTGCTCCAAGTTGACGATGTGTTTGGAGTCTTTGATCATTAGTTCAAAGCTCACAAACTTTCCTATCACTTCCTCGGGAGACATTAATTTGTATCTAGGATCTCCACGGATTAGTTGCACTTGAGTAGGATTGGAAAAACAAGGGATCTTAGAATAACCTTGACCATCTCATGGTCATCCCATTTTGTGCTCCCGAGGTTGCGCACTTGGTTCACCATTGTTTTGAGCCGGTTGTATTTAGCTTGCGGCTCTTCCCCTTGGTTGAGGATGAATCGACCGAGCTCCCCCTTGATCGTCTCTCTTTTGGTGATCTTGGTCACCTCGTCCCCTTCGTGCGCCGTCTTGAGGACGTCTCAAATTTCCTGGGCGATTTTTAACCCTTGCACCTTATTATACTCCTCTCGACACAAGGAGGCAAGGAGTATAGTTGTGGCTTGGAAGTTAAAGTGCCTAATTTGGTCGGCCTCGTCCGAATCGTAGTCCTTGTCCCCCTTCTTAGGTACCTGCGCTCCATACTCAACAATATCCCAAATACTTTTGTGGAGTGAGGTTAGATGATGCCTCATTTTATCACTCCACATACAATAATCTTCACCATCAAAATATGGTGGTTTGCCTAGGGGAACAGAAAGTAATGGAGCGCGCTTGGAAATGCGAGGATAGCGTGGGGGCATCTTACTATACTTCTTGCGCTCATGGCGCTTAGAAGTAGTGGACGACGAGTTAGAGCCGGATGTGGAGGGCGACGATGAGTCAGTCTCGTAGTAGTTGGGGTGGGCACATTTTAACCAGAAACCAAAAACCGAACCGAACTGAAATTTCGGTTTTTCGGTAGTTCGGTTCGGTTTTGGTTTTTGTATCTCAAAAGTTCGGTTTTCGGTATCGTAGTCGGTTTTCACCGTATACCAAACTGAAATACCAAAAAACCGAATTAGCTAACTTTATCAATTCTAAAATTTGTCTATTCGATTATGTGAACTAAATGTGTGAAAAATTTAAATTATTATTCACTTATTTATATGTGATGTATGATGTATCTCTAATGTCTAGAAAACCGAAGTTTTTTAAAACCAAAAAACCGAACCGAAGTTTTAAAAAAATCGAATGCCCAGCCCTACGTAGTAGACCACTTTCTTCATTTTCTTCTTCTTGTCGTCTCTCCGATGGGTCTTGTTGGAGGAAGAGGATTACTCCTTATGCTTGTGGCTGGACTACCTTGAGTGGGTTCACCCCGGGCTTGCGGGCTTATCGCCGGTCACGATCTCCCTCTTGGCGTGATCTCCTGACATCACTTTGAGTTGTTAGACTCTAATGAAGCACCGGGCTCTGATACCAATTGAAAGTTGCCTAGAAGGGGGTGAATAGACGTAATCTGAAATTTACAACTTAAAACACAAACTACAAGCCGGGGTTAGTGTTAGAATTAAATCCGAGTCCGGGAGAGAGGGGGGAAACAAATCAACCAAGAAATAAAGCGAGTGAACACGGTGATTTGTTTTACCGAGGTTCGGTTCTAAAGAACCTAGTCCCCGTTAAGGTGGTCACAAAGACCGGGTCTCTTTCAACCCTTTCCCTCTCTCAAACGGTCACTTAAACCGAGTGAGTGTAGCATCCCAAAAATTCAAATCTTGAAAATTTCTCAAACTCCCTCTAAATTCAAAATGAATTTCAAATTTCATTTCAAAATGTTTGTTTGCGAGTTGATATCAGCAAATAAAATATAGTGGTCTATATTCTCTCCAAAATCCTCCTCAAATATCCTACAAATGTTTCTCCAGTGATCCCCCTCAAATTCTTTCCAGAAATACTGCCCAGATATTTCCCTAGTAACCCCCTCAATTTCTTTCTAGAAATACTGTCCAAATATTCCACCGATAATTCTCCAGAAATTTTCCTCCTGAGAAATACCTTCCAAATCATTTTTGAAGTCCCCACAAATATTTTCTTCATAACTTTCCTCATGCACATACGTATACGTATGCCTCCAGTGTCATACGGTGAGCTCTACAAGCTAATCTCACTTATGCAAGACAAATACATGCTAATCTCCCACTAATCCTCTCATCCTCCCACTAATCCTCTCATCCCTCCCCCTAATCCCCCCACCATGGCTATAAATAGAGGGGCACGGGCCTCCTCTCATCCCACCCCAAGCCATTTCATGGCAACTCTCTCCCCCACACACACCCACTCCATCTCCCACACAAGCACACACTAGCACAAGGATCGTTCGATCGTTCTTCGATCATTCGTCCCCCTGTTCTTAGTTTGTTCGTTCGTTCGTCCGATCGTTCGATTGTTCGTCCGATCGTCCGATCGTTCGTCCGGTCATTCATGGTTCGTTTGTCTATTCATCCGATCGTTCGTCCGTTCGTTCGTCCAAATAATCTTTATCCTGCCGTTATGCTGCCGAAATTCCGATCGTTCGTTCGATCATTTGATCATTCGTCCGTTCGTTCATAGTTCCTATTCATCGTTCATCGTTCGTTCATAGTCCCTATTCATCGTTCTTCCAGATAATCTTTGTCCTACCGTTATGCTGCCGAAATTCCGATCATTCGTTCGTTTGATCATTCGATCGTTCATCGTTCGCTCATAGTTCCTATTCGATCGTTCATCGTTCGTTCATAGTTCCTATTCATCGTTCATTGTTCGTTCATAGCCACTATTCATCGTTCATCGTTCGTTCATATGAACTATTCACATCACTATTTACCATTACTATTCACCATTATTATTCACCATCACTATTCATCGTTACTATTCGCCATTACTATTCATCATCGTTATTATTCATCATTCATCCGATCACCCCAAATTTCAACTACTCATCCATCATGCTGTCTAGTCCACCTAAGACCAGCCAGACCCATATTCCAGTCATGCGAACTCCGGTGACTGTGATTTTCCTTCCAGTAGGGAACTTCCCATCTGGTCACCCATCCTAGGTTTCTCCAAGTTGAGCATGCTTAACTTTGAGATTCCTTCGAACCAGGCTTCCAAACTCCGATTCCAATAATTCTTGTTTCTAAATTCTTATCAAACTATTCCCTATCCAACCATGTCATCCCTTAAGCATGGTTCATGTTCCAGAAAACTCTTAAAATACTCTTGTCCCATATTCTGCCTATAACTCTCCTGTTCATACTAAGTCAGATGACTCATTCGTCACTATTCTCACCAACAGTGAACTTCACTGTGCTACACCACATACACCCAGCTATAAATACACCTAGCTACCCTCTCCCTCTCCACACACTCAACACCCTCAACCAAGGCAAACACCCCACCCACTTAGTTACTCTGGTCTACCGGCTACACGCATAGTGTCGCTTCGCCTCTAGTCCACCCTCTTGGTAAGCTCCTCCGCTCCACCACCAGTAATATCACAACACCACATGACACATATTCTACTCAAGACTCTACCCATCCATATATCACTATTCTGACCACTATACTAAATATTTGTTGGTATACTTGCTGGGTGGACGGTGGTTGAGAAAAGTGTTTTTTTAAAAGGTCCAGCGGTTGAGCCGTGAGCTATGGTGGACGGGAAGTCCAGTAGCTGTTTTTGAAAATGAAAACCAGTGAGAAACTGCTGAGATACCTGGATGGTTTAGTCTAGGGGATTTTGTTCTAATATTGAAAAACTTCCTGCTCCTTTTGGAGAGGATGTGCTTTGCATAAATACAAAATGTTTTTCAAAACAACCCTGCATAAAATATTGTTGTTTCTGCAAAATATCCTGAGCTCCACATATTCCATGCATTATATCTGATTTCCCCATTCCGCGGGTGAAGGTGGGCACCCTTGCTTATTTGTTGTTTTTCATAAAAAGGAGATCGGGTAAGAGTTACGACTGTTCCCAACCTTGCCTGTGGCTGTTGGACCGCTGATTTGCTTTGCTGCGTATACCGGGCTGCTTCAGCCCCCTCTGATGATGTCCCGAGTTGTGGACCAACTCTTAAAGTTGATCGCCACCTTTATAGGTTGGTCTCGTTTAAGCAGATCTAGAATCATCTGATGTATAAATGTGTTTACTAGCCTCCTAGGACTAGTAATTGTATCATATTTGAGTCCCAGAGGATTGGGGACGCTTCAGGTGGTATCAGAGCTGTTAGGTTGGCCGCAGGACGTAACCCTTAGCCTGATTCAAAAGTTTTTGAGTCAAAACTATTTTCTTAAAAAAAGAAATTCTTGCTCTTATCCCTTCATTTCAAAAATGCTTTCCCCCTTTCCTTCTCTCAGAAGTCAGATGGAGGTTCACTGCCAAACCAGCTTGTGCCAGAATGAAGATGGTTTCCCCAAGTTACTGAGAGCAAGCACAGTTCGCCTCGGAATCAGGAGTCAGCTAGAGTATGATGGTCGTGAATTCGTCGAGCATGGCACAGAGAAGTGTGTCATGACTGTATACATTAGATCCAGTCTGCACCATGTGGAATGGAGTGTCACTGCTGCTGGGCACAGATTCAAAGACACCTGCCAAGTCATCGCCCGCAAGGCATTGAGGGCCCTGTGTCAGATCTATGAAGAAGTGGCTAACACACCGCTCAGATTCTTTCCGCCCTTTCAGAGAGACCGTCCAGTTTGGATGGCCAGGATGCGTGCATTGGAAGGGAAGCAGCTGCTTGAGGATGACCCCACAGTCGTGTACCTCACTGCATACCTACTCACCTTGGATGCACAGTATGATTTCTTGGCTCGGCACCACCGTCAGATGATTGCTCGAGCAGAAGATGCAGAGAAGCTCAACCATAAGCTCCATGTGGATCTCACCATAGCTCAAGCCCGTGCAACTGCCTTGGAAAGTCGTGAAGTCATTGCTGTTGAAGCCCTGAAGCAAGCCAAGGATGAGCACGTCCAGAAGTTGATGGAGGCCTACTTGGTAACCCATAACCAACGTAGAGCCCTGCGGATCCAAGAGCCTGCTTCATCCAACCCAGTTCAATCCGTGAGAGTTGAAGACCCCCAGATTCTTGAAGGTCACCCGGTCTCTACCAGAGGAGAAAAGAAGGCTTGGGAACTCCCGGAAGGAGCCATAGTCTTGGAAGGAATTCCAGTCTTCCCTCAGGCTATGGATAAGCAAGAGCACCCCGGGTCCTCCCAAGATCCCCCGCCGGAGTTGTTTGAGCCCCTCACCATGAAGAAGATTCCAGCACCATCCCTTGAAGTCAAGGAAGAAGTTGTAAGCACCTCGCCAGCATCGCCGCCCTCTGAGGAGCTACAAGAGCCAGTCCAGCTTAAAGAAGAGTTCGACCCCGTGTTGTCATCTCAGTTGCCGCCAGAAGAAGTCATCAACATCAGCTCCCTCTTGACCAATCTAGGAGATGTCTCAGATTGAAGTTGTGTGCAAGCCTTGCCAGAAGAGAAGCTGCCAGATCTGAGTTAGTTATGCCCAATCCTCTGCATGCATTGGGTAGTGAAGTTTTTCTTCACTTTGGCCAGAGCCCTGCATGTATGAGAGGTAATCGTGTAGACTCGTGTTTTGAAAAACTCTAATTGTGTGGCCCCCTAGGGTATCTCAAAATGAATTTCGCTTGATGTTTTCCTCCCTTTTGAGTGCATATGTGATGCTTTAACGTTAGTGCTCATAAGTTGCATTTAGCATAGTTCTTGGTTCAGGAGCCGAGCAATAGTAGTTATGCTTAGCCCCCGAATCCAAGTATTTTGTAATTTGGAAAAAAAATCTATTCTTCCCTTGTTCAAAACATTTGATTTGTTTGTGCTTATCATTGCTGAGCTTGTGCGTTTTCTTTCTTTTTAAGAAAGGTTTTCTCTAAAAACATAGATAACAAATTAGAGCTAATCCTCACCTTATGCTTCCATTCTCATCTTAACCCATCTCAAGAGAAAAGCACCTTACCCAAGAAGATACCGGGAAGCTTACCCTTGAAGCATGGAATAAGCTACAGAAGGAACCTATCCAGCCGCTCAGTCAAAAGGACCGGCCGAGAGAATCAAAGCACTGCCCCTGAGTTAAAGTGAGCAGGAAAAGAGGACAGAAAGAGTTATTACCATACAGAGAGGCAAAGATTATTGGAACCAGAGACCACAAACATCAGGGTCATTGACCCCGCCACTACCCGTGCCCCTCGCACGCGTGCCCGCCTCCATGCGCACTACCACCACCCCACGCCCCCCTTTGTAGCGCACTACCGCCACCCACCCCCCTTTGCAGTGCACCCACCGCCGCCATCATCGCCGGCAACACCAGGCCCCCCTTCCCTTGTCGCACCCGCTGCCGCGTAGCACCTGCTCCATCACCACCACTCCACCCCCCCGAGCACCACCATCAATACCGCTCGCCTATAAAACCCCCCCACCCCAGCTCCCTCAACTCCCATCTCGCTCAAAGCAAAACACACTCCAGATAAATCCCCTATGCCAATTCGCAAGCAACTCCAGTTTCCACTCCCTCGCCCCTAAGATCACAATGCTTGGTGATTCTTGGGTTGAAGACTGTTGTATATGGTTCAACATCTTCGGTTTCCTCCTCTCTATGATGGTAATATTCTTTGATAGAATCCTCCAGTGGGAAGAGCAAAGAGAAAGAAAGGGTCAGTGAGAAGAAGAAGGTGAAGAGAAGATAAGAAGAAGGTTCTCCTAGAATCAACCTTGTGTCAGTCATCTCTCCGCAGCCTGCTCAAGCAGCAATAGCAGAAGAAGGCCCCATGATTCAAGAGTTCTACCCTCATTCTTTTTAAGTGGGGTAGTGTTCCAGTAAGGTTCCTGTTGTGGAAAGAAAAGAAGAAGGCTTGTAGCAAACTTGTGGAGGACCAGATCATCGAAGGATATAAGTTTCTGGTTGAGAAGTGGTCACCCAAGTTTTGTTGATGAAGCACCAGAAGACCAATCAAGGAAGGAATCCATGTGGGAGTTCGCAAGAGAAAGGTTTGCGTGTTGGCATCGTTGCTTCCTCAATAAGCTAGCTGCCAAGTGAAACCTAGAAGCCTGAAGATGATCTTTGAGTATCCAGAATTAGTGTTTGCAATCAGCAACTAGATGCTCCTCAAAGGCCGGCTTTTGTTGAAGCTCCATCTCATCGAAGAGTCTGCAAAGTGAAGATATGTAGCTGAAGTAAAGCTATACCCATAACCCTTCTAAGCCGAATCTCGAGGACGAGATTCATTTTAAGTGGGGTAGATCTGTAGCATCCCAAAAATTCAAATCTTGAAAATTTCTCAAACTCCCTCTAAATTCAAAATGAATTTCAAATTTCATTTCAAAATGTTTGTTTGCGAGTTGATATCAGCAAATAAAATATAGTGGTCTATATTCTCTCCAAAATCCTCCTCAAATATCCTACAAATGTTTCTCCAGTGATCCCCTCAAATTCTTTCCAGAAATACTGCCCAGATATTTCCCCAGTAACCCCCTCAATTTCTTTCTAGAAATACTGTCCAAATATTCCACCGATAATTCTCCAGATATTTTCCTCCTGAGAAATACCTTCCGAAACATTTTTGAAGTCCCCACAAATATTTTCTTCATAACTTTCCTCATGCTCATACGTATACGTATGCCTCCAGTGTCATACGGTGAGCTCTACAAGCTAATCTCACTTAGGCAAGACAAATACATGCTAATCTCCCACTAATCCTCTCATCCTCCCACTAATCCTCTCATCCCTCCCCCTAATCCCCCCACCATGGCTATAAATAGAGGGGCAAGGGCCTCCTCTCATCCCACCCCAAGCCATTTCATGGCAACTCTCTTCCCCCCCCCACACACCCACTCCAGCTCCCACACAAGCACACACTAGCACAAGGATCGTTCGGTCGTTCTTCGATCGTTCGTCCCCCTGTTCTTAGTTTGTTCGTTCGTTCGTCCGATCGTTCGATCGTTCGTTCGATCGTTCGTCCGATCATTCATGGTTCGTTCGTCTGTTCGTCCGTTCGTTCGTCCAAATAATCTTTATCCTGCCGTTATGCTGCCGAAATTCTGATTGTTCGTTCGATCATTCGATCGTTCGTCCGTTCGTTCATAGTTCCTATTCATCGTTCATCGTTCGTTCATAGTCCCTATTCATCGTTCTTCCAGATAATCTTTGTCCTGCCGTTATGCTGCCGAAATTCCGATCATTCGTTCGTTCGATCATTCGATTGTTCATCGTTCGTTCATAGTTCCTATTCGATCGTTCATCGTTCGTTCATAGTTCCTATTCATCGTTCATCGTTCGTTCATAGCCATTATTCATCGTTCATCGTTCGTTCATATAAACTATTCACATCACTATTTACCATTACTATTCACCATTATTATTCACCATCACTATTCATCGTTACTATTCACCATTACTATTCATCATCGTTATTATTCATCGTTCATTCGATCACCCCAAATTTCAACTACTCATCCATCATGTTGTCTAGTCCACCTAAGACCAGCCAGACCCATATTCCAGTCGTACGAACTCCGGTGATTATGATTTTCCTTCCAGTGGGGAACTTCCCATCTGGTCACCCATCCTAGGTTTCTCTAAGTTGAGCACGCTTAACTTTGAGATTCCTTCGAACCAGGCTTCCAAACTCCGATTCCAATAATTCTTGTTTCTAAATTCTTATCAAACTATTCCCTATCCAACCATGTCATCCCTTAAGCATGGTTCATGTTCCAGAAAACTCTTAAAATACTCTTGTCCCATATTCTGCCTATAACTATCTTGTTCATACTAAGTCAGATGACTCATTCGTCACTATTCTCACCAACAGTGAACTTCACTATGCTACACCACATACACCCAGCTATAAATACACCCAGCTATCCTCTCCCTCTCCACACACTCAACACCCTCAACCAAGGCAAACACCCCACCCACTCAGTTACTCTGGTCTACCGGCTATACGCATAGTGTCGCTTCGCCTCTAGTCCACCCTCTTGGTAAGCACCTCCGCTCCACCACCAGTAATATCACAACACCACATGACACAGATTCTACTCAAGACTCTACCCATCCATATATCACTATTCTGACCACTATACTAAATATTTGTTGGTATACTTGCTGGTTTGTATGTTTGCTTGTTCATGTTGCATAGTTATCGGAGCGTTCATGCCGTCTCGTGGAGGCCAGATCTGCAAGTCTACGCCAGGCGGTGGAGCCAGAAGCTAGTTCTGCGAGCTTTCCCCTCCCCTTCGCTGGATAAGCACGGCAAGCTCACTGGATCCCTTTGATGCATAAATTACCTATGATTTTTCAACCACAACCCTCAGCCTGTTATTTTATGCATGATATGATTTTGAGACAAGTTATTATAGCCACCCAGCCGCTTGCCGCAATGAATCCCTGATATATTTTTTACAAATGATTTGAGGAAAGGTGTGAGTTTTCAAAAGAAAATGCTTTTCAAAATGTGTATGATGAAGGGTTTTCACCCTTATCATCTTTGAGTAGGGATGATCAGGGACTCCCTGGTTTAGGGGAGGGCCTAAGGTGATGGCTCAACTGGTTTAGGTGTGAGCAGAAGGATTGTCCCCTCATATAAGGACCGGTTTGTCATCCTTCACTACCTGTACTCATGATAAGTACAACCACTCGAGACTGTGTGGGCAGTCACTCAATATGAACTCGTACGGTCCAACCTGTAACACCCCAGGTGTTTATATTCCGCTCGACAACGAGTATGGATTTAAGCACGTGATATTAGTAAATAAAACAGACACTAAGATCTAATCATCTTCGCCTATCGCGATTTTAATATCGCATCTGTTCGGCTATCGCGAGTTCGATAGCGTTTTTATTTTTATCTGTCCGGGCTCTTCCTAAATTTTCGTGATGTTCGGAACAGAGTTATTCCGAAGATCGGTGCGTCCGGTGATTATTTAAAATCCATCGCTCGCGCGAATCTGAATTCAGAAGCTCGACTCATTCGGATGATTTTATCCCGGAGAAATTCATTTGAACTCGACAACTAAAATGTTCAGGGCAAAATAATCTCTATCGCGCGTTGTCTGAGAGAAATCGTGCGCGAGGTTAGGATCCAATTTATCCTTCAGCACACTCTGTAGGATAGTAAAATCAACTGTGCTTAGATAACGGATAAAATTTCTCGAATTTCAAAATTAACCAAACATTGTTCCAATATTCTCGCCAATATCATTTTGGTCCATTTATACCTCCCTCGATTCTAACCTCAAACTAATGTGATTTGTTTAGCCTCAATATCTAGGACTCAGCTACTTGCATGAAAATTGTTAATCACATCGTTGTTCAGTAAACTGTTCAGAGGAGAAAAATCAAATGTCTTCGGATGTCAGATAAATTTGTATCCGATTTTGACTAAACCAGTGTTGTCTTAAATATTGTATCTGATATCCAGTCCATCTAGACCTCGCTTAGATCTAAATTTTTGAATATAGATAACGGGTAGTAGTTATCTGATGCTGAGAATATTCACCAGGTCGAACACTATCCAAATACTGTCATCAATCTAGTTTTGGTTTGAACATTTTTTACTGTCTTTTAAACACTAAATCATGAAACTGTGTTTATCCGTGTGGATTTGTTTAGAAAATGAGAAGGAAATTTCACTTTCCCTTACGTCGACCACCAGGTTTCTAGACTTTTCTTTCTCTTTCTGCGGTCCTATCTTCTTGTGGATATTTTTCCACCGTTCTTATCTCCTCAGCGCCGAATGCTCAGGCCCCGGCCGAGTTTGTCTCCAGCTCACGCCGACTCTCTGCCCAGCTGCCATATCCCAACGCACGTCCCTGGCCCCGGCATTGGAGTTTGCCGAGCGGTTCCCACGGCGTCCGGCTCCCAGCGCTGCGCTCCTCTCTCCTCCCGAGCTCCTGTACAGCCAGCGCGCTCGAGTCCCTCTCAGCCATGGTCGTTCCTCTGTGCTTGGGTTCAAGCTTCTGCGCGCCCTCCTCCCTCAAGGCGACGCTCCGGCTCCTGCTCGCTAAGGCTGACTCTCGCGCATCCCTGCTCGCCGACCGCGACCCCGCCCTGGTCCCCATGGTGCGCTCGGCCCTGCTCCTGTCTCTGATTGGCGTCCGGCCTCAGTAGCTCGCCCTCCCCGCCCAGCAGCAAGCAGCTCCTTTCCCCTCGCCGTGAACGCCGTCGATCCCCTGCTGCAGTTCCTCCACATGGTCTGGCGTCGACCGCGCTGCTCGTGGTTATGGGAAACCAGCGAGCCTCTCCTCATGGCTTATTTTCCTCGCGTCATCGTTCAACATGTGGAGGTAAATCCTGTGAGATTTAGATGAGAATAAAGCTTTAGCGAGGCGCTTGCCAAGTGCTTGGTGAATCGCCTCAACCAGATGTGGTTGTCGATCTCACGGAGTCGAGTTTAGTCGTGGTAAGTCGATCCATTGTTTTTGTTAGTCGGATAAATGATTAGTTGTATGGATATATAAGGCTTGTGCTATTAAATTGATTTGTGTTGTGTGAATGAAATTATTTCCATGAGTATGTATGTCTTGTATTATGAAACTAATTAGAGATATGCATGGTGCTTATAGGTGGATTATGCGTAGAATCTTTTGGTAAGGATATTTCTCAAGTATAGATGAATTGGTTAGCATATATGAATTGAATGATTAAGTTAAGTTCGTGATGCGAATTGTATATTAGGTGTTTATAAAGATGCCTTATCTCATGTAATATATGTGATACACATAAATTGTAAATATGCATACTTATGTGATTAAGTAAATGGCTTTAACCCTAATCCATAACAAGGTATTAAAGCCTTTCTTAGTATCAAGAACATGATACTATAGAGCCTAATTAGGAGCTAAAATTTGCATACCCACAGTTTTGGACTGCAAGTACGGTTTCTGCCGTGCTATTTGTTTCTGCCCAAGTTAAACTGAGAATCAGCTCTTAGTAATTATAGGAGAATTGTAGTACTTTTCTTAGTCTTTCCAACAAATTTTGGATCATTTTTTTGGTGGTCTAGAGACCAAGTTACAGCTGTTTAAACTATAGCGTCTGATTCTGTCCAAATCTGGACAGCAATGTGTGTTTGAATTAACTGACTTTGATACACATTGAATCACCTTGAGATTATTATAAATGAATGGTAGACAATTCTATTAGCTTTCTAAAAAGTCTAGAATCACCTGATTTGGATTTCTGAAACTCCAGTTATAGATTTTTGAAGTGAAGAGCCGAATTCTGTCCAAATCTGGACAGAATTAAAGTTTAGCACTGTTTGACCATTCAAACTGTCGAATCATGTTGTGATGATAATATAAGAGTTGTAGAGGACTTTATAAGCTTTCCAAAAAGTCTTAGTTTACTATTTTTGGATGAATATTGTGTAAGTTATGAATAAAACAACTAGCTGCTGTTCTGCTGTCCAAATTCAGCAAGTCTGAAATGATTGCTTGGAGTTTCTTTTGTGTCCAAATTCAGCAAGTATGAAATGATTGCTTGGAGTTTCTTTTGTGTGGGTAACTAGATGTGGTTAGTTCTTGACTTGATTAAAGGAGTCTTATAGTTACATATGTTTGTTCTTTTCTTTCTTAATGCTTGCCTTAGACTTTAGCATTTTAAGAAGGGAGTAAATACTTTGGTGAGTGTATTTGAGTTAGCGACCATTTAGACCTTTAAGTTAAGATGAGTGCAATTTCATCGAACCCTATGTTAATTGGTAATGAATTATCCGTTAGTTCTAAGTATGTTTTGATGTTTTGTTTAGTCGATATACGTTGATAGTTAATCTAGAGGAATGTTTC
This sequence comes from Zea luxurians, assembly GCA_029449295.1. Taxonomy (NCBI): domain Eukaryota; kingdom Viridiplantae; phylum Streptophyta; class Magnoliopsida; order Poales; family Poaceae; genus Zea; species Zea luxurians. Next base: position 128,582,140 of record JAOPSE010000004.1, read on the forward strand.
AGAAAGCTAGATGAGTGACTTTTAACCATACTAAGTTTTAGATGTGTTCAATAATTGTGAGCTTGAATTGTTACTTGACTCTCGATCCTATGTTCTAGTTAAGGAAAATACATAGCTTGTGTAGGGTTCAATATTCTTTGATGTTTGTTTTAGATTTGGTTAAGCCAGACAAACGTAATTGTGATACGTAGTGATATGCCAACATATAGTAATTGTTTTTAAGTATTGCGGTACATCAGTGTTATATTCTAAATATATTAGGACTTGTATGTTGCTAATGTTACTTGATGATTGATTTAGGTCCGATTGACTAGAACGTCATGTTTGATGTAGAATTAAATATATCTAGTTGTTACACCTAAGAGTTGTGATGTTTTGCTTTAAGTCTGTATCCTCCTTAGTATAGCTTATCTATCTTGTGATATTTATGCTCCTACTTACTCATATGCATTATGCATGTCATTTAGGTACGTTAATTGATCACGTGATGTGGAAGACAAGGTTTGGATTGACCTCAAGATAATGCTGATGGATGAAGCTAAAATGGATGAATCAAACAAGTGCCAGGATGAGAGATGCTCATCAAGTGATCGTCATCTAACAACACTAACGTAGTGTTATCCCAGGCAAGCCCCGGTGCATTTGCCACCTCCTTGTTGTTTTTAAAACTTTTATCACTTATATGCTGCATTAGGTGATAGGAGTTGAGTGATGAAACAGTTGATGCATTGCCATTCCTTGGAATTTGATTATCCTCCTTGATACCTGTTTACAAAAAGAACTAATGAGGCTTAGCCCTGCCTAGAGAATTAAAACTTGTTTCTTTTTAAAAGAATGATGTGTGACACTGGGTATGGGTTTGTTTTATGAAAAAGGACTTGTAATGGTGAGAGCATCATCTGCAGTGATGAATTCATCATTCAAGTATGGTACCTCTGTCAGGTACATGGTTTTGGGAAGGAAATAATAATATGAGACCAGACGTTGAGCAGGAAAGGTCGCCCGTCTGTGTCGATCAAGGACCGTACCGAAAGTAGGCTTGCTGATCTAGGACCCTTTAACTGGCCACATGCCTCGTCATGGGTAAGCTTAGCCTCGGTCGGACCAATACCAGAACAGCTCGCACGCACTGGGAGTGGAGAGATGGCGAGAGTAGCTTGTACCCTCCGTGGCAAGAGACTGGAAGGTGGGGTGCTGTACTCTCGGAAACATGGCGGGCACCATGGCGAGAGTAACGTGTACCAACCAGGCCAATGGCTGGACGGTGGAGTGCTGTGCTCTTGGGTCGCGTGAACCCGTTCTGGTCTTGAGAAACCCGTGGGCGAGTTGACATATGCAAGGGTTAAGTGCTACATATGTCGTGTGGTTGGAGATCCTCAGCTGAGTATTAATCGATTCGGATCGCCGAACTTCTCGGATATGAAGACTGGATCACTGCCCTGCATCGTAGATAACAAGTGAAACTAAAGATGCTAAAATAAAGTTAGTGTAGGCCAAGTGAATGCTCTAGATTAGGAAAATCTAGATTCAGGTAAAGTACTTAACCTGTGAAGTAAAATTTTAGCATAAGGATCCACTACTAGTAAGCTCTTCTGCAAAATGAGTCTTTGAAATTTGATAAGCTTTACCTTGATTCCCAATAAACCAGCATACCCTTGAGAGTCTTTTCTTTAGTCGGGTAAGTCTTGCTGAGTAATTGCGTACTCAGGGTTTTATTCCCTGTTGTTTTTCAGGTTGTAATTTTGTTCTGTTGTGGATGGTGCTAAGTGCCGGTGGGCTCGGCCTTCTTCTATAAGTATATCCCGTCTTTAGTTTCCCTATTGAGGATTGTCACTTAAGCTAGCATGTATTTTAAAACTTATAAATATTTTATACATTTTAAATTGTAATTCTTTTTAATCATTTTCTTTTGTAATCACTCCGATAATTGTATAATGTAAAATTATTGTAACATGTAATCATTTTGCAATAAAGAATTTATTTCCGCTGCAAATGTTGGTGTGTGATTTGTGTTTACTTAATCCTGCGATCTTGGCGGTAAGTCGTTTATCCGGGGTCCTCGGGGCACTCGGACAGATCCTGTTAAGTTGTTTGGTGCACATGCATAGCCGTCTGAGGTCTTTGAGACAAGGACAGGTGCATGTGGGCCCGATAACTTGGGAGGTTCTGCGACAGCTGGTATCGGAGCTTGATTAAGTATGATACGGTCACATACGCATTTTCAAAAAAAAAATGGTTTTGGAAAACCTATTTTCAACTAAACACATTGTTTGGTTTTGAAAACAGATTTGAAAAACTATAATGCTAGCGACATCCTCTGTTAAGCCCTAAGTTAAGGACTACTAGGTGGCTTAGTTCAGAATACTAACCCACAACCTGGGAAGGGTGATGCATACATGTGTAATGTTGTTTTTGGAGGCCATTCAGTCTTGAATGGATCGACCTCAGGTAAGGTGAGATGTGAGAGCGTGACCGGACAAACGTCGGTCTAGGGGAGAGCATAAACAGCGCTTGATTATATACATGTTTTACATATGTATATATGAAGGCTGCGATGTGGAGTATTTAATTTTCTGGGATTCAGTACCCCATGGATGTGTATGGGTATGCAGACATGGGAATACTGAGAAGTGTAATGTACTTGCAACGACGCACCTACGCTCAGGTAAGAAGGTGAGTTACCATAATGAGCTGCCCTGTGGTTAAAGTGTGGCAGCGGCGCCTATGCGTGGCTCGGCGCTTAATGAGGAGCTGGCCTCCATATAGAAATATATGGAGTATAAACTGTGATAAACTGTCATGTGTGAATTGCATCATTGGGAACTAGGCTGTGATGGAATTTTCTGCAGGTACACTAACTTCGAAATCGTATGTGTAGCTGACGATTAGCAATATACCGAGAGAGACGTAGATATGCCACCGATATAGAACGCTATTGCCACATTATGTTGGCGAAATTCGTGAGGACGAATAGGACGATCATGCATCCTGATTGTTGCATTGTGTTTGTTGTTTGTGCACAAATATGCTTCTCTCGCCCTTATTCTAATAGTTGGTGATTGTGAACGAACATGCTTTTCTCATCTTTATTCCGATAATAAATAATTGGAAAATATGTGACGCATTACTGTCCTATAAGCAATTTCTAGATTTGTTTGTTGTGTCCTTTAGACATGTGTTTATGTGGCCTGTGATTCTTTTTAGTTTGACCGCTAGTGCAACTTTGGTTTGTTTTCGTGCTTGTGTGCTAGTAGAATGCATGTATTTTGTTTGCATAAACCCAAAGCTAGGTCATGTCCCTGATTAGTGAACCTTGATCTAATCGTGTATTAATTTCTTAACAACCTATCCTAGGTGTCGTCTTGTGTGAAGATCATTTTCTTCACAGGATTATTGGAGTTCTAGCAATTAGACCAAGTCATATCCTCATTATCTAAATATTTGAAATTGTATGAGATCTAATTCATAATTTTGTCATTTCTTCAAAGTCTCTCTAAATCTTCAAAACACGCATGAGTTTGAATGATCGATTCCTACCCCATGGCCAAAATCATGCAAATACAAATAGATGTTTAGGTAATTCCCTTATTGGACCTAAGATGCACTCAAACATAAAAACAAGGATCTCGAGTCTGTAATATTGACAATCCACTTGTAGCTCTCTTATGGTCATATGTTCATCCTAAACCATACCCTTGTTCGGTTGGTGCAAGCTGGTATTCCTGTTCCAGTTTGCCTCTCCTTAAGGATCACATTGTTGTTTTCTTAATCTAACCTGGGAAAGCCATGCCCAATAAATTTTCTTGAAATTAATGCCTTTGGTTTCCTTATATCTCTTGAAGGCATACCAATTTAATCTTCTGATCGTTTTCCCCTCTATATCTAATCAGACACTAATTGTTGACTTGATAATCTCTGCGATAGACATAGAAATATGCTTGGGCAGAATTAACAGTCTCCCATCGCACTCCTTCATAATATATATATTGAAAATCAAAATCTATCTATGTCTAATTGTGTGATAAAAATCACCCTTTTCATGTGTGGTCTCTTTTCTCTTGACTTTGGTAGTGACGGCACACATACAAGTTCCCTTTACGTCCTTTGTGTAAAGGTGAAGCCTTGGAGCTTTTTAGTGTTGAGAGACACCTGATTAGTTCTCAAATCGAGATTTCTTTCCTATGTTGCTAAGATGCAGGAGTTTGTTCATTCGCTCCTTTGTTGACCCATGCATTTTCAATCCTGTTGGTTTGTCATAAAGGAGATAAATGAACAACATGGTGGAATGGATCTCTATTCAAGTATTTGACCTCCTGCTAGCAAATGTGAACCCTCAACCCTTGACTTGCTGATGGGTACTAAGAGGACCTACTCAATGTCAAAAGTAGTTCAACAAGTTGGTTTTACTAACTTGTAACTGCATTGTGAACAAAGGTTGAGTTTAGAGATTGATTTGTCGAGTTGTCTAAACTCACTCTGGTTTAACCCACTCTGAAGAAAGCACTTAAGAATCGAGATTAAGTCGGCCAGTAACCACCTAATCGTCGCTCTAGTCATGCCTCGATCGCCTCACATGTGCTTTTCCAGCATGTGTGATCAAGTCGAACCATGGTTAGTGCTTAATAAAATGGATTGGTTGCGAAGGCAGCATCTACAGATCCCTCCGCTGGTAATTCTCTCGAATCTATACCATCTTTCGTGGGCTTGAATTCTCGGGTTAGCCACATGTTAACCGCGTCAGTATTCGACATCCACACCCGTCCCCTGTGCTATGAATTTCTTGTAACCACTTGTTGGTAAACCTCTCTCTGTGTGTTTTACCCAAGAGGTTGCAACTGATTCTGTTTGGGTAAAGCCGTATATCTACCGCTCGCTCAACAGACTCAGATAGTACAATGTCATTAGAAAAGGCAAACTGCACACATGGAACCTTATGTGCTCCTCTGGCAGACAGTGTCTCTACTAATGGACATTTCTAAATTGGCTTAAGTTGATACATGTTATGTCCGCTAGAGAAACCACATTCTGAGACACTCACCCTTGTTTGGAAATGTCTCATAATTATCGCTAAAATGGACATGGGTTACATGCTTCTCTACTCTTAAAAGTCTTTCGCTCCGAATCTCGGGACGAGATTCTTTTAAGGGGGGAGGGCTGTAACACCCCAGGTGTTTATATTCCGCTCGACAACGAGTATGGATTTAAGCACGTGATATTAGTAAATAAAACAGACACTAAGATCTAATCATCTTCGCCTATCGCGATTTTAATATCGCATCTGTTCGGCTATCGCGAGTTCGATAGCGTTTTTATTTTTATCTGTCCGGGCTCTTCCTAAATTTTCGTGATGTTCGGAACAGAGTTATTCCGAAGATCGGTGCGTCCGGTGATTATTTAAAATCCATCGCTCGCGCGAATCTGAATTCAGAAGCTCGACTCATTCGGATGATTTTATCCCGGAGAAATTCATTTGAACTCGACAACTAAAATGTTCAGGGCAAAATAATCTCTATCGCGCGTTGTCTGAGAGAAATCGTGCGCGAGGTTAGGATCCAATTTATCCTTCAGCACACTCTGTAGGATAGTAAAATCAACTGTGCTTAGATAACGGATAAAATTTCTCGAATTTCAAAATTAACCAAACATTGTTCCAATATTCTCGCCAATATCATTTTGGTCCATTTATACCTCCCTCGATTCTAACCTCAAACTAATGTGATTTGTTTAGCCTCAATATCTAGGACCCAGCTACTTGCATGAAAATTGTTAATCACATCGTTGTTCAGTAAACTGTTCAGAGGAGAAAAATCAAATGTCTTCGGATGTCAGATAAATTTGTATCCGATTTTGACTAAACCAGTGTTGTCTTAAATATTGTATCTGATATCCAGTCCATCTAGACCTCGCTTAGATCTAAATTTTTGAATATAGATAACGGGTAGTAGTTATCTGATGCTGAGAATATTCACCAGGTCGAACACTATCCAAATACTGTCATCAATCTAGTTTTGGTTTGAACATTTTTTACTGTCTTTTAAACACTAAATCATGAAACTGTGTTTATCCGTGTGGATTTGTTTAGAAAATGAGAAGGAAATTTCACTTTCCCTTACGTCGACCACCAGGTTTCTAGACTTTTCTTTCTCTTTCTGCGGTCCTATCTTCTTGTGGATATTTTTCCACCGTTCTTATCTCCTCAGCGCCGAATGCTCAGGCCCCGGCCGAGTTTGTCTCCAGCTCACGCCGACTCTCTGCCCAGCTGCCATATCCCAACGCACGTCCCTGGCCCCGGCATTGGAGTTTGCCGAGCGGTTCCCACGGCGTCCGGCTCCCAGCGCTGCGCTCCTCTCTCCTCCCGAGCTCCTGTACAGCCAGCGCGCTCGAGTCCCTCTCAGCCATGGTCGTTCCTCTGTGCTTGGGTTCAAGCTTCTGCGCGCCCTCCTCCCTCAAGGCGACGCTCCGGCTCCTGCTCGCTAAGGCTGACTCTCGCGCATCCCTGCTCGCCGACCGCGACCCCGCCCTGGTCCCCATGGTGCGCTCGGCCCTGCTCCTGTCTCTGATTGGCGTCCGGCCTCAGTAGCTCGCCCTCCCCGCCCAGCAGCAAGCAGCTCCTTTCCCCTCGCCGTGAACGCCGTCGATCCCCTGCTGCAGTTCCTCCACATGGTCCGGCGTCGACCGCGCTGCTCGTGGTTATGGGAAACCAGCGAGCCTCTCCTCATGGCTTATTTTCCTCGCGTCATCGTTCAACATGTGGAGGTAAATCCTGTGAGATTTAGATGAGAATAAAGCTTTAGCGAGGCGCTTGCCAAGTGCTTGGTGAATCGCCTCAACCAGATGTGGTTGTCGATCTCACGGAGTCGAGTTTAGTCGTGGTAAGTCGATCCATTGTTTTTGTTAGTCGGATAAATGATTAGTTGTATGGATATATAAGGCTTGTGCTATTAAATTGATTTGTGTTGTGTGAATGAAATTATTTCCATGAGTATGTATGTCTTGTATTATGAAACTAATTAGAGATATGCATGGTGCTTATAGGTGGATTATGCGTAGAATCTTTTGGTAAGGATATTTCTCAAGTATAGATGAATTGGTTAGCATATATGAATTGAATGATTAAGTTAAGTTCGTGATGCGAATTGTATATTAGGTGTTTATAAAGATGCCTTATCTCATGTAATATATGTGATACACATAAATTGTAAATATGCATACTTATGTGATTAAGTAAATGGCTTTAACCCTAATCCATAACAAGGTATTAAAGCCTTTCTTAGTATCAAGAACATGATACTATAGAGCCTAATTAGGAGCTAAAATTTGCATACCCACAGTTTTGGACTGCAAGTACGGTTTCTGCCGTGCTATTTGTTTCTGCCCAAGTTAAACTGAGAATCAGCTCTTAGTAATTATAGGAGAATTGTAGTACTTTTCTTAGTCTTTCCAACAAATTTTGGATCATTTTTTTTGGTGGTCTAGAGACCAAGTTACAGCTGTTTAAACTATAGCGTCTGATTCTGTCCAAATCTGGACAGCAATGTGTGTTTGAATTAACTGACTTTGATACACATTGAATCACCTTGAGATTATTATAAATGAATGGTAGACAATTCTATTAGCTTTCTAAAAAGTCTAGAATCACCTGATTTGGATTTCTGAAACTCCAGTTATAGATTTTTGAAGTGAAGAGCCGAATTCTGTCCAAATCTGGACAGAATTAAAGTTTAGCACTGTTTGACCATTCAAACTGTCGAATCATGTTGTGATGATAATATAAGAGTTGTAGAGGACTTTATAAGCTTTCCAAAAAGTCTTAGTTTACTATTTTTGGATGAATATTGTGTAAGTTATGAATAAAACAACTAGCTGCTGTTCTGCTGTCCAAATTCAGCAAGTCTGAAATGATTGCTTGGAGTTTCTTTTGTGTCCAAATTCAGCAAGTATGAAATGATTGCTTGGAGTTTCTTTTGTGTGGGTAACTAGATGTGGTTAGTTCTTGACTTGATTAAAGGAGTCTTATAGTTACATATGTTTGTTCTTTTCTTTCTTAATGCTTGCCTTAGACTTTAGCATTTTAAGAAGGGAGTAAATACTTTGGTGAGTGTATTTGAGTTAGCGACCATTTAGACCTTTAAGTTAAGATGAGTGCAATTTCATCGAACCCTATGTTAATTGGTAATGAATTATCCGTTAGTTCTAAGTATGTTTTGATGTTTTGTTTAGTCGATATACGTTGATAGTTAATCTAGAGGAATGTTTCAGAAAGCTAGATGAGTGACTTTTAACCATACTAAGTTTTAGATGTGTTCAATAATTGTGAGCTTGAATTGTTACTTGACTCTCGATCCTATGTTCTAGTTAAGGAAAATACATAGCTTGTGTAGGGTTCAATATTCTTTGATGTTTGTTTTAGATTTGGTTAAGCCAGACAAACGTAATTGTGATACGTAGTGATATGCCAACATATAGTAATTGTTTTTAAGTATTGCGGTACATCAGTGTTATATTCTAAATATATTAGGACTTGTATGTTGCTAATGTTACTTGATGATTGATTTAGGTCCGATTGACTAGAACGTCATGTTTGATGTAGAATTAAATATATCTAGTTGTTACACCTAAGAGTTGTGATGTTTTGCTTTAAGTCTGTATCCTCCTTAGTATAGCTTATCTATCTTGTGATATTTATGCTCCTACTTACTCATATGCATTATGCATGTCATTTAGGTACGTTAATTGATCACGTGATGTGGAAGACAAGGTTTGGATTGACCTCAAGATAATGCTGATGGATGAAGCTAAAATGGATGAATCAAACAAGTGCCAGGATGAGAGATGCTCATCAAGTGATCGTCATCTAACAACACTAACGTAGTGTTATCCCAGGCAAGCCCCGGTGCATTTGCCACCTCCTTGTTGTTTTTAAAACTTTTATCACTTATATGCTGCATTAGGTGATAGGAGTTGAGTGATGAAACAGTTGATGCATTGCCATTCCTTGGAATTTGATTATCCTCCTTGATACCTGTTTACAAAAAGAACTAATGAGGCTTAGCCCTGCCTAGAGAATTAAAACTTGTTTCTTTTTAAAAGAATGATGTGTGACACTGGGTATGGGTTTGTTTTATGAAAAAGGACTTGTAATGGTGAGAGCATCATCTGCAGTGATGAATTCATCATTCAAGTATGGTACCTCTGTCAGGTACATGGTTTTGGGAAGGAAATAATAATATGAGACCAGACGTTGAGCAGGAAAGGTCGCCCGTCTGTGTCGATCAAGGACCGTACCGAAAGTAGGCTTGCTGATCTAGGACCCTTTAACTGGCCACATGCCTCGTCATGGGTAAGCTTAGCCTCGGTCGGACCAATACCAGAACAGCTCGCACGCACTGGGAGTGGAGAGATGGCGAGAGTAGCTTGTACCCTCCGTGGCAAGAGACTGGAAGGTGGGGTGCTGTACTCTCGGAAACATGGCGGGCACCATGGCGAGAGTAACGTGTACCAACCAGGCCAATGGCTGGACGGTGGAGTGCTGTGCTCTTGGGTCGCGTGAACCCGTTCTGGTCTTGAGAAACCCGTGGGCGAGTTGACATATGCAAGGGTTAAGTGCTACATATGTCGTGTGGTTGGAGATCCTCAGCTGAGTATTAATCGATTCGGATCGCCGAACTTCTCGGATATGAAGACTGGATCACTGCCCTGCATCGTAGATAACAAGTGAAACTAAAGATGCTAAAATAAAGTTAGTGTAGGCCAAGTGAATGCTCTAGATTAGGAAAATCTAGATTCAGGTAAAGTACTTAACCTGTGAAGTAAAATTTTAGCATAAGGATCCACTACTAGTAAGCTCTTCTGCAAAATGAGTCTTTGAAATTTGATAAGCTTTACCTTGATTCCCAATAAACCAGCATACCCTTGAGAGTCTTTTCTTTAGTCGGGTAAGTCTTGCTGAGTAATTGCGTACTCAGGGTTTTATTCCCTGTTGTTTTTCAGGTTGTAATTTTGTTCTGTTGTGGATGGTGCTAAGTGCCGGTGGGCTCGGCCTTCTTCTATAAGTATATCCCGTCTTTAGTTTCCCTATTGAGGATTGTCACTTAAGCTAGCATGTATTTTAAAACTTATAAATATTTTATACATTTTAAATTGTAATTCTTTTTAATCATTTTCTTTTGTAATCACTCCGATAATTGTATAATGTAAAATTATTGTAACATGTAATCATTTTGCAATAAAGAATTTATTTCCGCTGCAAATGTTGGTGTGTGATTTGTGTTTACTTAATCCTGCGATCTTGGCGGTAAGTCGTTTATCCGGGGTCCTCGGGGCACTCGGACAGATCCTGTTAAGTTGTTTGGTGCACATGCATAGCCGTCTGAGGTCTTTGAGACAAGGACAGGTGCATGTGGGCCCGATAACTTGGGAGGTTCTGCGACAGCTGGTATCGGAGCTTGATTAAGTATGATACGGTCACATACGCATTTTCAAAAAAAAATGGTTTTGGAAAACCTATTTTCAACTAAACACATTGTTTGGTTTTGAAAACAGATTTGAAAAACTATAATGCTAGCGACATCCTCTGTTAAGCCCTAAGTTAAGGACTACTAGGTGGCTTAGTTCAGAATACTAACCCACAACCTGGGAAGGGTGATGCATACATGTGTAATGTTGTTTTTGGAGGCCATTCAGTCTTGAATGGATCGACCTCAGGTAAGGTGAGATGTGAGAGCGTGACCGGACAAACGTCGGTCTAGGGGAGAGCATAAACAGCGCTTGATTATATACATGTTTTACATATGTATATATGAAGGCTGCGATGTGGAGTATTTAATTTTCTGGGATTCAGTACCCCATGGATGTGTATGGGTATGCAGACATGGGAATACTGAGAAGTGTAATGTACTTGCAACGACGCACCTACGCTCAGGTAAGAAGGTGAGTTACCATAATGAGCTGCCCTGTGGTTAAAGTGTGGCAGCGGCGCCTATGCGTGGCTCGGCGCTTAATGAGGAGCTGGCCTCCATATAGAAATATATGGAGTATAAACTGTGATAAACTGTCATGTGTGAATTGCATCATTGGGAACTAGGCTGTGATGGAATTTTCTGCAGGTACACTAACTTCGAAATCGTATGTGTAGCTGACGATTAGCAATATACCGAGAGAGACGTAGATATGCCACCGATATAGAACGCTATTGCCACATTATGTTGGCGAAATTCGTGAGGACGAATAGGACGATCATGCATCCTGATTGTTGCATTGTGTTTGTTGTTTGTGCACAAATATGCTTCTCTCGCCCTTATTCTAATAGTTGGTGATTGTGAACGAACATGCTTTTCTCATCTTTATTCCGATAATAAATAATTGGAAAATATGTGACGCATTACTGTCCTATAAGCAATTTCTAGATTTGTTTGTTGTGTCCTTTAGACATGTGTTTATGTGGCCTGTGATTCTTTTTAGTTTGACCGCTAGTGCAACTTTGGTTTGTTTTCGTGCTTGTGTGCTAGTAGAATGCATGTATTTTGTTTGCATAAACCCAAAGCTAGGTCATGTCCCTGATTAGTGAACCTTGATCTAATCGTGTATTAATTTCTTAACAACCTATCCTAGGTGTCGTCTTGTGTGAAGATCATTTTCTTCACAGGATTATTGGAGTTCTAGCAATTAGACCAAGTCATATCCTCATTATCTAAATATTTGAAATTGTATGAGATCTAATTCATAATTTTGTCATTTCTTCAAAGTCTCTCTAAATCTTCAAAACACGCATGAGTTTGAATGATCGATTCCTACCCCATGGCCAAAATCATGCAAATACAAATAGATGTTTAGGTAATTCCCTTATTGGACCTAAGATGCACTCAAACATAAAAACAAGGATCTCGAGTCTGTAATATTGACAATCCACTTGTAGCTCTCTTATGGTCATATGTTCATCCTAAACCATACCCTTGTTCGGTTGGTGCAAGCTGGTATTCCTGTTCCAGTTTGCCTCTCCTTAAGGATCACATTGTTGTTTTCTTAATCTAACCTGGGAAAGCCATGCCCAATAAATTTTCTTGAAATTAATGCCTTTGGTTTCCTTATATCTCTTGAAGGCATACCAATTTAATCTTCTGATCGTTTTCCCCTCTATATCTAATCAGACACTAATTGTTGACTTGATAATCTCTGCGATAGACATAGAAATATGCTTGGGCAGAATTAACAGTCTCCCATCGCACTCCTTCATAATATATATATTGAAAATCAAAATCTATCTATGTCTAATTGTGTGATAAAAATCACCCTTTTCATGTGTGGTCTCTTTTCTCTTGACTTTGGTAGTGACGGCACACATACAAGTTCCCTTTACGTCCTTTGTGTAAAGGTGAAGCCTTGGAGCTTTTTAGTGTTGAGAGACACCTGATTAGTTCTCAAATCGAGATTTCTTTCCTATGTTGCTAAGATGCAGGAGTTTGTTCATTCGCTCCTTTGTTGACCCATGCATTTTCAATCCTGTTGGTTTGTCATAAAGGAGATAAATGAACAACATGGTGGAATGGATCTCTATTCAAGTATTTGACCTCCTGCTAGCAAATGTGAACCCTCAACCCTTGACTTGCTGATGGGTACTAAGAGGACCTACTCAATGTCAAAAGTAGTTCAACAAGTTGGTTTTACTAACTTGTAACTGCATTGTGAACAAAGGTTGAGTTTAGAGATTGATTTGTCGAGTTGTCTAAACTCACTCTGGTTTAACCCACTCTGAAGAAAGCACTTAAGAATCGAGATTAAGTCGGCCAGTAACCACCTAATCGTCGCTCTAGTCATGCCTCGATCGCCTCACATGTGCTTTTCCAGCATGTGTGATCAAGTCGAACCATGGTTAGTGCTTAATAAAATGGATTGGTTGCAAAGGCAGCATCTACAGATCCCTCCGCTGGTAATTCTCTCGAATCTATACCATCTTTCGTGGGCTTGAATTCTCGGGTTAGCCACATGTTAACCGCGTCAGTATTCGACATCCACACCCGTCCCCTGTGCTATGAATTTCTTGTAACCACTTGTTGGTAAACCTCTCTCTGTGTGTTTTACCCAAGAGGTTGCAACTGATTCTGTTTGGGTAAAGCCGTATATCTACCGCTCGCTCAACAGACTCAGATAGTACAATGTCATTAGAAAAGGCAAACTGCACACATGGAACCTTATGTGCTCCTCTGGCAGACAGTGTCTCTACTAATGGACATTTCTAAATTGGCTTAAGTTGATACATGTTATGTCCGCTAGAGAAACCACATTCTGAGACACTCACCCTTGTTTGGAAATGTCTCATAATTATCGCTAAAATGGACATGGGTTACATGCTTCTCTACTCTTAAAAGTCTTTCGCTCCGAATCTCGGGACGAGATTCTTTTAAGGGGGGAGGGCTGTAACACCCCAGGTGTTTATATTCCGCTCGACAACGAGTATGGATTTAAGCACGTGATATTAGTAAATAAAACAGACACTAAGATCTAATCATCTTCGCCTATCGCGATTTTAATATCGCATCTGTTCGGCTATCGCGAGTTCGATAGCGTTTTTATTTTTATCTGTCCGGGCTCTTCCTAAATTTTCGTGATGTTCGGAACAGAGTTATTCCGAAGATCGGTGCGTCCGGTGATTATTTAAAATCCATCGCTCGCGCGAATCTGAATTCAGAAGCTCGACTCATTCGGATGATTTTATCCCGGAGAAATTCATTTGAACTCGACAACTAAAATGTTCAGGGCAAAATAATCTCTATCGCGCGTTGTCTGAGAGAAATCGTGCGCGAGGTTAGGATCCAATTTATCCTTCAGCACACTCTGTAGGATAGTAAAATCAACTGTGCTTAGATAACGGATAAAATTTCTCGAATTTCAAAATTAACCAAACATTGTTCCAATATTCTCGCCAATATCATTTTGGTCCATTTATACCTCCCTCGATTCTAACCTCAAACTAATGTGATTTGTTTAGCCTCAATATCTAGGACCCAGCTACTTGCATGAAAATTGTTAATCACATCGTTGTTCAGTAAACTGTTCAGAGGAGAAAAATCAAATGTCTTCGGATGTCAGATAAATTTGTATCCGATTTTGACTAAACCAGTGTTGTCTTAAATATTGTATCTGATATCCAGTCCATCTAGACCTCGCTTAGATCTAAATTTTTGAATATAGATAACGGGTAGTAGTTATCTGATGCTGAGAATATTCACCAGGTCGAACACTATCCAAATACTGTCATCAATCTAGTTTTGGTTTGAACATTTTTTACTGTCTTTTAAACACTAAATCATGAAACTGTGTTTATCCGTGTGGATTTGTTTAGAAAATGAGAAGGAAATTTCACTTTCCCTTACGTCGACCACACCAGGTTTCTAGACTTTTCTTTCTCTTTCTGCGGTCCTATCTTCTTGTGGATATTTTTCCACCGTTCTTATCTCCTCAGCGCCGAATGCTCAGGCCCCGGCCGAGTTTGTCTCCAGCTCACGCCGACTCTCTGCCCAGCTGCCATATCCCAACGCACGTCCCTGGCCCCGGCATTGGAGTTTGCCGAGCGGTTCCCACGGCGTCCGGCTCCCAGCGCTGCGCTCCTCTCTCCTCCCGAGCTCCTGTACAGCCAGCGCGCTCGAGTCCCTCTCAGCCATGGTCGTTCCTCTGTGCTTGGGTTCAAGCTTCTGCGCGCCCTCCTCCCTCAAGGCGACGCTCCGGCTCCTGCTCGCTAAGGCTGACTCTCGCGCATCCCTGCTCGCCGACCGCGACCCCGCCCTGGTCCCCATGGTGCGCTCGGCCCTGCTCCTGTCTCTGATTGGCGTCCGGCCTCAGTAGCTCGCCCTCCCCGCCCAGCAGCAAGCAGCTCCTTTCCCCTCGCCGTGAACGCCGTCGATCCCCTGCTGCAGTTCCTCCACATGGTCTGGCGTCGACCGCGCTGCTCGTGGTTATGGGAAACCAGCGAGCCTCTCCTCATGGCTTATTTTCCTCGCGTCATCGTTCAACATGTGGAGGTAAATCCTGTGAGATTTAGATGAGAATAAAGCTTTAGCGAGGCGCTTGCCAAGTGCTTGGTGAATCGCCTCAACCAGATGTGGTTGTCGATCTCACGGAGTCGAGTTTAGTCGTGGTAAGTCGATCCATTGTTTTTGTTAGTCGGATAAATGATTAGTTGTATGGATATATAAGGCTTGTGCTATTAAATTGATTTGTGTTGTGTGAATGAAATTATTTCCATGAGTATGTATGTCTTGTATTATGAAACTAATTAGAGATATGCATGGTGCTTATAGGTGGATTATGCGTAGAATCTTTTGGTAAGGATATTTCTCAAGTATAGATGAATTGGTTAGCATATATGAATTGAATGATTAAGTTAAGTTCGTGATGCGAATTGTATATTAGGTGTTTATAAAGATGCCTTATCTCATGTAATATATGTGATACACATAAATTGTAAATATGCATACTTATGTGATTAAGTAAATGGCTTTAACCCTAATCCATAACAAGGTATTAAAGCCTTTCTTAGTATCAAGAACATGATACTATAGAGCCTAATTAGGAGCTAAAATTTGCATACCCACAGTTTTGGACTGCAAGTACGGTTTCTGCCGTGCTATTTGTTTCTGCCCAAGTTAAACTGAGAATCAGCTCTTAGTAATTATAGGAGAATTGTAGTACTTTTCTTAGTCTTTCCAACAAATTTTGGATCATTTTTTTTGGTGGTCTAGAGACCAAGTTACAGCTGTTTAAACTATAGCGTCTGATTCTGTCCAAATCTGGACAGCAATGTGTGTTTGAATTAACTGACTTTGATACACATTGAATCACCTTGAGATTATTATAAATGAATGGTAGACAATTCTATTAGCTTTCTAAAAAGTCTAGAATCACCTGATTTGGATTTCTGAAACTCCAGTTATAGATTTTTGAAGTGAAGAGCCGAATTCTGTCCAAATCTGGACAGAATTAAAGTTTAGCACTGTTTGACCATTCAAACTGTCGAATCATGTTGTGATGATAATATAAGAGTTGTAGAGGACTTTATAAGCTTTCCAAAAAGTCTTAGTTTACTATTTTTGGATGAATATTGTGTAAGTTATGAATAAAACAACTAGCTGCTGTTCTGCTGTCCAAATTCAGCAAGTCTGAAATGATTGCTTGGAGTTTCTTTTGTGTCCAAATTCAGCAAGTATGAAATGATTGCTTGGAGTTTCTTTTGTGTGGGTAACTAGATGTGGTTAGTTCTTGACTTGATTAAAGGAGTCTTATAGTTACATATGTTTGTTCTTTTCTTTCTTAATGCTTGCCTTAGACTTTAGCATTTTAAGAAGGGAGTAAATACTTTGGTGAGTGTATTTGAGTTAGCGACCATTTAGACCTTTAAGTTAAGATGAGTGCAATTTCATCGAACCCTATGTTAATTGGTAATGAATTATCCGTTAGTTCTAAGTATGTTTTGATGTTTTGTTTAGTCGATATACGTTGATAGTTAATCTAGAGGAATGTTTCAGAAAGCTAGATGAGTGACTTTTAACCATACTAAGTTTTAGATGTGTTCAATAATTGTGAGCTTGAATTGTTACTTGACTCTCGATCCTATGTTCTAGTTAAGGAAAATACATAGCTTGTGTAGGGTTCAATATTCTTTGATGTTTGTTTTAGATTTGGTTAAGCCAGACAAACGTAATTGTGATACGTAGTGATATGCCAACATATAGTAATTGTTTTTAAGTATTGCGGTACATCAGTGTTATATTCTAAATATATTAGGACTTGTATGTTGCTAATGTTACTTGATGATTGATTTAGGTCCGATTGACTAGAACGTCATGTTTGATGTAGAATTAAATATATCTAGTTGTTACACCTAAGAGTTGTGATGTTTTGCTTTAAGTCTGTATCCTCCTTAGTATAGCTTATCTATCTTGTGATATTTATGCTCCTACTTACTCATATGCATTATGCATGTCATTTAGGTACGTTAATTGATCACGTGATGTGGAAGACAAGGTTTGGATTGACCTCAAGATAATGCTGATGGATGAAGCTAAAATGGATGAATCAAACAAGTGCCAGGATGAGAGATGCTCATCAAGTGATCGTCATCTAACAACACTAACGTAGTGTTATCCCAGGCAAGCCCCGGTGCATTTGCCACCTCCTTGTTGTTTTTAAAACTTTTATCACTTATATGCTGCATTAGGTGATAGGAGTTGAGTGATGAAACAGTTGATGCATTGCCATTCCTTGGAATTTGATTATCCTCCTTGATACCTGTTTACAAAAAGAACTAATGAGGCTTAGCCCTGCCTAGAGAATTAAAACTTGTTTCTTTTTAAAAGAATGATGTGTGACACTGGGTATGGGTTTGTTTTATGAAAAAGGACTTGTAATGGTGAGAGCATCATCTGCAGTGATGAATTCATCATTCAAGTATGGTACCTCTGTCAGGTACATGGTTTTGGGAAGGAAATAATAATATGAGACCAGACGTTGAGCAGGAAAGGTCGCCCGTCTGTGTCGATCAAGGACCGTACCGAAAGTAGGCTTGCTGATCTAGGACCCTTTAACTGGCCACATGCCTCGTCATGGGTAAGCTTAGCCTCGGTCGGACCAATACCAGAACAGCTCGCACGCACTGGGAGTGGAGAGATGGCGAGAGTAGCTTGTACCCTCCGTGGCAAGAGACTGGAAGGTGGGGTGCTGTACTCTCGGAAACATGGCGGGCACCATGGCGAGAGTAACGTGTACCAACCAGGCCAATGGCTGGACGGTGGAGTGCTGTGCTCTTGGGTCGCGTGAACCCGTTCTGGTCTTGAGAAACCCGTGGGCGAGTTGACATATGCAAGGGTTAAGTGCTACATATGTCGTGTGGTTGGAGATCCTCAGCTGAGTATTAATCGATTCGGATCGCCGAACTTCTCGGATATGAAGACTGGATCACTGCCCTGCATCGTAGATAACAAGTGAAACTAAAGATGCTAAAATAAAGTTAGTGTAGGCCAAGTGAATGCTCTAGATTAGGAAAATCTAGATTCAGGTAAAGTACTTAACCTGTGAAGTAAAATTTTAGCATAAGGATCCACTACTAGTAAGCTCTTCTGCAAAATGAGTCTTTGAAATTTGATAAGCTTTACCTTGATTCCCAATAAACCAGCATACCCTTGAGAGTCTTTTCTTTAGTCGGGTAAGTCTTGCTGAGTAATTGCGTACTCAGGGTTTTATTCCCTGTTGTTTTTCAGGTTGTAATTTTGTTCTGTTGTGGATGGTGCTAAGTGCCGGTGGGCTCGGCCTTCTTCTATAAGTATATCCCGTCTTTAGTTTCCCTATTGAGGATTGTCACTTAAGCTAGCATGTATTTTAAAACTTATAAATATTTTATACATTTTAAATTGTAATTCTTTTTAATCATTTTCTTTTGTAATCACTCCGATAATTGTATAATGTAAAATTATTGTAACATGTAATCATTTTGCAATAAAGAATTTATTTCCG
The DNA here is from genome assembly GCA_029449295.1 of Zea luxurians. Lineage (NCBI taxonomy): Eukaryota > Viridiplantae > Streptophyta > Magnoliopsida > Poales > Poaceae > Zea > Zea luxurians. The sequence continues at coordinate 128,600,641 of JAOPSE010000004.1, forward strand.
CTGCAAATGTTGGTGTGTGATTTGTGTTTACTTAATCCTGCGATCTTGGCGGTAAGTCGTTTATCCGGGGTCCTCGGGGCACTCGGACAGATCCTGTTAAGTTGTTTGGTGCACATGCATAGCCGTCTGAGGTCTTTGAGACAAGGACAGGTGCATGTGGGCCCGATAACTTGGGAGGTTCTGCGACACAACCCCAGGGTTATGAAGGCTGGGGAGCACCGGGAGGATAAGGAGGGGGAATGTTTTGTCCGGTTTGGGCATGGCGGTGGCCTGACTCCTTCCGGTATAACCGCTAAGGTTAAGACGTGTGAGGAAAGAAAGAGATTCGGATTCAGATCTCATTGGCCATGAGATCGCAGAGCCGGACTAGTGGGTAAAGTGTACACCTCTACGCAGAGTTTGAAAACCTATTCGAATAGTCTGTGTCCACAGGAATGGACGAGTCTGGTGTGGTATGGCAATTAGTGTTTTGTTTTCAAAAAAAGGATGCGTTTGAGAAAAGTATTTTTTAAAAGGTCCGGCGGTTGAGCCGTGAGCTATGGTGGACGGGAAGTCCAGTAGCTGTTTTTCAAAATGAAAACAAGTGAGAAACTGCTGAGATACCTGGATGGTTTAGTCCAGGGGATTTTGTTCTAATATTGAAAAACTTCCTGCTCCTTTTGGAGAGGATGTGCTTTGCAAAAATACAAAATGTTTTTCAAAACAACCCTGCAAAAAATATTGTTGTTTCTGCAAAATATCCTGAGCTCCACATATTCCATGCATTATATCGGATTTCCCCATTCCGCGGGTGAAGGTGGGCTGCTGAGTACATTTGTACTCACCCTTGCTTATTTGTTGTTTTTCAGAAAAAGGAGATCGAGTAAGAGTTACGACTGTTCCCAACCTTGCTTGTGGCTGTTGGACCGCTGATTTGCTTCGCTGCGTATATCGGGCTGCTTCAGCCCCACTCTGATGATATGTCCCGAGTTGTGGACCAACTCTTAAATTTTATCACCACCTTTATAGGTTTGTCTCGTTTAAGCAGATCTGGAATCATCTGATGTATAAATGTGTTTACTAGCCTCCTGGGACTAGTAATTGTAAAACATTTGAGTCCCACGGGATTAGGGACGCTTCAGTGAGCTTTCTCCTTAATTCTCACGGGTCACTTAGACCCTGCAAGGACCACCACACAATTGGTGTCTCTTTCCTTGCTTACAAAACACTTGGGAATAATAATGAGGAAGGAAGAAAGCGATCCAAGCAACAAGAGCGCAAGAAACACGAACAAACACTCTCTCAAGTCACTAGGTGGTTGGAATGAATTCTAGACTTGGAGAGGCTTTAATCTTTTGGAAATGTGTCTTGGAGTGAATGCACTAGCTCTTGTATTGAATGTGAAGTGATGGAAACTTGGATGCTTGGAGTGGTGGTGGTTGGGGTATTTATAGCCCTCAACCACCAAACAACCATTGGGGCAGGCTGGTGTCGTTGGGCACACCGGACAGCCCGGTGCGCCACCAAACACTGTCCGGTGCGCCAGCCACGTCACCCAATCGTTAGGCTTCTGGAGCATTTGACCGTTGGAGGCTTTGTCCTCTAGTGGCACCAGACAGTCCGGTGCCGCACCGGACAGGTCCTGTTCACTGTCTGGTGTGCCTCTGACTCCTGCTCTGACTTCTACCGCGCACTGTAGCACACTGTAGCGTTTGCAGAGTCGACCGTTGCGCTGGATAGTCGTTGCTCCGCTGGTGCACCGGACAGTCCGTTGGCACACCGAACAGTCTGTTGGCACACCGAACAGTCCGGTGAATTATAGCGGAGCGCGCCTGGAGAAACCCGAGTGTGGCCAGTTTATCCTTGTATGGTCCTAGTGCACCGGACAGTCCGGTGCGCCAGACCAGGGCACACTCGGTTTCTTTGCTCTTTGTATTTGATTCCTAACTTCAATCTTTTACTGGTTTGTATTGGACCTTTATGCACCTATAGAGCATGTATTCTAGAGCAAACTAGTTGGTCTATTATTTGTGTTGGACATTCAACCACCAAAATTATTTGTGGGAAAAAGTTAACCCTATTTTCCTTTCAGATAGTGATTAAATGAACCGAACACTCTCTAACTATTTCATCCCCTCTTTCTTAGGTGAAGTTTAGTTCAAATATTAGTAACGTAACGGGTAACTCATAACATTAAATTATGTTTGTTTAAGTCCAACCGTAATCGATACCACACTAGAAATGGATATCGGCTTATTCAAATTTGTTAACACTAGTATTCGAGTGTAAATCATTACCATTCATTTATATTAATTTTCTGAACCAAACGACACCTTAATTCTATTGGCACACGACACACCACTATGTTTTAGTATGCTATAACTAATGAACTAGAAACGTTCTTTGGGAGTGCGCTTACAACTGACGTAACCATACAAGCAAATTAAACAAGCATATCAGGTTGTCAGGATGTCCGGGAGCTTCACCGCTTTCGTCCCCCTCACCGGCGCCCTCGTGTCCGGGAAGCACCCGTCGGCCGGCAGGTCAGCCACCTCGCCGAACTCTGACACGGTGATCGGGAACGGGAGCAGGTGCCCCGGCAGGTCCTCCACCCTGTCCTGCGTGTACGAATCCCACAGCCTCTCCGCCGCTCGACGCACGGCGCGTACGCACTCCAAGCTCTCTGGCTCCAGGAACAAGGCTCCGTCGTCGGCGTCCTCACTGGCATGGCGTCCCATGAAATGCTCGTGCCACAGAGACATCCTGAACCCGTACACTTGCCCACGCGCCCGGCCGCCCGGCCCGTTCAGGTGCGCCGGTTGGTAGCTCCCCTGCGCGATCTCGCTGTCCCGGTTACCGGCCAGCGAGCGCTCGTTCAGGTTCGCTGAGCCAACCATGACATACTCGTCGTCCACTGCGCGCAATAGTGTGTCACCACAACAAGACAGTGAGATGAGGCTGCGACTGCGAGGTCCAAGGTGACAACGCAGGAGAGGGGACGTTTTAGAGAGCGCGTACCGATCATGAGCTTGGCGTGCACGTAGATGGGGCCGCGGCGATTCACCTGCGCGCGCCAGTAGTCCGTGTCCTCATCCGGCGTCTCCGGCGGCGAGTACTCGCCAGGGAGCGGCGCCTCCCGGTTCCCCAGGCAGAAGAAGTTGAGGTAGTCGCAGGGGTGCGCCTGGCCGCGCAACCCGGCGTCGTCGATGGCCTTCGCGACGATGCCGTACATCATTTCCACGGTGCGCCTGTTCCAGAGCAGGATGGCCTGCACGGCCTCACCAGCCGGCACGCCCTCGGGCCACATCGGCGTCACAACGTACGCTGCAAACCGCTCGCCGCACCGGATCTTGGCGGCGACCTTGAGCGCGATCTCGACGGGCACCAGGTTCAGGCACCCGGCGTCCCTGTCCGCTGCCCACGACACGCAGCCACCGAGGAAGTACTGGTTCTCGATGTAGATGAACCGTTGCGCGCGCCGGACGGCCTCGACGTAGCCGATCTGTATGCTGCGGTCCACAGTCACGTCCTTGCCGCTCGTCAGCCCCATCGCGGCGGCCTCGGCCGGGTCGGAGGGGAACCCCACGACGGACGCGTCGTCGATGGACCGGAACACCTGCACGTTCCACGGGTCGTTGCCGTCGAAGCTGACGGGGTCGGGGAACGTCGCCGGGCTCAGATCGAGCAGGCAGCCACGCATGTCACCCGGCGCCTGCTTCCTCCACCGCTGCTCAAAGTTGACGAGCACGTCCCACGCCGCGGGGCCTTCCAATCTGCAGTGCACATCGTGCCACGGCTCCCGCGGGCCGCCACGCCGCAGGGAGGCGTGCTTGTAGTTGTTCTGCATGAAGTCGTGGGAGTACGTGGTGTCGAGGTCCCTGAACAGCGTGTGGTTCTCGTCGTCGTACCTGGTCGAACACCTCGCATCGTTAGCTCGGCTTTGGGCTCTGTTGCAGCAGCAGCAGCTAGAGCAACCGCATCCGTATATAGTACCGGCCGTCGCAGAGGTCTATGCCGCCGATGAAGCTGACGACGTGGCGTTCGTCGGTGCCCGGCGTGGCTGCGTCGAGCGTGACGGTCTTCTGGTGGTGCGTGAACTCGGCGCTGGTCTCGACGTGCTGCACCATGGTCAGCGACGCGTCGGCGTTGCGCGGGCAGAGGAAGCACCTCACGTTGGTGCCCTCGAAGAACCTCCGGGTTTCCTCGTCGTGCGTCTTCATCAGGCCGGCGTTGCCGAGGAACGACACTGACGTGTTGTCCTGCCACGGCATCACCAGCACGGCCACCCCTTCGTCGGCCTTGCGCTTCAGCAACTCGCCCAGAGTGTCGCCCTCGGCGCCGGGAACCGCCCGACGGCCCGCGTCGCGGACCAGCGTGATCTCCGTGTTCACCGACCACCCCGCGACGTACACGAACCACCGCGCGTCGCGGATGGCGGCGTACAGGTCCTCCCAGAGCCGCGCCGGCCGGTACGCCAGCCCGCCGTCGAGGCGGACCCCCGGGTCGAACGCGTCGGACAGGTGCGCGTTCTGGTACAGCGTGACGTTGCAGTTGGTCCGCTCCGGGAAGAACGCGGGCTTGACGCCCACGAAGTCAGGGAGGCGGACGCCGGCGCCCCAGAACGGGTCGCGCTCCACGCCAAAGAACTGGAGGCGGACGCGGAGGCTCGGCGTGTGCGTCTCGTGGGCGTGCTCGCCGCCGCGGAGGTCGAGCCAGCACTCCAGCGGCTGTCCGGAGGCGACGCGCGCGGCGGGAACGGATCCGGCGCCGAGGACGCCCGCGCCGATAAGGTGCTGGTTCTTGACCGTGAAGGTGACCGCCGCGGCGGGGTAGGCGCAGTGCAGGCGGAACGACTGGTTCCAGGCCGGGCTGGTGGGGTGGAACTCCACCTCGCGGGTGCGCGCCACCCGCGCCGCGCCGACGTCGACGTCTACGTAGAGCCGGCTGTGCTGGAGGCAGTGCACGCCCAGGGATTCCTGCATCTTCTCCATGGCCTGTCCGTCGTCAACAGAACACGTGCCGCCATTGGTCACTGACTCACTGTGCACAAGATCTTCAAAACACAAGGTTTCCAGTTCACTGTTTCCTTTCAAAAGTCTGATCCTTTTCGACATGTCATTAGATTATGTAGTACTCCCTCCATTCTAAATTAAAATTTGTTTTTAACTTTTTACTAGATTCATACAATAATTTATGTATGTATTCTATATATATGTCTACGTTTATAATTATTTATATGAATATAGACATAAAAATTTAGAGTTAAACCAACTACTATTTTAAAACCGAGGGGTACTAAAAAAAATCTTTCTTTCTTTTTTTTGTTCTTTATTTTGTATAACCACATATGCACAATAAGGTGCGGTTTGTTTGAGATTATAGTTTGTATGAATTATATAATCTAACTTAATTTAAACTAACATTTAGTTTAAAATACTCCTTCTATCCTAATTTAGTAGTCGTTGTAGCACTTCTTTTATATGTTTATATTCAAATTAATGATGATAAATCTAGACACATATATAAAATACATACATTAATTATCGTATAAATCCATTAAAAAAGACAAAAACGAATTTTAATTCGGGACGGAGGAAGTAAGTTTGATAAAACGAATTTTAATTCAGGACGGAGGAAGTAAGTTTGATTATATAATCTCAGTAGATTATAATCCAAACAAACATCCGCTAAGCATTACTCTCCATGTATATTTAGAACAGTCATTTCAGTGTCTTGACGATGATTTGTTAAGCCAAGCGACGGTGCAAAATGCGTTTCACGTTTCGTCAGTCTGACGGATAATCCAACAGTCAGTGGCAGTAGGTGACCACGAACAGCGAAAAGGGAGAGGCATCCTTGACGGCCAATCCATTAGCTCGCAAGCAAACCATGGCCGCAAAGCAAAGCACAGCTCACTACAGGGAATCAGAGAGAAGCTAGGCCTGCGTGCAAGTCTGCAAGATGCGTTCGTTCTGCCAAATTTACCTGCATGATCCGGCCGTGGACGGCGTTGCGGAGGTGCTCGGCCTCGAACACTGTCGCTTCCAGGACGCCGTGGAGGTAGACGACCTCACCCTCACCGGCGGTGGCGTCTCCATCTTGCTGAGAGCCCATGATGCCTGTGGCGTGCTCGGCCCGTCGCCGCCTGCTTCTCTTCCCGCGCGCGCGCGGGTGAGCTTTTATAGCCGCGACCTGGCAAGGGCCTCAAAGGGAAGAAAGAAGCGGCCCTTTCTACCACCGGTGGCACTTGTTTATGCGTTCCTAGCAAAGGCGATTCCATGCAGTTTTGCTGGTCGTCAGCGAAACACAACGCCGTGCAGCATGTTACAAAAGGCGCTGCAGCATGGAAGCGAGCGGGATTCCCTAAATTCGTAAGCAACAGTGCCGGCACAAAAAGCACAAGTTTAAATCATCCATGAAACTAAGGGCCTGTTTGGTTCGTGGCTAACTGTGCCATACTTTGCTTAAGGTTAGTCATTCGAATTGAAAAACTAACCTTAGACAGAAAAGTTAGACAAAGTGTGGTAAGTTAGGCAGCAAACCAAATATACCCTAAATCTACTGTAGATCTTATTGCACTATATCAAATCTACTAGCAGTTCAAATAGTTCTATTAATTATTAAAAAAAATCTAAATTAAATAGACCACGAGTCTATTTTCTTTACAAACCGGAAGCGATGTAAACTGTCCCTGATGTTCGTGATCGATTTTAAACGGTGAAGGAACATCAGCACATCACTAGAAGATTCAGTTGGAGCAATTATGTATGTTGACCACACTAGTAGTGATCCAAGCAGAAACATAGGGCACGTCGTCTTGTGCCGGATACACTATGCAGACAACGGCCACTCCTGATCCTAGGTGGCTAGGTTCGATTGCAACCACCACTGCGTAGTGCCATGAGAGCACGAGCTAGCGAAGTTCTTGGCAGAGCTGGTGATCCCTGTGAACATAACGACCCTAGTTATCTTCCGCTAGCTTATAAGGTTTAAGTTTGCGTATTCGAAAAAATAATATGCAGTGATTTGACTGTTTTTCTTCTCGATCGTATAATTTCAAGGTCCAACAAAAGCATGTCACCTCATGGAACTCATGCTTGAAGGCATAGATTGTCTTTAAGGTGACATTATATTTTGCGCTCAAGATTACACAGATTAGTGACTGAAGAAAGGTGGGAGCATTTTGATCGTGCATGTCGAGTTCATGTTTCCTATTAACACTGCACCACACCTAGAGGATTTCCGAACTAATTAACCCACCAAAATGAAATAGTTGGGTATGTGTCATTTTGCCTATACACAATAGTGGAACCCACAATCCTCCAATAACACTGATGCAATGTTGTCTACTCCACTCAGGGCCGGCGCTGACTACAGGGCTGCCATGGCGGCCGCCCTGGGCCCCCAGATCCTAGGGGCCCCACCCCATGCATGCATATGTAGTAGTCTTCGATCAGTTGAAGGCTTGAAGTGATGGCCCAACATGCAATCAAGCCTGCAAGCAATCGTCCGCACAGGCCTGATCTGCTTGCTACCTGCCTCCCTACGCCTAATTAGATTAATTAGATTAGATCATCCGGCCATCCGTCCTAGCTATACCACGCAAACGCTTCGACTGCTCCTGCGCACAACTCGCCCTGACCTGATTCTGCAACGCGCCGCCGCCTAATTGGATCATCATGCCGCCTTGGAGTCCAGGCAGGAATCAGGACGCCTGGTTCCGTGGTTCACCGTCGCATTGACGTCTTGCTTCGCCGGCAGCTCCACGCACTGATCCATCACGCACGCACGACGCACAAGATTTAGGTACGGTTCTCAGACCTATTGCCTAATCAGTGTGTGCTTGTTTGTGATCTGTAGTCCTGTAGATTAAATATATTTCGTTTTGCTTGTTTCAAATTTTATCTAGATCATGTCAACTAGAAAGTATGCATCGGGTAGTGAAAAAAGAAAAAAAGGAAACGCCAAGATGAATTTATTGCCCTGGTTTCTGTAAGGGGGCCTCATTTCTGTGTTCGCCCCGGGCCACCAAAATCTCAGCTCCGGCCCTGACTCCACTCCATCTTGCTCGAGATATATATATGGCTCAAGTCATTATATCCTTCACCCAAGCCCATAATTTTCTTTTATGCTTTTGTTTCTCTTTTCCTGATGTTGCATATTTAATCGTTTTACATTGCTGCTTTGAAAATAGCCCCCAACTCAGATTTGGAGATTTTATCTTCGTTTGCAAGTACTCTTACTAAAAATAAGTAGTAAAAGATACAACAAAAAAATCGAGAATTAATTCAAGACTCGTGGACGATGATACATTGCTTCCCTCTTGTGTCAACTGGCCTAGGCTACCTCGGACGAGCTGAATACGATAGAGATAAGGCCTATCATGATCAGCACTTGTTATCGAGATGTGGCGGATAAAAGATCCAATGTGAGGGTTTTGTACACCAATTCCAATGAAGATTCGATAGAATATTGCTTGTACTTTCCTTGACCTTATCCTCGGACTATACAAGGCGGATAGGGATCCCCTGACAGAATATTGCACTAAGATTATCAAGCTCTATAAACTTGAGCATACAAGTAAATAGATCTACTCTAAACTAGACATGGTGTAAAAATGTGTCTTTTCTTCAATTTTGACGACGTTGAGAAGATACAACTAGATCCAAAATCACCTTCAAAACCCTAGACCAGTTTTGGAACTTGCATCAGAAAGAACCTGAACTACACATGACAGATAAGGTGCAACCACCATGTATTTGCCTTTTCCTTACCGGGCACTAGGATGCCATAGAAGATGGACCTTTGGTGTTGTTTCACCACATGAACCTCTACACTTGATGTCTTTGCTAAGTTCAGTCAGGACTACCTCCTTAACAATGTCCATAGGCTCTTGGTAGATCCATGTTGGGTACCCAACATAGATCCCACACTGCTACTAGATTGCATCTTGACAGGTTTTCTAGTCGGGCTTAGGATTGCGGCGACTACCTATGCCTTTTGGCTTCATCAAGCTATAGAGGCTATCCATGTCCCAAATTACCTCATTACCTAGGACTACTAGGAGGGCCACTCTGATACAACTGATTCATTGGGATGACAAGCAATGACCCCTCGATTAACATCGATCATGGCGTCAACAACTCCACTAGGGGCATCCTCGAACTTGTCAATTCAATTGAATACAACCAACTCATGGCCAACTATATCTCAGAAGGAAAAGAGACCAGAGATGGCCTCTTGCATCTTCGCGAGTGCTGCATGGCTAACAACCATGACAATGACATCCACGGGAGGGATGACAGTGAGCATTCAACAATGTGTGCCCCATCTCGAGGCTACAACAAAGTCGACCCTACTTATGAGACCAGTCGATAGATCCAGGAGTTCCTTCTCAACCTTAATGATGAAATGGCTACAAAAAACACATGTAGTAAGAATGACTTGTGGATAGGGGTGGTAACGACCCATTTAATTTAGCCTAGCAAATTTAAGGATCGAATCAAGTTAGGGCCGGATCATAAAACAATACAATTTTGAACTAACAAAATTAAAGGTCTTGTTGGTTTGTGAAGCAAGTATTAGGGCCATGATCCATTACCACCCCTACTTGTGGATGAGATGTGTGTCTAACAACACAACGTTCATAATGAGATACTACATGAAGGTCATCCAAAGAGGCTAGGCCAATCCTTGGCTATGATAATGTGGGTGACAAACAATATCTAGAACCATCATCAGGAGAAGGGTGTCATAGGCTTTGGAGATCAAATTCCTACTAGTAATAGCAACAACGCAATAACTTGAGGGTTCAGGCAATTGACCCTGATAGCACTTAGGGGCTCATGATCACTCAAGGGAAGGACACGATGACCACTGACCACAGGAGCCCCAATGCCACTTTTCCCATGACAATATTGGCTTCGATAAGGACCATATCTATAACTCCATGGAGGATGGCCCAATCATCTGACCAGATCGGCCCGATTTCTTTCACGAGTAGTTATTGGGTGGTGGAGAAACCAAAGGGTTTCTATGCACCATACCACATCATGAAGTATTATTGATAAACAATGAAACCAACGTTAGCCCTAGATCCATATTTCTAGTTTGATATGTCTCTATATTCTTAGCCAATTCGGCTAGAGCATGGTTGGATCACCTTGAGGAACACATTATAATGTGCTAGAAGGACCTCGAGTACAAATTACTCACCACTTCAAAGGTTCTTAAACTAAGCTTGGCTCAATATGGGAACTCGCAAGATGTCTGTGTGACCAGGGGAAACCTTATGAGATTGCATCAGACACTTCACCCAGTGCAAGAACAAACTCAGTAATGTTCCTAAGAACAACTTCATCAATGTGTTTTTGACTAGGTGTGATATCCTGGCCCTAGGGGACGATAATATCCTGGCTCAAGGCTTAATAGAATTAATAGAGTACTCATAGCAACAAGGTGCATCTTCTTTTTCGGAAGCCTATCTCGAAAGAACCTCCAAGTTAAGCATGCTTGGCTTAGAGCAATTTGGGATGGGTGACTGACCGGTTAGTTTTCTCGGGTGCGCATGAATAAGGACAAATTGCGCACAAAAGACCCGTGTTGGTCTGTGGGGACAATATATGATTCTAGAGAGCTGTCAGGAGTAAGTATCACCGATCCAGGAGCGGATGGGGTATTACACTAGGGTAAAGAATTTAAGAAAAGAACCTCCGCAAGAGTTATTCATGAAATTGGGGAGAAAAGAATCACAATCACTGATAAAATGTTCAAGTTGGCCAACAAGTTTGCCGATGGCGAGAATGCTATGCAAGCACTCCCTAAACATAAAGGCATATTCAAAGCCGGTAAAATAACTCTTGCAGAGGTTCGACGATGAGAAGCATAGAGTCATCATGGAGGAAGTAGGAAAGCTTAAAGATGCAGGTTTTATTAGAGAGGTGTTGCATCCTAATTGGTTAGCAAACCTAGTCCTTGTACTCCTAAAGAATAATCATTGGAGAATGTGCATTGCTATACTAGCATTAACAAGGCATCATTCTTATTATTTTACCTTGTTTAGATCAAATCATCAATTGTACTATAGGTTTCAAGTTGCTCTATTTCCTCATTGCATACTCTCGTTAATACATGATTTGAATAAATGAGTTTGATCAACTAGCTACATCGTTCATCACCCTAATTGGCCTGAATTGTTGTGTAATAATGTCTTTCAGTAATGGCGAATCTATGATTTTAACTAAGGGTATGTGGCCTAAATTATTTATATAAAATTTGATAAATCTATTTTATCAATTTAGTAATAGTTGTAAAATTGACAATATGATTCAATATTATGCAATAATTAAAATGTTAAGACTTACATGGATGGACTTTATTTTAATAAAACGAAAAAATATGTTTTTAATGTTTAGATAGGTATGAATGAGGAGCCAACAACCAAGGTTCGAGCACTCACATTACACAATTTTACTTATTTTTTGCATAAAACGAGAAGAAGGATGATACGCAACGACCATGAAACCATGGAAACTTATCCTTGATGCTTTATATAGTAGAGAAATTCATATATTAAGTCAAATTGATCAGGAGTGAAATTTAAAATAAGAGGTCAGATAGGAAATATTATATGAGCTACCGAAGATAACTTTAGAATTGGTACAATCTAGATAAAACTCGGCGCGCAATAGTCCCATTGCACGACACATGGGTTGTGTGCCGTGTGGACCCTGCTTGATGCTGGCATGGGCTGATGGGCATGTGGGCAAGGCTTTGAGGCTGGTACGTAGCGTTTACATGTTGCTCATTTACTACAGTACAAGGTATGCCAGGGCATACCTGGCATAGCCTGTAGCTCCACTAGTGTCTTTCAGGCTAAAACATGAGGGCTACATACCAACGGTCCATGTAGCGTTGTTTGCATGTGTAGATCGGTAGAAACATAGAAGCCTGCATTGATGACATCATTATCAAATTAAAAAAAAGGATGAGGACCTTATTAAAGACCTCTCAGAGACTTTTGATAGCCTCCAAAATTTAGCATAAAACTAAACCCTGAGAAGTGCACCTTTGGTGTTTCTTTGGATTAATTGCTTGGATACATCATCTCTTCATGAGGAACTAAGGTCAATCTCATTAAGGTAAATTACATACTCAAATGGATCCACCTTGGGAACTCAAGGATGCATAAAAGCTAATGGGATGTCTGGTGTCCCTAAGCCATTTTATTTCATGACTAGGAGAGAGAGGTCTTCCCTTGTACAAACTTCTCCAAAAATACTAAACTAATGTTGGACTTAGAAGGCCTAGGATGCTTCCGATGACCTAAACAACTTTCTCACCAAACTCATATCTTAGTTAATCCACTCGATAGGGAGCAATTTTTGCTCTACATAGCCGTCACCACCTAGGTTGTTAGTATAACAGTGGTAGTTGATAGAAAGGATGTATGTCATATATAAATTGTCCAACGACTAGTCTACTTCCTCAACGAGATCCTCACCAAGAGCAAAATGTGGTACACATAGATCTAGCTTTAATCCATCTCCGCTTCATATCTTCACATATCTTCACTTGGCTTGATCTCCATTAATGATATGGTCCTTTCCATAGCTTCCACATGACCTTCAAGTCCATCAACCTTAGCCTTGTTTGATTTTACCATTGCCTTGGTTCATCAACACAAAGCCTTCTGCTCGCATTTAACTGTCTAGATAGTCCATCGTGTCATGAGCCTTCTATCCCGCCCTTCACACTTGCATACAATCCTTCATAACAAATACTTGCATTAATCTTCATTATCTTGCCATATGAGACTATGTCATGCTCGCACTTCATTATGTTGATAGGTGTAGGATCTAGGATACCGGCTAGAGGGGGGTGAATAGACGGTTTTGACTAAAAACAAAAACACTAGGGAAATTTAATCAATATAACAAGAGGTATAATTTCTCTAGTGATAACAAGTAAACAAACTATGAGAATCAACTAGGGTGATTGAATACTTGATGAACAATATGCAAAATACTAATCACTTGCACGGCAATAAGTAATGCAAGAAAGTAAAGACACCAAATTTTATCCTGTGGTATCGGTGATTTGCCGATCACCCCTAATCCACGTTGAGGTGGACTTCAAGCTCTCACTTGCTCCTCTATCAAGAAACGGCTTGATCTTTGAGCCAAGTGGACAAGAAATCACTCAATACCTCGATTCCACTAATGTCACCTTTGTCGCTCCGGCGAGGTAGGCGCGAACCCCTCACAATCAACACCGCGGCTTCTCCACAATCTTCTTGGAGAGCTCGACGGAGACAATCACCCAAGCCGTCTAGGAGGCGGCAACCTCCAAGAGTAACAAGTCGATGACGCTTGCTCGATTTACCACCTAGTGCCTCAAGGATCACGAATGGATGCAAATGCACTAGGAACACTCAATCTCTCGCTAGAATGCAATCTCAAGCAATGTGTGTGAGAGAGTGAGTTGGAGGATCAAAAATGAGCTCAATGTGTGCAAGGAATGGCCAAGAGAGCCCTCACACACGAGCTCCCCTTCTATTTATAGTCCCCCACTCAAATCCAACCGTTATGAGCAAAAGACACAAGTTCTGCGCACACGCGGACGGTCCGCGCCCTAGGGCCGGACGGTCCACCGTACACATAACGACTATTTTCCGTTTGAAATCTGTCAGAGCTGTCAGAAAAGTAAGGTCCGGACAGTCCGCCCACCTTGGCTGGACTGTCCACGACCTGGCAACATGGAGCACCAGAGCTCTGACCAAGTGGAGTTTAACACAAGCAGACTGTCCGCCTACAAGGCCGGACGGTCCGAGACCTGGAGATAGTACTTTCCGGGCTTATCCTCCGGACAGTCTGTAGTACAAATCCCAAAAACCACACAGTCCCTGCCTGAAGCGCCCCAGATCCTCTGGGACTCAAATGTGATACAATTACTAGTCCTAGGAGGCTAGTAAACACATTTATACATCAGATGATTCCAGATCTGCTTAAACGAGACAAACCTATCAAGGTGGCGATCAACTTTAAGAGTTGGTCCACAACTCGGGACATATCATCAGAGTGGGGCTGAAGCAGCCCGATATACGCAGCGAAGCAAATCAGCGGTCCAACAGCCACAGGCAAGGTTGGGAACAGTCGTAACTCTTACCCGATCTCCTTTTTCTGAAAAACAACAAATAAGCAAGGGTGAGTACAAACGTACTCAGCAGCCCACCTTCACCCGCGGAATGGGGAAAAATCAGATATAATGCATGGAATATGTGGAGCTCAGGATATTTTGCAGAAACAACAATATTTTATGCAGGGTTGTTTTGTAAAACATTTTGTATTTTGCAAAGCGCATCCTCTCCTAAAGTAGCAGGAAGTTTATCAACATTAGAATAAAATCCCCTGAACTAAACCATCCAGGTATCTCAGCAGTTTCCCACTGGTTTTCATTTTCAAAAACAGCTACTGGACTTCCCGTCCACCATAGCTCATGGCTCAACCGCCGGACCTTTTAAAAACCATTTTTATCAAACGCACCCTTTTTTGAAAACAAAACATTAATTGCCATACCACACAATACTCGTCCATTCCTGTGGACACGAACTATTCGAATAGGTTTTCAAACTCTGCGCAGAGGGGTACACTTTACCCACTAGTCCGGTTTCTGCGATCTCACCGTCATGAGACCCGAATGCCGAATCTCTTTCTTTCCTCGCACGTCCTAACCTTAACGGTTATACCGGAAGGAGTCAGGCCACCGCCATGTCCAAACCGGACAAAACATTCCCCCTCCTTATACTCCTGATGCTCTCCAGCTTTCATAACCCTGGGGTTGGACCGTACGAGTTCAGATTGAGTGACTGCCCACACAGTCTCGAGTGGTTGTACTTATCATGAGTACAGGTAGTGAAGGATGACAAACCGGTCCTTATATGAGGGGACAATCCTTCTGCTCACGCCTAAACTAGCTGAGCCACCACCTTAGGCCCTCCCCTAAACCAGGGAGTCCTTGATCATCCCTACTCAAAGGTGATAAGGGTGAAAACCCTTCATCATACACATTTTGAAAAGCATTTTCTTTTGAAAACTCACACCTTTCCTCAAATCATTTGTAACAAATATATCATGGATTGATTGCGGCAAGCGGCTGGGTGGCCATAATAACTTGTCTCAAAATCATATCATGCATAAAATAACAGGCTGAGGGTTGTGGTTGAAAAACATAGGTAATTTATGCATCAAAGGGATCTAGTGAGCTTGCCGTGCTTATTCGGCGAAGGGGGAAGGGGAGCTCGCGGAACTGGCTTCTAGCCCCACTGCCTGGCGTAGACTTGCAGATCTGGCCTCCACGAGACGGCACGAACGCTCCGATAACTATGCAACATGAACAAGCAAACATACAAACCAGCAAGTATACCAACAAATATTTAGTATAGTGGTAAGAATAGCGATATATGGATGGGTAGAGTCTTGAGTAGAATCTGTGTCATGTGGTGTTGTGATATTACTGGTGGTGGAGCGGAGGTGCTTACCAGGAGGGTGGACTGGAGGCGAAGCGACACTATGCGTGTAGCCGACAGAGCGGAGTAACTGAGTGGGTGGGGTGTTTGCCTTGGCTGAGGGTGTTGAGTGTGTGTGTGTGGAGAGGGAGAGGGTACCTGGGTGTATTTATAGCTAGGTGTATGTGGTGTAGCACAGTGAAGTTCACTGTGGTGAGAATAATGACGAATGAATCGTCTGACTTAATATGAATAGGAGAGTTATAGGCAGAATATGGGACAAGAGTATTTTGGAGTTTTCTAGAATATGAACCATGCTTAAGGGATGACATGGTTGAATAGGGAATAGTTTGACAAGAATTTTAGAAACAAGAATGACTGAAATCTGAGTTTGGATGGAGGAGTTTTGGATTTTATAATCATAGGGAGAAAAAGAAAAGGAAAGGAATATTATTGGAATATTCTAGAATTTGAATATTTAGAGATATTTGGAAATGTATTTTTGAGTGGGGTGCGAGGAATTATTTTTGGGATTTTCTTGGGCAGAGGTTTATGTTGGTGGGAACTGTTCCTACCTACTGTGTCACATCAGACAACAGTGAGGCGGGACCCAAATAGCTGGAATGCTGTGGTATTCTGGTCCGAGTGGGCTGTGGTATCTTGGGCCAGGTTTTATAGGATTGAAGACGTATCCATACAAACATGGTTCGCCTTTCTTTTTGGAAGTCTGGCTTGAAAGAATCCCAAAGTTAAGCGTGCTCAACTTGGAGAAATCTGGGATGGGTGACCAGATGGGAAGTTCCCTACTGGAATGAAAATCACAGCCACCGGAGTTCGTATGACTGGAATATGGGTCTGGCTGGTCTTAGGTGGACTGGACAGCATGATGGATGAGTAGTTGAAATTTGGGGTGATGGGATGATCGATGAATAGTAACGATGAATAGTAATGGTGAATAGTGATGGTGAATAGTTCGTATGAACGAACGATGAACGGTGAATAGTGACGATGAACGAATGATGAACGATGAATAGGAACTATGAACGAACGATGAACGATCGAATGATCGAACGAACGATCGGAATTTCGGCAGCATAACGACAGGAAAAAGATTATTTGGACGAACAAACAGATGAACGATCGAACGATCGGACGAACGGACGAACGAACCATGAACGATCGGACGAACGAACGAACAAACTAAGAACAGGGGGACGAACGATCGAAGAACGACCGAACGATCCTTGTGCTAGTGGGTGCTTGTGTGGGAGGTGGAGTGGGAGTGTGGGGGGGGGAAGAGAGGGAGTTGCCATGAAATGGCTTGGGGTGGGATGAGAGGAGGCCCTTGCCCCTCAATTTATAGCCATGGTGGGGGATTAGGGGGAGGGATGAGAGGATTAGTGGGAGGATGAGAGGATTAGTGGGAGATTAGCATGTATTTGTCTTGTATAAGTGAGATTAGCTTGTAGAGCTCACCGTATGACACTGGAGGCATACATATACGTATGAGCATGAGGAAAGTTATGAAGAAAATATTTATAGGGACTTGAAAAATGATTCTGAAGGTATTTCTCAAGAGGAAAATACTTGGAGATATATCGGTGGAATATTTGGACAATATTTTTGGAAAGAACTTGAAGGGGATTACTCGGGAAATATCTGGGCGGTATTTCTGAATTTGAGGGGGATCACTGGGGAAATATTTGTAGGATATTTTGAGGAGGATTTTGGAGAGAATATAGACCACTATAATTTATTTGTTGATATCAACTCGCAAACAAACATTTTGAAATGAAATTTGAAATTCATTTTGAATTTAGAGCGAGTTTGAGAAAATTTCAAGATTTGAATTTTTGGGATGCTACAAATCTACTCCACTTAAAAGGAATCTCGTCCTCGAGATTCGGCTTAGAAGGGTTATGGGTATAGCTTTACTTCAACTACATATCTTCACTTTGCAGACGCTTCGAGGAGATGGAACTTCAACAAAATCTGGCCTTTGAGGAGCATCCGGTTGCCGATTGCAAACGCTGATTCTGGCTACTCAAAGATCATCTTCAGGCTTCTGGCTTTCGCTTGGCAGCTAGCTTATTGAGGAAGCATTGATGCCAACACGCAAACCTTTCTCTTGCGAACTCCCACATGGATTCCTTTCTTGATTAGTCTTCTGGTGCTTCATCAACAAAACTTGGGTGACCACTTCTCATCCAGAAACTCATATGCTTTGATGATCTGGTCCTCCATAAGCTTGCTATAGGCCTTCTTCTTTTTCTCCATAGCAGGAACCTGCTGGAACACTACCCCACTTAAAAAGAATGAGGGTAGATCTCTTGAATCTTGTGGATTTGAACTCCTTGAAGTACCTCATAACAAGGGTGTTACGGGTCCTTCTTCTGTTGTTGCTGCTTGAGCAGGCTGCGGAGAAATGACTGACACAAGGTTAATTCTGGGAGAACCTTCTTCTTATCCTCTCTTCACTATCTTCTTTTCACTGACCCTTTCTTTCTCTTTGCTCTTCCAACTGGAGGATTCTATCAAAGAGTATTACCATCATACAGAGGAGGAAACCAAAGATGTTGAACCATGTACAACAGTCTTCAACCCAAGAATCACCAAGCATTGTGATCTTAGGGGCGAGGGAGTGGGAAATGGGGTTGCTTGCGATTTGGCAGAGGGGGTTTTATCTGGAGTGTGCTTTGCTTTGAGTGAGATGGGAGTTGAGGGAGCTGGGGGGGGGGTTTATAGGCGAGCAACACTGATGGTGGTGCTCAGGGGTGTGGAGTGATGGTGATGGAGCAGGTGCCACACGGCAGCAAACACGACATGGGGAGGGGGCCTGGTGTTGCTGGCGATGATGGCGGCGGCGGGTGTGCTGCAAAGGGGGCATGGGCGGCGGTAGTGCGCATGGAGGTGGGCACGAGTGCGGGGGGCACGGGTGAGTGGTGGGGTCAATGACCCTGATGTTTGTGGTCTTTGGTTCCAAGAATCTTTGCCTCTCTATATGGTAATAACTTCTTCTGTCCTCTTTTTCTGTTTACTTTGACTCAGGGGTAGTGCTTTGATTCTCACGGTCGGTCCTTTTGACTGAGCGACTAGATAGGTTTCTTCTGTTGCTTATTCCAGGCTTCAAGGGTAAGCTTCCTGGTATCTTCTTGGGTAAGGTGCTTTTCTCTTGAGATGGGTTAAGATGAGAGTGGAAGCATAAGGTGAGGATTAGCTCTAATTTTTTTATCTATTTTTTAGAGAAAACCTTTCTTAAAAAGAAAGAAAACACACAAGCTCAGCAATGATAAGCACAAACAAATCAAATGTTTTGAATAAGAAAAGAATAGAGTTTTTTCCAAAGCACAGACTACTCAGATTTGGGGGCTAAGCATAACTACTATTGCTCGGCTCCTGAATTGAGAACTATGCTAAATGCAACTTATGAGCACTAACGTTAAAGCATCACATATGCACTCAAAAGGGGGGAAAACATCAAGCGAAATTCATTTTGAAATGCCCTAGGGGGCCACACAATTAGAGTTTTGCAAAACACGAGTCTACACGATTACCTCTCATACATGTAGGGCTCTAGCCAAAGTGAAGAAAAACTTCACTACCCAATGCATGCAAAGGACTAGGCATAACTAACTCAGATCAAGCAGCTTCTCTTCTGGCAAGGCTTGCACACAACTTCAATATGAGATATCTCCTGGATGGGTTAAGAGGGAGCTGATGTTGATGACTTCTTCGGGCGGTGATTGAGATGGCAAGACGGGGTCGAACTCTTCTTCAAGCGCAACTGGCTCTTGTAGTTCCTCAAAGGGAGGCAGTGCTGGTGGGGTGCTTGCAGCTTCTTCTTTGATCGCACAGGACGGTGCTGGAATCTTCTTCATGGTGAGGGGCTCAAACAACTCTGGCGGGGGATCTTGGGAGGACTCGGGGTGCTCTTGCTTATTCATAGCCTGAGGGAAGATTGGAATTCCTTCCAAGACTATGGCTCCTTCCGGTAGTTCCCAAGCCTTCTTCTCTCCTCTGATAGAGACCGGGTGACCTTCAAGAATCTAGGGGTCTTCAGCTCTGATGGGTTGAACAGGGTTGGATGAAGCGGGCTCTTGGATTCGCAGGGCTCTACGTTGGTTATGGGTTACCAAGTAGGCCTCCATCAACTTCTGGACGTGCTCATCCTTGGCTTGCTTCAGGGCTTCAACAGCAATGGCTTCACGACTTTCCAAGGCAGCTACACGGGCTTAGGCTGTGGTGAGGTCCACATGGAGCTTACGGTTGAGCTTCTCTGCATCTTCTGCTCGAGCAATCATCTGACGGTGGTGCCGAGCCAAGAAATCATACTACGCATCTAGGGTGAGCAGGTATGCAGTGAGGTACGCGACTGTGGGGTCGTCCTCAAGCAGCTGCTGCACTTCCAATGCACGCATCCTGGCCATCCAAACGGGACGGTTTCTTTGAAAGGGCAGAAAGAATCTGAGCGGGGTATCGGCCACTTCTTCTGCATAGATCTGACACAGGGCCCTCAATGCCTTGCGGGCGATGACTTGGCAGGTGTCTTTGAATCTGTGCCCACCAGCAGTGACACTCCATTCCACATGGTGCGAACTGGATCCAATGTACACAGTCACGACACATTTCTCTGTGCCATGCTCGACGAATTCACGACCATCATACTCTGGCTGGCTCCTGATTCTAAGGCGAACTGTGCATGCTCTCAGCAACTTGGGGAAACCATCTTCATTCTGGCAGAAGCTGGTTTGGCAGCGAACCTCCATCTGACTTCTGAGAGAAGGAAAGGGGGAAAGCATTTTTGAAATGAAGGGATGAGAGCAAGATTTTTTTTAAGGAAATAGTTTTGACTCAAAAACTTTTGATCAGGCTAAGGGTTATGTCCTGCGGCCAACCTAACAGCTCTGATACCACCTGAAGCGCCCCAGATCCTCTGGGACTCAAATGTGATACAATTACTAGTCCTAGGAGGCTAGTAAACACATTTATACATCAGATGATTCCAGATCTGCTTAAACGAGACAGACCTATCAAGGTGGCGATCAACTTTAAGAGTTGGTCCACAACTCGGGACATATCATCAGAGTGGGGCTGAAGCAGCCCGATATACGCAGCGAAGCAAATTAGCGGTCCAACAGCCACAGGCAAGGTTGGGAACAGTCGTAACTCTTACCCGATCTCCTTTTTCTGAAAAACAACAAATAAGCAAGGGTGAGTACAAACATACTCAGCAGCCCACCTTCACCCGTGGAATGGGGAAAAATCAGATATAATGCATGGAATATGTGGAGCTCAAGATATTTTGCAGAAACAACAATATTTTATGCAGGGTTGTTTTGTAAAACATTTTGTATTTTGCAAAGCGCATCCTCTCCCAAAGGAGCAGTAAGTTTATCAACATTAGAATAAAATCCCCTGGACTAAACCATCCAGGTATCTCAGCAGTTTCCCACTGGTTTTCATTTTCAAAAACAGCTACTGGACTTCCCGTCCACCATAGCTCACGGCTCAATCGCCGGACCTTTTAAAAACCATTTTTCTCAAACGCACCCTTTTTGAAAACAAAACATTAATTGCCATACCACATAAGACTCGTCCATTCCTGTGGACACGGACTATTCGAATAGGTTTTCAAACTCTGCGCAGAGGGGTACACTTTACCCACTAGTCCGGTTTCTGCGATCTCACCGTCATGAGACCCGAATGCCGAATCTCTTTCTTTCCTCGCACGTCCTAACCTTAACGGTTATACCTGAAGGAGTTAGGCCACCGCCATGTCCAAACCGGACAAAACATTCCCCCTCCTTATCCTCCCGGTGCTCCCTAGCCTTCATAACCCTGGGGTAGGACCGTACGAGTTCAGATTGAGTGACTGCCCACACAGTCTCGAGTGGTTGTACTTATCATGAGTACAGGTAGTGAAGGATGACAAACCGGTCCTTATATGAGGGGACAATCCTTCTGCTCACGCCTAAACTAGCTGAGCCACCACCTTAGGCCCTCCCCTAAACCAGGGAGTCCCTGATCATCCCTACTCAAAGGTGATAAGGGTGAAAACCCTTCATCGTACACATTTTGAAAAGCATTTTCTTTTGAAAACTCACACCTTTCCTCAAATCATTTGTAACAAATATATCAGGGATTGATTGCGGCAAGCGGTTGGGTGGCCATAATAACTTGTCTCAAAATCATATCATGCATAAAATAACAGGCTGAGGGTTGTGGTTGAAAAACATAGGTAATTTATGCATCAAAGGGATCCAGTGAGCTTGCCGTGCTTATCCGGCGAAGGGGGAAGGGGAGCTCGCGGAACTGGCTTCTAGCCCCACTGCCTAGCGTAGACTTGCAAATCTGGCCTCCACAAGACGGCACGAACGCTCTGATAACTATGCAACATGAACAAGCAAACATACAAACCAGCAAGTATACCAACAAATATTTAGTATAGTGGTCAGAATAGCGATATATGGATGGGTAGAGTCTTGAGTAGAATCTGTGTCATGTGGTGTTGTGATATTACTGGTGGTGGAGCGGAGGTGCTTACCAGGAGGGTGGACTGGAGGCGAAGCGACACTATGCGTGTAGCCGGCAGAGCGGAGTAACTGAGTGGGTGGGGTGTTTGCCTTGGCTGAGGGTGTTGAGTGTGTGTAGAGAGGGAGAGGGTAGCTGGGTGTATTTAGAGTTGGGTGTATGTGGTGTAGCACAGTGAAGTTCACTGTGGTGAGAATAGTGTCGAATGAATCGTCTGACTTAATATGAATAGGAGAGTTATAGGCAGAATATGGGACAAGAGTATTTTGGAGTTTTCTAGAATATGAACCATGCTTAAGGGATGACATGGTTGGATAGGGAATAGTTTGACAAGAATTTTCGAAACAAGAATGACTGAAATCTGAGTTTGGATGGAGGAGTTTTGGATTTTATAATCATAGGGAGAAAAAGAAAAGGAAAGGAATATGTGGCAGAACCACCCGAATTATTCTAGCTTAAGTGCCTAAGTCACGCCTCAGGGGTCGCAACACACTTAAATCGGAATAACCCGTCAGTCCCTCAGATCTAGTCTGATAGAGCCACTTAACCAGGATCAAATTCCACAGTCTCACTCGAAGGTGAGTCACAGAAGAAATACAATAAAACAGGAAACCTCAAATAAAGTGCTGAATTATTACATAGATAGGAGTTTTTGAGTAGCAAATAAGGGTTCACAAAATAAAATGCAACGGATAATTGATGTCGTCGGTATCGAGGAAATGGGCAAGGCCTAGCCCACTACTCCTCGTGCTCCACTCCTGTCGGAGCAACATCCCACTCGACCGTCCAACCCGGTGGCAGGGTGGTAGGCCAAGTCACGCCATCAACCATTTCCTGAATGGTACCTGCAAAAATTATGCCACAAGCAAGGCTGAGTATACTAATACTCAGCTAGACTTAACCGGTGTGAGGAGTCTACTCCTCTACCTCTAGACTATGCAGCTGTTTGGCTGAGGGGTTTGGTTTGCCAAAAGCACTAGCTGTTTCTAAAATCAATTTTTAGCTTTTCAAATTCTATCATCATTAACTTAGCTAGGTTTTCTCCTTCTAAGCATACATGGTGACAAGCATTTAGTTCAATCAACAAATTGTCTCATGTAACCTCATTTCACTTCTTACTCGATGCAGTACAAGGGGTCAAGCAGTCTCATTAGCTGCGAGAAGGAGACGATTCGAATCGAGTTTTTAACCTTGCAAGGTAAACCTAAACACACGGCATGTCAGGGTACTCCGACCCCACACATGACAACCATCCCCATCGATTCCCCGTTCGCGTCCAGGCCTCACCGCCTTGGCATACAATGCTCCACTGACCCCGGCTGCCGCCGTGCAGTGACCGCACTTGTACCCACCATAGCTAGCATGGGAGACCCAGTCTCAGGTCGCATGAGGGATAAAGTCCGCGCCCGGCTTCACTCAGGTACTAGGTTTACCGTTTACCATTTTTCCCGGCATGTGCTTAGTATGTTCAAAAGCTTGACTTAGGTATCCACACATTAATCCTTAATTCCTTTTTCCCGTCTCATGGTCAAGGCATCCTCCCTGGATCCAAGTCCATAGACTAACATAGATCCCGTTATCAAGATGAATACAATCAATTCCTGACCTCGCGCGAGTGCTAGAAAAATCACTCGACTTCTACCGAGATCCTGATTAGCAAGCAGCTACTCGACCTAGCATACTAGTATTCATCTCAAAAGGAATCCTAAGTTCATGCAACTAGAGGTTTCAAGCAACTCCTACACTTAAGTGCACATTACAATCCTACAAGCATTAAGTGTAGTAAAGTAGCATATATTAATACGGTTATGCATATAAACCGGGGATTGCCTTCAATAGCTGGGGCTGCGGGGAGATCCTCGATAGCAGCCTCGGAAGCTTGCTCCTGGTCCTCCTCTTGGACAGTTCCTTGCTCGGGGATGAGCACGTACTCTCCGTCGGCGAGATTAGAATCTAATGATTGCAATGTGTAAGATATATGCATGATATGATATGTGCTTTAGAAATCTCAACTTCATGATCTACTTGAGTTAGATAGAGTTAAACCTTACTAATGTGAGACTTTTGGGTGGTATACTTGGTAAATTGGGTCAAACTTAGCTAAGGTAAGTGGTAGGTTTTATTTTGGAGTTCCACTGAATTCTTTTTAAGCCTTAGTGAGTTTTGACAAGAATTCAAGTTGGACTTATTGGAGTGAGGTTTATTTCTTCTTTCTTTTTCTTTATTTTCTTTAAGTTTTTGGAGTGGGTTTGAACTACAAGTTGCTTTATAAAAATCCCAAAAATCCTGTAAAAATTATAGTGGCTTATTACTGGTGTATAATTCTCTGTCTCAAGATTTGGGGATCAGAAAGTGAATAGTTTCTCTGGACAAAATTACCAAGTTTTAGGGCAGAAGGGGTGCTTTGAACTACAACTATTAGTTAACAGTAGGTAATTCTCTAAAACTTATTTTTGCTGGCTTTTAGGTGCTATAACATGACTTGACACAAATTTCTAGTCATTAATACCTATTAGTTATTTTACTAGGGTTTTCTCAAGTTTCTAGCCAAAGGGGTGCTTTCTACTACCACTATATTTGAAAAATATCAAACAACAGATTTCTGATTTTTCTTAGCTTCTATTTGGCGCAAGAGCAATCATTCTGAAGTTTGGCATCTTTTTGCTTAAGGGAAGCGGTGGTATGCATTAATTGGATTAATGGCTTTTCTTATAAAATATGGGCAATAGGTATTATTTTACATCTTTTTAATGGGTTTGCATTTTTCTCTGGTGGCTTATCTCATCATTGACTTAGCAAAATTTTGGTTGCCCATTATTGCATTATTATGGGTTATTCATGATTTATTTGGAAAATGCCTCATTATCATATTATATTTGTTTACCCTACTTAAAATGATGGGCTAAGGTGTTCATTATTTTTGCAGTGGGGTTCTGGTGGTTATAAGTCCACTGGATTTTTATTATCAATTTTGGGTCTGGTTTTGTAATTCTAATAATTGATTTCTAGTTGGAATAATGCTAAATAAAACATTTTACTTTAAAATTGATCTGGACTAAAGGTCCCTTTATTTTTCCTAGGTTCTATGTTACTTAAGCAAACTAGGAAAAATAATTTCACTCACTGTTCATTAATTTC
Organism: Zea luxurians; assembly: GCA_029449295.1. Taxonomy (NCBI): domain Eukaryota; kingdom Viridiplantae; phylum Streptophyta; class Magnoliopsida; order Poales; family Poaceae; genus Zea; species Zea luxurians. The sequence goes on from JAOPSE010000004.1 coordinate 128,625,794, forward strand.
TAATGTCTTTCTGATTTTCCTAAGTTTTGGGCAAAATAGCTTTAAATGGATATCTACACTATATTTTTCAATACTGGGGTTCCTACTATTTTTAAACAGTGTCTAAATGAGGTTTGAATACCTACAAATTTTCTTAGGTTCAACACAGAAGCAAAACTAATTTTCCTTAATTAAACAAGGTTTGGTCAGTTTCTGTTTTTAATTTTAAACTCTAAAAATTAGAACAGAAAGCATAGGGTTTATTATTTTTAAATGATAGTTCATAATATTTAGGATCTAGCAAAATTAGTTTGACAACTTTTGATTAATCTTTCATCAAGTTATAAATTTTCTAAGTTCTCTGGTTATTTAAAAAGATTAACAGAATTGATTAAATGGAAAACTACTTTGCGCTGGGGTCCCTGGCGGGTGTTTTAAGTTTTCCTCACGGATCAGTCCCTGGCCTACTATTCACATGAGTCACTGACATTGCAGAAAACCCCCCGGGTTCTTCTAATCCTAACCCGAGGTCCTTCTCCCAACTTAAACAGTAACCGCAGCGGAAGAAAGGGCGGAAGGGCTTACCGGCGGCGAGATTGCTCCGGTGAGGTGGTCGAGGACGTAGGGGAGGTCTCGGGGATCACAGCGATGTGCGGGTCACCGTCGGGGATGGTCGGAGTCGGCCGGTCCACGTGCGCAGGCGGAGATGCTCGTCGGCGACGAGGAGTCCGGCCTATTCACGGTGCGATAGTTCAATTAAATGGGTCAGTGAGCTTCACGGGATGCTAGGGAAGATGTGGGTGCAAGGAATTAGACGAAGACTCACTGGTTAGCTCGGTCCACGTGCGGCGGCGGAAGACCGAAGTCCGGCGAGGGTGAAACTGCTTCTCCGGTGAGGCAATGCCTCGGCTCAAGCTTGGAGAAGCTTCACGGCTTCACTGAGAAGCAATCCAGGGGCTAGGGCGAGGCTGGAGTTCAACAGAAAGGGGTGGCCACGATGGCCGAGCCTGGGCAGGGATGGCGGGCGGCGGTGCTCGCTTTTCACGGTGAACTCCGGTGATCTCTGGCTCAGGCAAGGCTCGAGGTGTGCGGTGCCAACGGCTAAGGCCTCTTGGACGCATTTATTGGCGAGGGCACGACACAGGCGCGCAGGGCGGGGCGACCACGCGCGGGGCGCGCGCTACCGCGGCCAGTCCGCGCTTGGCCGGTCAGGCAAGCGATCGAACACGTGGCTTTTTGCTTCTGCCCGAGTTCAAGCGCCCATAGGTTGAAGATCTTCGCGAATTTGGGCATGATCGCTGCACAAGATTTGCTCCCCCAACAGAGCTTTGTCGTTTGTGTGTGGAAGTCGAGCGGTTTGGGGCAGTGTACAGAGAGTTGTCGTGTCACAAAGGTGGCAGTGTCACAAGGTGAGTCCCGAGGTAAAACTGCGCCAAAACCATGTCAAATGAAATTGGTTTGAGTTCAAACTTTTCCAGGGCGTGTTCAAGGGAATTTGGCACAACTTTGATGTTTGGACTTGTTTGATTTGAGTTTTGAAAAATAGAGAACAAGATTGATCTTTGGGAGGGGGCTGAAATTTAGATTTCTGAATTTCCCCCAAGTGCATTAGTTTAGGGGCTGTTTTGGGGATTTTAAAAAGTTCAAAAGGCAAAACTTCCTTACTATGCTTTGTTAGTTAATCATTGAACTAAAACTTTGTAATTTGGTTTTCTCCAAAATTTGTATTTTTCTCCCAAGGGTTTCTCCCATTTACCCTTTATGCTTAAATGGTTCACTTAGGATTAACTAGGGTTTAAGAGTTTTCCTTCCTTAGAATTCATGAAAACTTTAAGGACGGCTTAAGTAGACTTCAACATAATTCTTTGTTCTCATTTTTAATGTTTATCCTTTCATTGAGATTGCATGTGATCATGGGTTGGGGTTAGCTTAAGGAAGAACCCTAAGTGACACTAGGGTGTCACAGCCTTCCCCCCATAAAGGAATCTCGTCTCGAGATTCGGGCCAGAGTCCTTCCGGGGTGAAGCGAAGGGTGAGACTTATAGGAAGTGGGTGCTTATTGTTATTATTAGAGCAAACTGCTCTTCGAATGTCATTCTCTTTGCAACTTGAGAAGGAAGCCCTTTTTAAGTTTTGTTTCATAATTACTTCATTCTGATTTAAGATCATATTTTTGAAAATTAGATTCAAAGGGCAGGAGGAGGGGTTGGGGGTGTGATTACGTACCAACTTCCTTAGGTAGGCAATCGGGGAAGTTGGATCTCAAGAATTCCTCGGTTTCCCAAGTATCTTCTTCCTCTGAGTGATTACTCCACTGGACCTTGTACATCTTGGTCGATTTAGCCCGAGTTGATCTTTCTTTGCAATCCAGAATCTTGGAGGGGTACTCTTGGTACGATAGATCTGGCTCTATCTCCAATTCTGGCTCTGCTATGATCTCGGTCGGCAATCGAACACACTTCTTCAACTGAGATACATGGAACACACTGTGAATGGCAGACATTTTTGAAGGTAACTTCAACTTATATGCCATGGGTCCACATGCTTCTATGATCTCATAAGGTCCAATGTAATGAGGGGCTAGCTTGCCTTTGATCCCAAACCTCTGCACTCCCTTGGTGGGTGATACCTTGAGGTATACAAAATCTCCCACCTCGAACTGGAGAGGTTTCCTTCTTCTATCATGGTAACTCTTCTGCCTGGCCTGAGCAGCTTCTAGATTCTTCCTAATTAGTTTGACCTTCCTTTCGGCTTCAGTCACTAAGTCAGGTCCAAAAACTCCTCTTTCTCCAGGTTGAGACTAATTGAGTGGTGTCCTGCATCTTCTTCCATAGAGAGCTTCGAAAGGTGCCATCCTTAAGCTGGATTGATAACTGTTGTTATAAGCAAACTCTGCCAAGGAGAGGTGCTTATCCCAGTTCTTGCCACAATCGATTGCACAAGCTCTCAGCATATCCTCCAGGATTTGGTTTACCCTTTCCGTCCGACCATCAGTCTGTGGGTGGTAAGCTGAACTTCTGATTAGCTTGGTTCCCAAAGACTCCTGCAGTTGTTCCCAAAATCTGGCAACAAATTGGGCTCCTCGGTCAGAAACAATGGTCCGAGGTAATCCGTGCAAACACACGATCCGGTCAATATACAATTCTGCATACTTTTAAGCCTTGTCAGTGGTGTGCACAGGAAGAAAATGTGCCACTTTCGCCAGTCGGTCCATAATAACCCAAATCGAATCATGATGACGAGAGGTGTTGGGCAGACCCACAATGAAATCCATGCTGATGTCATCCCATTTCCACGAAGGTATAGATAGGGGTTGCAAAGCTCCAGCTGATTTCAAGTGGCTTGCCTTTATCCTCTGACAGGTGTCACATTCTGATACATACTGAGCTATCTCCCTCTTCATTCTGGTCCACCAATACAAAGGCTTCAGATCATGGTACATTTTGGTGCTTCCCGGATGCATAAAGAATTTGGAGAGATGAGCCTCATCCAAGATTTTCCTCTTGAGGTCCTGGTTTTTAGGAATCACCAATCTGCTTTTGAACCATAACACACCCTTTTCATCTTGGCGGAAACAACTATACTTCTCAATCTTCTGATGGAGATTCTTCTTGATAATCTGCACTCCCTTGTCACTGAGCTAGGCCATGATGATCTGGTCTTGCAAAGCTGGCTCGACAGAAATGTGAGACAAAGAACCAGAAGGAATCACTTCAATTTGCATCTTGCTCAACTTATCACACAAGGTGTTAATGCGAGAATCCATCAGAATACAATTGCATTGCAACTTCCGACTCAAGGCATCTGCTACCACATTGGCTTTTCCTGGGTGATAATGTACCTCCAGGTCATAGTCCTTGATCAGCTCTAGCAATCTTCTTTGCCTCATGTTGAGATCAGCCTAAGTAAAGATGTACTTAAGGCTCTTATGATCAGTGAAGATGTTGCAGTGGGTTCCCATTAAATAGTGCCTCCACATTTTTAATGCATGAACCACTGCTGCCAACTCGAGGTCATGAGTGGGATAATGCTGCTCATGAGGCCTGAGTGCTCTTGAGGCATAAGCGATGACTCGGTTGTCTTGCATTAAGACACAACCTAGTCCAGTGCCAGAGGCATCGCAATACACATCAAAAGGCTTGCTGTTGTCGGGTTGCGCTAATACTGGTGCTGTGGTCAGATGCTGCCTTAATGCATGGAAGGCATCTTCGCACTTCTGACTCCAAACAAACTTGGCTTCTTTCTTCAGCAACTCAGTTATAGGCTTCGCAATTCGAGAGAAATCCGAAATAAATCTTCGGTAATAACCAGCTAATCCCAGAAAACTCCAAATCTGACGGACAGTCGTTGGTGGCTTCCAGTTCATCACCTCTTGCACTTTATCAGGATCAACAACTATTCCTGCCTGAGAGATAGTGTGACCCAAGAATTTGATTTCCTTTAGCCAAAAATCACACTTGGATAACTTGGCATAAAGGTGGTGCTCTCGCAGACGTTGAAGCACTACATGCAAATGCCCGACATGTTCTTCTTCGTTATTTGAGTACACCAAAATATCATCGATGAAAACCACTACGAATTTGTCCAATTCAGGCATGAAAACAGAATTCATCAGATACATGAAATATGCTGGTGCATTTGTCAGCCTGAATGACATCACCAAAAATTCATATAGCCCATATCTGGTTGAGAATGCCATCTTCGGAATATCGCTTGCTCGTATCTTGATCTGATGGTAGCCAAAGCGAAGGTCGATCTTGGAAAACACCTTGGCCCCGACCAACTGGTCAAAAAGAACATCAATACGAGGCAAAGGATACTTGTTCTTGATAGTTACCGCATTAAGAGGGCGGTAATCTATACACAGCCTCAAGCTTTCATCCTTCTTCTTCACAAACAGTGCTGGACATCCCCAAGGCGAAGTACTTGGGTGAATAAATCCCTTATCCAGCAACTCTTGCAATTGCTTCTTCAATTCTGCCAACTCAGCGGGTGGCATTCGGTAGGGCCTCTTGGAAATTGGTGTCATTCTCGGTTGCAACTCGATGGCAAATTCAATATCCCGGTCTGGTGGCATTCCTGGCAATTCATCAGGAAAGACATCTGCATATTCGCAGACCACTGGGATCTTCTTCAGAGGTAACTCCGTCATAGAGAAAGCACATGACTGAGTAGAACCTTGACTGGGCAGAATTAAGGTGAAGTTCCCCACAGAATGGAGAATTAACTTCCACGGTACGACTGGCTACATCAAGCACAACTTGGTGCAAGGTCATCCAATTAGCTCCCAGAATAATGTCCATATTTTCCAAACCCAACACAAGAAGAGTGGTTTTGACAATGTGGCTCCCTAGTTGAATAGGCACACTTTGGTTTAATTGATTAGTTGAAATTTTACCCCCAGGTGTGACTATCATAAATGACCCTTTTGAGTGAGAGAATGACAGTTCACATTTAGCACTGAACTTTTGGCTAATGAAACTATGAGATGCACCAGAATCAAACAGAATTAAAGCAGGTTGATTATAAACCGAAAAGATATGGTCATTATAGGAGCTCCCTCAGGTACTTCCTCTAGAGTAGTGAAGTTGAGCTTCCCTTGCCTGACTTGTACCTTCTGCTTTCTTCCCTTGTCTTGATTTGGTGCTGGCATCTGCTTCTGCTGGTTCCTGGGACAATTCTTGGCATAGTGGCCCACATTGCCACAAGTGAAACACTTGTTCCCATTGCCCTGGCGGAACTGCTGCTGCTGCGGAGGCTGATTGTTCCTTGGAGCGGGAGCTGGAAAACGGTTGGGTGCCGGCTGCTGCTGCTGAGGTGGCCTGATCACCCATCTGCCTGCCTGCTGCTGGAAACCCCCGCTCTGATTGTGAGAAACAATCCTGAACCTCTGGGCCTGAGCGGACGGTGCTGCCATTGGTGCCTTTCTCTTCTTCTCTGCCCGGTGAGCTACAATGCAATCCTCCTAGGAGATGGCCACGTTGACCAACTCATTGAAGCTATCAGCCCGGACAGTGTTGAGTCATTCCCACAGCTTGGTATTAAGACCCCTGCGGAAGCGGTCTCTCTTCTTTTCATCAGAATCAGCATGGTAACCTGCATACTAGCATAGGTCGTTGAAGGCTTGCGCATACTGCAGTACCGTGCGGGTTCCTTGATTAAGTGCCAGAAACTCATTCAGCTTGCGATCAAGAATGCCAGCTGGGATGTGGTGTCCTCTGAAGGCAGTCTTGAATTCCTCCCAAGATACTTCACGATCAGTGGGGAGCATAGCATGGAAGTGGTCCCACCAAGTCCGAGCAGGGCCGCGAAGCTGCTGTGCGGCGAAGCGAGCCTTGGCTTCATCAGGGCAGTCTCCCGTGAGGAGGGGAAACTTGGACTCAACGACGCGAAGCCACACGTCGGCGTCCAAAGGATCATCTGCCTTGATGAACAAGGGTGGCTGCGTGCTCAGAAACTCCTGGTAGGTTGCCATTGCCGGAGGTCGCTGATGCTGGCCTCCACCATGCTGCTGAGGGTGGGGCTGGCGCTGCAAGAGCTGTCGCAGAATCTCATTCTGCTGGGCCATCAGCTCCTGCACTGTGGGAGCTGAAGGAGGTGGCGGGGGAACCTGCTCGTTATGCCCGCGACACTGCCTAGCTGCCATCTGATAACAGAGATTGCCGCCATTGTTATCTCAACTCACAGTTTCGAATGACAAGATATCATCTCAGATGGAAGAAAAATGCCATAATCATAATATTAGGTTCGAAATGAAGATAACATGGTGACAAACATCCCACAGATTTCAAAAGTTCACAGGGTTACATCAATCAGGGGAAAGTACCCGTAAGCCTAGTCCAAAATCTGACATTAACTAAGCTCGCATAGGTTTCTATCCGCCTAAAAGTGTCGAAGTGACTGATCAACCCTGAGCGGTGGAAGCGACACTGGATACGGGTGAAGGAGGCATCGCGGAGGTAGTCCCATGGGCACCAGGGGCTGGTCCTAGCTCCTCGGGAGCCTCTTCTCCCTCGCTTCCGGCTTCATTGGCCTCCATCTCCAGGTGGTGCATGTCCAAGTGGTCATTCGCTTCTTCGAGTTCCCTCTGCACATCGTGGAGCTGGTTCTCCAAGACATCAATGGTGTTGTCTCGGATCTCCACCTGCTGCTCCAAGGTGGCAATGCGCTGGCTCAGCCTTTCCACCTGCAGATCCTTCTCTACCAACTTGGAGGATAAGTCGACCACAAAATCTTATCGACTGTCGAGAGTGAGCTTGGTGGTTTGAGCGATGTTAGCAAGATGTGCCATAGCGTCGCTCTGAAGGGCCTGAAGGCGGTACAGCGCACTCATGCACTGAACGGTGACCCTCCCAACCAAGTCAGGATACATTGCCCACACATCCTTCACATGGCTCACGCGGTTACACCACATGGGATCATCCTTCTTCTCAGCAGGGAAGAGTCCCGAGGGGTGCATCACCATCTCCAGGGGATGGTAGCCACAGAAAGTCGTCAGAGTCTTCATGGCTGCTGCTTCAACGGTGTCGTCCGTCCTGAGTCCAATTGTCTCAGAATCAAGAGAACGCCAACCCGGCTGAAGGGGATGAGCCTCCAAAGTCAGCCAGACCGGACAACGAGGTACCCGATGCTCCTCATACAACTGCACCGTGTACAAAGGGGGCGTAGGGTAGCCGACGGAGTTAAGCACTTCCCACAAGATGGAAGGAAAGCCATCGTGAGAAAGGAAGTCAGAACTGAAACGAGTGTCTCCTCCACTGGCGGGGGTGGGTGAATTCATCTGCGGAAGGGAATCAAAGGTAAAGATTATGGTGGAAGGAAAAAGAAAAAGAGAGCCCGGATGGTTTTAAAGAAAGTGGGTTAGCTCAAGTTTTTAATTCCTCTTTGTGTTTATAATGCATGCATGATGGAAGTAACGTTGCCTCTCCAAACAATAGGGTGCTCTTAGGGCATCCTTAAAAATATAAGTACTGGCCCACGGGGCCTAATTAATTAGCCACCTATTTCTCCCTCTATGCCTAAGGCCTTTCGTCCTAGGTCTAGCGGTCTAGTCCTGACGATCCGTAGCAGTTTCTAGGCAAGTTTTAGATTTTGAAAATTGGTATTCATGGTTTATTGTCCTTCTCTGTGGTGGAATTTGCTCTGATACCAGCTGTGGCAGAACCACCCAACTTATTCCAGCTTAAGTGCCTAAGTCACGCCTCAGGGGTCGCAACACACTTAAATCGGAATAACCCGTCAGTCCCTCATATCTAGTCTGATAGAGCCACTTAACCAGGATCAAATTCCACAGTCTCACTTGAAGGTGAGTCACAGAAGAAATACAATAAAACAGGAAACCTCAAATTAAGTGCTGAATTATTACATAGTTCGGAGTTTTTGAGTAGCAAATAAGGGTTCACAAAATAAAATGCAGCGGATAATTGATGTCGTCGGTATCGAGGAAATGGGCAAGGCCTAGCCCACTACTCCTCGTGCTCCTCTCCTGATGGAGCAACATCCCACTCGACTGTCCAACCCGATGGCAGGGTGGTAGGCCAAGTCACGCCATCAACCATTTCCTGAATGGTACCTGCAAAAATTATGCCACAAGCAAGGCTGAGTATACTAATACTCAGCTAGACTTAACCGATGTGAGGAGTCTACTCCTCTACCTCTAGACTATGCAGTTGTTTGGCTGAGGGGTTTGGTTTGCCAAAAGCACTAGTTGTTTCTAAAATCAATTTTAGCTTTTCAAATTCTATCATCATTAACTTAGCTAGGTTTGCTCCTTCTAAGCATACATGGTGACAAGCATTTAGTTCAATCAACAAATTGTCTCATGTAACCTCATTTCACTTCTTACTCGATGCAGTACAAGGGGTCAAGCAGTCTCATTAGCTGCGAGAAGGAGACGATTCGAATCGAGTTTTTAACCTTGCAAGGTAAACCTAAACACACGGCATGTTAGGGTACTCCGACCCCACACATGACAACCGTCCCCATCGATTCCCCGTTCGCGTCCAGGCCTCACCGCCTTGCATACAATGCTCCACTGACCCCGGCTGCCGCCGTGCAGTGACCGCACTTGTACCCACCATAGCTAGCATGGGAGACCCAGTCTCAGGTCGCATGAGGGATAAAGTCCGCGCCCGGCTTCACTCAGGTACTAGGTTTACCGTTTACCATTTTTCCCGGCATGTGCTTAGTACGTTCAAAAGCTTGACTTAGGTATCCACACATTAATCCTTAATTCCTTTTTCCCGTCTCATGGTCAAGGCATCCTCCATGGATCCAAGTCCATAGACTAACATAGATCCCATTATCAAGATGAATACAATCAATTCCTGACCTCGCGCGAGTGCTAGAAAAATCACTCGACTTCTACCGAGATCCTGATTAGCAAGCAGCTACTCGACCTAGCATACTAGTATTCATCTCAAAAGGAATCCTAAGTTCATGCAACTAGAGGTTTCAAGCAACTCCTACACTTAAGTGCACATTACAATCCTACAAGCATTAAGTGTAGTAAAGTAGCATATATTAATACGGTTATGCATATAAATCAGGGCTTGCCTTCAATAGCTGGGGCTGCGGGGAGATCCTCGATAGCAGCCTCGGAAGCTTGCTCCTGATCCTCCTCTTGGACAGTTACTTGCTCGGGGATGAGCACGTACTCTCCATCAGCGAGATTACAATCTAATGAATGCAATGCGTAAGATATATGCATGATATGATATGTGCTTTAGAAATCTCAACTTCATGATCTACTTGAGTTAGATAGAGTTAAACCTTACTTATTTGAGACTTTGGGTGGTATACTTGGTAAATTGGGTCAAACTTAGCTAAGGTAAGTGGTAGGTTTTATTTTGGGGTTCCACTGAATTCTTTTTAAGCCTTAGTGAGTTTTGACAAGAATTCAAGTTGGACTTATTGGAGTGAGGTTTATTTCTTCTTTCTTTTTCTTTATTCTCTTTAAGTTTTTGGAGTGGGTTTGAACTACAAGTTGCTTTAATAAAATCCCAAAAATCCTGTAAAAATTATAGTGGCTTATTACTGGTGTATAATTCTCTGTCTCAAAATTTGGGGATCAGAAAGTGAATAGTTTTCTCTGGACAAAATTACCAAGTTTTAGGGCAGAAGGGGTGCTTTGAACTACAACTATTAGTTAACAGTAGGTAATTCTCTAAAACTTATTTTTGCTGGCTTTTAGGTGCTATAACATGACTTGACACAAATTTCTAGTCATTAATACCTATTAGTTATTTTACTAGGGTTTCTCAAGTTTTTAGCCAAAGGGGTGCTTTCTACTACCCACTACCGGAATCGCAGGCTTTGCCGAGTGTTGTATTCTTTGCCGAGTGTCTTTTGTCGGGCACTCGGCAAACAAGGCTTTGCCGAGTGCCGCACTCGGTAAAGCTAGGCACTCGGCAAAGCGACCTTTACCGAGTGCTGAACACTCGGCACAGGGCGACACTCGGCAAAGACAACTTTGCCGAGTGTCAAACTCTTGGCAAAGGGGGCTCTCGGCAAACGGCCGTCAGCGGCCGTCCCAAAGCTGACGGCCGTCAGTCTTTGCCGAGAGTCAACGGCTGGCACTCGGCAAAGAGGTTCTGTGCCGAGCGCCACATAGTAGGCACTCGGCAAAGCATACTTTGCCGAGTGTCATCTCTAGACACTCGGCAAAGTATATTTTTATTTTTTTTATTTTTGTCTCTCAAAATTTTTGTGGTATGTTCCTACACTATGTAGACCTACATGTATCATTTGTGGACAATTTTAACAGAGTTTTCAATCGTTAGTAGATTTAGTTTGTTTATTTGAATTTCTTCGGAAAATTTAGATTTGAACTGCAGATCACTCGAAACTTGGAAAATCGTGCATGCAAAAATGATATCCATGCTACTTAGCACAAATTACGACCGATTTCAGGAGCGGACCGGAAACTTCGAGCACCATGCTCACTCAACATGACTGTAAACTTGCCATCCAGGTGTTTAAAAATTGTATAAAACAGAAACAAAGTCAGAAAATCATGAAACTTGTCCACGTGTCATGATATCATATGTAGAGGCTGTGATAAAAATTTGAAAAAGTTTTGAGAAAGCTGTAACGCACTATGTGTACAAACCTAAGAGATCCACATTGAAACTCTATGATTTCATGTGTGGTTCTCTTAGGTTTCTACACATACTGTCTCACAACTTTCTCCAAACATTCTAAATTTTTTATCACAGAGTCTACATATGATATCATGACATGTGGACAAGTTTCATGATTTTCTAAGTTTGTTTGTGTTTTATAAATTTTTTAAACAGCTGTGTGGCAAGTTTACGGTCATGTTGAGTGAGCATGGTGCTCGAAGTTTTCGGTCCGCTCCTGAAATCGGTCGTAACTTGTGCTAAGTAGTATGGATATCATTTTTGCATGCACGGTTTTCCAAGTTTCGAGTGACCTGCAGTTCAAATCTGAATTTTTCGAAGAAATTCAAATAAACAAACTAAATGTACTAGCTATAGAAAATACTGTTATAATTCTCCCAAAATGGTACATGTAGGTCTACATAGTGTAGGAACATACCACAAAAAATTTGGTAGGGAAAATAAAAAAATAAAAAAGTAATTTGCCGAGTGTCCACAAATGACACTCGGCAAAGGATTGTAAAAGATTCTTTGCCGAGTGTCAGCGATCTGGCACTCGGCAAAGGATTGTAAAAGATTCTTTGCCGAGTGTCATCCAGCTGGCACTCGGCAAAGAACTCTTTGCCGAGTGCCAGAGCACTCGGCAAAGAATATTTTAATATTTTTAAAAAATCTTTGCCGAGTGCCAGATCACGGGCACTCGGCAAAGAAATCAAATAAACGACTCTCCTTCTTCCTTTCTCTCCTTTCTCTGCACTCATCTCTCTTCTCTCAGCTCGCTCGCCGCCGCGCCGCCACGCCGCAGCACCGCCGCCCGCCGCGTCCCCGCCGCCCGCTCGCTCGCCGCCGCCACCCCGCGTCCCCGCCGCCACGCCGAATCACCGTCGCCCTGTCACGCCCCTGGCCACCGGAAGGTCACCGGCGACGTGAGCCACACCAATTCGGCGACGAAGCGCCAGGAACACAGACGCAACTCGAAGCACGAAGGTAAGAAAACTTCTATTCAGTTCTGTATATTTTCCTCTCGTGCTGCCCAGTTGGATACATGAGCAAATGAGCCATTTAGAATAGCTTGATCTCCGCACTGGTTAGAACAAAAGAAAATAAACTGGTCTGCATCCTGCCTACCAAATGAGGATACTGGTATACCATTTATCCAGGCGATTCCAAGCGCAACCAAGCTTCTGTAGGAGATTTCTGGTGCAAGATGTTTTAAAACCTGTGCTGCCCATTTTTGCATGGTTATCCATACTTCAAAAGTAGAAGCTTCGCAAGCCACACCCATGGATGGCCAAGGCTCAAATGAAGATGGCTTGATATCCTCATTATTCAATAGAACACAAACTAACTGCCTCTTCTCAATAATTTCATTCTTGATACGACTCCCTAGAAGCTGATCACCAAAACAAGTTTGGGCACTGCCAGAAACAAAATACGCCACATGTGCAGAACTGCAAGTTGTGATTTCGCAGCGCATTGTAGCAACTCCATGTGAAAGATCTTCAGCTTGAAGGGGTGGATGAGCACTGGCTCGGTTCTGAAGTTTACTCGCACAAATCTCAATATTCAAGAGTGCATTCAAGCCATCTTTTAGTGTGCCCAATAAACATGCATCCAGGGTGCATGGTACTCCACAGAGAAGAAATTTCAGGTTCATGTCTTCATCATGTATTCTTATAGCTGAAAAACCTTCAAAACAACCTTCTTCCTCATCCACTTCATCTGTCATAGCCTCAAGTATGTCGCTACCCACAACCTCTTCTTCATGATCATCAACCCCAGCGACGCCTACAATCTCGCCTGCACCATTAGTTTCATTGATTGATTCTGGAGCCAATTCTCGAGAAAGGATACCGCCAGCACTAGTAGCATCAACATTTTCAGCATCCTGCTTAGGGTCATCCTCAAGCACACTGACCACACTAGCAGGAATAAACTCATCCCTGTTTCCTCCATTCATAACCACTGCGGTTGCCTCATCTTCAACGTCAGAATCCTTCTTGGTCGATTCTTCTAGGGCTTCTTCACCTCTCAGAGCCCCCACATCATCACCAACATCATCCTTGTTAGCCGATTCTTTTAAGGCTTCTCCACCTTGAGCAAGCTGCTTCAGTAAACCTTCATGCATATGAGTTTCAGTTTGCATCTCCTCATCCCATGCAACTTTAGGACCCATTTCACTGAACACTGGGTGTGTACTTGCTTGCTGTGACATTCCAACAAACGTCCATGGGGCATCAGGCACAACATCCTTCTCGCAAGCGCTGTGCATCTGGTCACCCACCCCATGAGCAAGCCGCTGACATAGGCCACGTGAATCACAGCCAAGTAGCACTTCTGCATCCCAGACCACCTCCTCAGCAGACATTTCATCGAACATTGGATAATCAAAACCTTCAGAGAATGGAACAATCACCGCCTCACTGCCATCGTGAGGCATTTCATCGAGCACTGGAAAAGCCATACCTCTGTCGCCCTGTCCATCAAGTCCCCACCAACGCCCTCCTTCTCTAGATCGTGGATTCGCCCAACCATTGTTCTTCGGCAGCTCCGCCCACGCCCTGTTCAGCGCCACTAGGAGGTTGTCGCCCTTGTCCTGCTTCTTCCACCTCTGCTCGAAGTTCTCCAGCACATCCCATGCCACGGGCTCCACCAAGCGGCAGTGGATGTCGTTCCACGGCTCCCTCGGCCCGCTCTGTCTTCCGTCGCACGGGTCGATGCCGCTAAGGAAGTTCACGAGGTCCGGTGGCGACTCCAGCGTGCCGCCGCCGATCACCGTCTTCTGGTGGTGCGCGACCATGGTAGCCGTCTCGATGTCCTGCACTCCGGGGACGCCTTATGTCTAACAGGTGAAGAGCTTCCAGTCTTCCGCCTTCACTCGCCACTAATCACCGCCGCCAAGACCTCCCAAACTGATCGCCACACCGTCCACCACGAACGCCGATGAGGTGTTGTAGGACGTCGCGAACGGTCAGATAAGGAACTCTAGCACCGCAAAAATCGTGGCCGCCGCGTCCCTGCCGCCCCGCCACGCCCGCCGCGTCCGCATCACCACGCCCGCCGCGTCCCCGCCGCCCCGCCACGCCGCATCACCGCCGCCGGCCTGCCTCGAGCACACCGCCGCCGGCCCGAGCACACCTCCGCCTCTCGATCTCGGTTGCTCCCTCCCCCTCGATCCCCTCCGATCCCCCTGCTACTATAAGAATTTTAGATTGATTTTAGATTGATATAGTCACATTGTATCTCTTGATTTTTCATGAATTTTAGATGTATTTTTATTTCATGTATTTGATATTCCATGTATTTGATATGTATTCCATATTTCATGTTTCCATGTATTTGCTTCTCCATGTTCATTCTTTGTTTTTCATGTATTTGAATTTTCACAATGTTAGAAAAAATGGATAAGTCACCGAAAGAAAAAAAACTCATTTACATACCAAGAGGATAACTCTTTTCTTGTTAAGGTTCTTCCATCTATTTTTAAGTCCAAGTTAGTACCCTTGTGGGTTATTTTGTCTTCACAAGGTTGATCTTTCGGTAGATTGTATCCTCTTATAGCATGAAATATGTGTGCATGTCAGCCATCGTGCTGTTTTGTTTTATTTGCAGGTTTTGGAAACCTCCCCGTGCGGGGGAGGTGCTGCCGAAATTTTTTGTTGACAGGCATGTGTTTTTTGCAGAGGTCTTAGCCGTTGCGGGTCTGCCTGCACCGCGTCGAGTCGCCACTGCACCGACCCACCACTGCCACACTAGCCTGACTCCACCGCCACCCTAGGTATAACCTCTATTTCCGCATCATGGTCGTAGATCACGTAACCCAGTTAGGCGTCTCCCGTTCGAAAGTGATACGGTGTAGATATGCAGATCTTTGCATATCTACAAATGTATCAGTTTCGAATTGTCCACGTTTTTTGGACAGCCCGCGGTTGCGTAGATGGTGTTAGTTTCCATGCTCTACTCCGGTCCGAGAAAGAGTTTCGGCGTCACCTCCCTGTTGTTCTCCGGACAGTACACTCTCCCTGCCAGGACGTGTATCCGGAGAACAGCGGGGAGGTGCTGTCGAAATTCTATCTCGGATCGGAGTAGAGCATGGAAACTAACTCCATCTACGCAACCGTGGGTGGGATTAGGACCTATCCTCACCTATTAGAAGGTAGGAACGTAGTGTACATGCATTACATGTCTATATTAAACTATACTCGGTTATATATGTTAGAGGATGGAGGACCGTGAGTGGATGTACACGGGCCACGTTCGACGTAATGATGTCACCCCAGAATGGATTAGGAAGACCGATGCTTTCGTGGAACGGGCATATGGCGAAGCTGCTAAAGGAGCTAGCCTAGTCCCTTGTCCATGCAGCAAATGTGACAACCGGAAAAGAAAACCAAAGAAGGCCATGGTAGAACATATTTGGAAGAATGGATTTACGCCGGACTATACTCGGTGGATCTTCCATGGTGAAGCGCATCGCACGAGAGAGGAGGTGGTGAGACAACGCGTCGAGGATTACGATGCTGATGCCGGGGTAGCAGACATGTTGAACGACTATCACGAGGCACAGTTCGCCGAAGGACGTACGGAGGACGAGCCAGAGGCGACCGCAAAGGCATTCTACGACATGTTTGACGCGGCACAGAAACCCCTTCACGGCAAGACAAAGGTTTCTCAACTGGATGCCATTGGGCGTATAATGGCGTTGAAGTCGCAGTATAGCATGAGTCGAGACGCCTTCGATGTTTTGTTGACAGTTATTGGCAGCCTGCTTCCGGAGGATCATGTTCTGCCAAAGAGCATGTACGAGGCACAGAAACTCCTTCGTGCACTCAAGATGACGTATGAGCAGATACATGCTTGTCCGAAGGGCTGCGTCCTATTTAGGAAAGAACACACTGAGGCAAAGTACTGTCCGAAGTGTAAATCGTCTAGGTTCATGGAGGTAGACTCTGGTGATGGACAGAAGAAGCAGCTCGACATCCCCGTGACAATCCTACGCCACCTTCCGTTCGTACCGAGGATCCAGCGTCTATACATGACAGAGGAATCCGCGAAACAGATGACATGGCACAAAAAAGGCAAACGATACAATCCTGACAAGATGGTTCACGCATCCGATGGTGAAGCATGGACCCACTTTGATGCCATTCACCATGAGAAAGCCAAAGAGGCTCGACATGTTCGTGTTGCGCTGGCCACAGATGGGTTCAATCCCTATGGAATGACCGCTGCCCCATACACATGTTGGCCCGTGTTCGTTATCCCCATCAATCTCCCCCCCCGGCGTATGCTTTCAAAGACAGAACATATTCGTGTCGTTGATAATTCCTGGACACCCGGGGAATAAAATGGGCGTGTACATGGAGCCTTTGATTGATGAATTGGTCCGTGCTTGGGAGGAAGGGGTATGGACGTACGACCGAGCTACGAAGACAAACTTCAAAATGCATGTTTGGTACCAGTACTCCATGCATGACTTTCCGGCGTATGGGCTATTTTGCGCCTGGTGTATTCACGGTAAGTTCCCATGCCCAGTTTGCAAGGAAGCTCTTAGGTTCATTTGGTTGAAGAAGGGTGGCAAATATTCGTCATTCGATAAACATCGACAATTTCTCCCTCCTAACCATGCATTCCGACAAGACATCAAGAACTTTACGAAAGGTGTCGTGGTGACAGACCGCCCACCTGCAATGATGACTGGTGCCGAAGTTCGCGAACAGATAGATGGTCTCGTGGCCAACCCAGAAGGTGGTTTTGTGGGATATGGTGAGCAACATATGTGGACACATAAGTCGGGCTTGACTCGGCTCCCCTATTATGATGACCTGCTCCTTCCACACAACATTGACGTGATGCACACTGAAAAGAATGTCGCCGAGGCACTTTGGGCGACAATTATGGAGATTCCTGATAAGTCAAAGGATAACGTAAAGGCAAGAGTGGATCTGGCAGAGTTATGTGATAGACCAAACCAAGAGATGAAGCCGCCTAGTGGTGGTAAGACATGGAGAAGGCCTAAGGCCGATTTCGTCCTGAGCAGGGCCTAGAGGAAGGAAGTACTACAGTGGATCAAGATGTTAATGTTCCCTGATGGGTATGCAGCTAACCTTAGTAGGGGGGTGAACTTATCTACTCTGCGAGTCTTAGGGATGAAGAGTCATGACTTCCACATATGGATTGAACGAATTCTTCCGGCGATGGTTCGAGGCTATGTCCCTGAGCATGTCTGGCTAGCGCTTGCAGAGTTGAGCTATTTCTTCCGCCAGCTTTGTGCAAAAGAGTTAGCTCGGACCATGATTGCAGACTTGGAAAGGATGGCACCTGTGTTACTGTGTAAGCTGGAGAAGATCTTTCCACCCGGCTTCTTCAATCCGATGCAGCATTTGATTATTCATCTCCCATATGAGGCACGAATGGGGGGGCCCGTGCAGGGACGTTGGTGCTATCCAATCGAGAGATGTCTAAAGAGTATCCGAAAGAAATGTAGAAATAAATGCAAAATCGAGGCTTCCATTGCAGAGGCATACATACTGGAGGAGGTGTCAAACTTCACAACAACTTACTATGGTGACAAACTGCCGAGCGTGCATAATCCACCCCCTCGTTACAATGATGGCGGCAATGAATCGAACCTCAGCATTTTTCGAGGGCAACTCGGAAGCGCGAGTGGTTCGACCACCAAGACCCTGAGACATGAAGAGTGGCGCCATATCATGCTATATGTATTGACCAACCTTGAAGAGGTGACGCCATACATGGAGCAATTTCTTCATGAATTCTGGCGTCGATCAAGGGACCCAACTCCACAGGAATATGATACCCTTCTTAGAAAGGGTGCGGGAAATGGATTGCCCGATTTCATTTCCTGGTTTAAACATAAGGTACGTGCTTAGTTTGTTATTCCAAGTTGCTCTTACGTGCGAATAATATAACAATCTAGCGTGTTTGAACTTGCAGGGCCAAAGAGAGCCGTCTATGAGTGCCGAGTTGAGACAAGTAGCCAATGGCTTTGCCTATAGGGTCAAGAAATTTTCTGGGTATGACATCAATGGATACCGTTTTCGCACAACAAGCTATGACCAAAGTTGGCCCAATCGAAAAACCACGTGTTCTGGAGTCTTTATGCCCGGGCTTGACGAGGTCGAGTATTATGGAAGAATTGAAGAAATATATGAACTCAATTTTTATGGTTCCAAACCTCTTACTCCAGTGATATTCAAATGTCATTGGTTTGACCCTGAAGTTACGAGACGGACACATTCTAATCTTGGGATAGTCGAAATTCGACAGGATTCCACCTTAACAGGAGACGATGTCTACATTGTGGCCCAACAGGCCACACAAGTGTATTATCTTCCATATGCGTGCCAAACGAAACAACATCTTAAGGGTTGGGATGTTGTGTATAAGGTATCACCGCACGCTAAATTACCTGTTCCAAACGATGAAGATTATAACTTAGACCCGGACACATATGACGGAGAGTTCTTCCAAGAAGATGGGCTCGAAGGGCAATTTGAGATAGACTTAACCGAAGCGATCGGAATGGAAGTAGATATTGAAATGGTTGTTGATGACGAGGATGATGAGGTGCAAAATGAGAATGACTTAGAAATACTTGAAGGCAATGCCAATGACGAAGTTGCGCCTTCAGATGATGTTGACTATGAAATGGTTGATAGTGATGATGACACTTATGATCCGGCTAACCCGGACACATATGAAGATTATTTTTAATCGATGTAATGCTATATTTCATTTATTTTGCATATGTTTCTAAATACATATTTTTTATCTGTGCTTAATTGTTTACTCTTAATTGCAGGTTGTTGGACAAAGATGGTGGGCGGTGGGACGAGGACGAGGAGGGGGAGGGGGAGGAGGAGGAGGAGCACCCGTAGGACGGAGGAGGAGGCGCAGCAGGACGACGCCGTACAGCAGCAGGTGGAGCAGCAAGCCGCTGTCGATGCGGCACAGCAGGACGACGATGACGACGACGCCGCTCAGCAGGACGTCTCAGGTTCTGCCTCCTCAGGTTCGAGGAGTATCTACCTGCGAGGTCCCGCGAGCCTACCTAAGCGACCCATACTTCGTGACAGACGTCCGCTCATACGACCCGATGGAGAGAGGTAGGTAACTTTAGATGTTGTTGCTGCTTTTTCATATTATATGTTCAAATTAATAATAGAAACTAATACTTCATCTTAATCACTTCGACAGGTCTTGGATGGTTTTGGAGACTGCAGGGGGTCACGGCCGCAACCCCAATGGCATCCTTGGCCTTCTATGCCGGGAACACTTCCCTGGGCTTGTCGAGTACGCCGGAGTGACGAGCCCAGCATACACCTTCGACCACTACGTCGTCGCCCCCGATGCAGTAGATCGGGACGGCAGACAATTCAACAACAAGGCGGAGCGGGTCAAGCAAGAGCTGTGGGTAAGTCTTCCTCGCACTATATTGTTTAATAAGTCGCATTTGTTGCATATTCTTTAAATAATGTATGGATACATCGTCTTTGTATGTAGGATTTCTTCAGGTGCGATGCTGGATACGAGGCCAGGGCGGATGTGGTGTCTACGACGTGCTGTAAGAAGCTCGTCGTGGACATGCACTACGAGGCGCGCATCCAGGCCATCGTCACTTACCACGGCTCCGTCCTTGGGGAGAAGGTGAACAAGAAGGACGCCCGAACCATGTCATTGACTGCGGACCAGTACTTGCAGGTAAATACAAAACTTTATTATTGGTACTAAATATGCTTATTCTTATCTTCTGATATGCGGTGTACTTATATTTTTTTAGATGATTCCTCATTGGTGCGCCGCGCATCCTGAGTGCTGGGAGAAGATGGTGCAGAGGTGGTGCTCGGCTGAGTGGGACGAGGCGCACAACGCTAGCCGGGAACGGCGTTTGCTGATGCAAGGTCCCTCCCACCATCAAGGCAGCCGCAGCCTGGGCAAATACGCGGAAGCATGGGTACGCGCTCTTTTTTATTTAGGTATATAACTTTCGATTAGACATGATTTCTAACCATATCGTTGGTTTTCTCGCAGTCGGCGGCACATGGTGGCGCGCCTTGCTCCACGTTCTCGGCATATGCCATGGCCCACAAGGGGAAGGCGACGTCCGACGTCACCTACAACCCGGATGACGGGCCCGAGGCGTACACCAACCCCGCCATCCACAGCCGACTCAGTGAGTACACCGCAATGGCCAAGGAGGTCCATGGGCCAGATTACGATCCGAGGACCGAGGACATCGACGGAGATGTCCTCATGAGGGTCGGAGGAGGCAAGAGGCATGGGCGGTACTGGATTGCCGACGGGGCAATCGACTCGTCCTCCACTCCCACTCTCTCTCAGGTGCGAGCAAGGAGCACGAGCGCGAGCCCAGCCATACGACCTCGGCAGGACACCTCACAGCATCGTATCCAGCAACTCCAGGTTATTCCTTATCTATTCATCGTTCATTAATTTTTATATATCTTCTCTTTGCATTATCGTAACATTAGGGCGAAATATTACAGACTCAGCTAGATGATGAGAGGAGGCAACATGAGGAGCTGGAGAAGAGGATGGCGGAGATGTTTGCGTACATGCAGAGCCTTGGCGCCGCACAGGGTCATGCTCCAATCTATTCTCTATGCAGGGTCAATCGGCGGCGTCGAACAACCCTCATGCTTCGTCCAGCCCTTCGCCGAACCAGTCCAGATGCCCACCTCGTTGATGATCCAGACTTGGTCTTGTGAGTGTTGGTGATGTTTGGCTAGTGACACTTTGTGATATATATGTGACGGTTGGTGATGTTTGGCTAGTGATCCAGACTTGGTAAATACACATACTTATATTTGTGAGACTTATATTAGTGACACTTTGTGATATATATGGTGTTGATGATAAATGTGTTCATTCTGTGATGCGATTGATATATAATGTGATGTGAATGATATATATCTTTTGTTTGTTTGGATGGAACAGCAAAAACAAATAAAAAAGGGACATCCTGGTCACTTTGCCGAGTGTAACACTCGGCAAAGGGTTCTTTGCCGAGTGCTATGACCATGGCACTCGGCAAAGAAGGCAACCTGGGA
Organism: Zea luxurians; assembly: GCA_029449295.1. Lineage (NCBI taxonomy): Eukaryota > Viridiplantae > Streptophyta > Magnoliopsida > Poales > Poaceae > Zea > Zea luxurians. The sequence continues at coordinate 128,646,984 of JAOPSE010000004.1, forward strand.
ACCGGTAAAGCCATCTTTGCCGAGTGCTGACCATGGCACTCGGCAAAGAAGGCAACCTGGGAACCGGTAAAGCCGTCTTTGCCGAGTGCTGAAAATGGCACTCGGCAAAGAAGGCAACCTGGGAACCGGCAAAGACATCTTTGCCGAGTGCTGAAAATGGCACTCGGCAAAGAAGGAAACCTGGGAACCGGCAAAGATGTCTTTGCCGAGTGCCACTGCCAAGGCACTCGGCAAAGGGACTGGCAAAGGGGCCCACTGGAGGGTTCTTTGCCGAGTGCCAGTCCACCAGACACTCGGCAAATAAACCTCCTTTGCCGAGTGTCGCCGTGGGCACTCGGCGAAGGATCCGTCACCGTCACTTGGCGCCGTGACGGTGACTTTTTTTTGCCGAGTGCCAAATGGCACTCGGCAAAGTCTTTGCCGAGTGCCCGACAAAAAGTACTCGGCAAAGATGCTGTTGCCGATGTACAGTTCGCCGAGCGTTCTTTGCCGAGTGTTACACTCGGCAAAGCATTTGCCGTGTGTAAAATAGCCTTTGCCGTGTGTCTCAGACACACGGCAAAGAAGCTGATTCCGGTAGTGTACCACTATATTTGAAAAATATCAAACAACAGATTTCTGATTTTTCTTAGCTTCTATTTGGCGGAAGAGCAATCATTCTGAAGTTTGGCATCTTTTTGCTTAAGAGAAGGGGTGGTATGCATTAATTGGATTAAATGGCTTTTCTTATAAAATATGGGCAATAGGTATTATTTTACATCTTTTTAATGGGTTTGCATTTTTCTCAAGTGGCTTATCTCATCATTGACTTAGCAAAATTTTGGTTGCCCATTATTGCATTATTATGGGTTATTCATGATTTATTTGGAAAATGCCTCATTATCATATTATATTTGTTTACCCTACTTAAAATGATGGGCTGAGGTGTTCATTATTTTTGCAGTGGGGTTCTGGTGGTTATAAGTCCACTGGATTTTTATTATCAATTTTGGGTCTATTTTTGTAATTCTAATAATTGATTTCTAGTTGGAATAATGCTAAATAAAATATTTTACTTTAAAACTGATCTGGACTAAAGGTCCCTTTATTTTTCCTAGGTTCTCTGTTGCTTAAGCAAACTAAGAAAAAAAATTTCACTCACTGTTCATTAATTTCTAATGCTATTCTGATTTTCCTAAGTTTTGGGCAAAATAGCTTTAAATGGATATCTACACTATATTTTTCAATACTGGGGTTCCTACTATTTTTAAACAGTGTCTAAATGAGGTTTGAATACCTACAAATTTTCTTAGGTTCAGCACAGAAGCAAAAAAAAATTCCTTAACTAAACAAGGTTTGGTCAGTTTCTGTTTTTAATTTTAAACTCTAAAAATTAGAACACAAAGCATAGGGTTTATTATTTTTAAATGATAGTTCATAATATTTAGGATCTAGCAAAATTAGTTTGACAACTTTTGATTATGAATTCATCAAGTTATGGATTTTCTAAGTTCTCTGGTTATTTAAAAAGATTAACAGAATTGATTAAATGGAAAACTACTTTGCACTGGGGTCCCTGGCGGGTGTTTTAAGTTTTCCTCACGGATCAGTCCCTGGGCTACTATTCACATGAGTCACTGACATTGCAGAAAACCCCCGGGTTCTTTTAATCCTAACCCGAGGTCCTTCTCCCAACTTAAACAGTAATCGCGGCGGAAGAAAGGGCGGAGGGGCTTACCGGCGGCGAGATTGCTCCGGTGAGGTGGTCGAGGACGTAGGGGAGGTCTCGGGGATCACAGCGATGTGCGGGTCGCCATCGGGGATGGTCGGAGTCGGCCGGTCCACGTGCGCAGGCGGAGATGCTCGTCGGCGGCGAGGAGTCCGGCCTACTCACGGCACGATAGTTCAATTGAACGGGTCAGAGAGCTTCACAGGATGCTAGGGAAGATGTGGGTGCAAGGAATTAGACGAAGACTCACTGGTATGCTCGGTCCACGCGCGGCGGCGGAAGACCGAAGTCCAGCGAGGGTAAAACTGCTTCTCCGGTGAGGCAATGCCTCGGCTCAAACTTGGAGAAGCTTCACGGCTTCACTGGGAAGCGATCTAGGGGCTAGGGCGAGGCTGGAGTTCAACAGAAAGGGGTGGCCACGATGGCCGAGCCTGGGCAGGGATTGCGGGCGGCGGTGCTCGCTTTTCACGGCGAACTCCGGTGATCTCTGGCTCGGGCGAGGCTCAGGGTGTGCGGTGCCAACGGCTAAGGCCTCTTGGACGCATTTATAGGCGAGGGCACGACACAGGCGCGCAGGGCGGGGTGACCACGCGCGGGGCGCGCGCTGCCGCGGCCAGTCCGCGCTCGGCCGGTGAGGCAAGCGATCGAACACGTGGCTTTTTGCTTCTGCCCGAGTTCAAGCGCCCATAGGTTGAAGATCTTCGCGAATTTGGGCATGATCGCTGCACAAGATTTGCTCCCCCGACAGAGCTTTGTCGTTTGTATGTGGAAGTCGAGCGGTTTGGGGCAGTGTACAGAGAGTTGTCGTGTCACAAAGGTGGCATTGTCACAAGGTGAGTCCCGAGGTAAAACTGCGCCAAAACTGTGTCAAATGAAATTGGTTTGAGTTCAAACTTTTCCAGGGCGTGTTCAAGGGAATTTGGCACAACTTTGATGTTTGGACTTGTTTGATTTGAGTTTTGAAAAATAGAGAACAAGATTGATCTTTGGGAGGGGGCTGAAATTCAGATTTCTGAATTTCTGAATTTCCCCCAAGTGCATTAGTTTAGGGGCTATTTTCGGGACTTTAAAAAGTTCAAAAGGCAAAACTTCCTTACTATGCTTTGTTAGTTAATCAGTGAACTAAAACTTTGTAATTTGGTTTTCTCCAAAATTTGTATTTTTCTCCCAAGGGTTTCTCCCATTTAACCTTTATGCTTAAATGGTTCACTTAGGATTAACTAGGGTTTAAGAGTTTTCCTTCCTTAGAATTCATGAAAACTTTAAGGAGGGTTTAAGTAGACTTCAACATAATTCTTTGTTCTCATTTTTAATGTTTGTCCTTTCATTGAGATTGCATGTGATCATGGGTTGGGGTTAGCTTAAGGAAGAACCCTAAGTGACACTGGGGTGTCACAGAATATTATTGGAATATTCTAGAATTTGAATATTTAGAGATATTTGGAAATGTATTTTTGAGTGGGGTGCGAGGAATTATTTTGGGCTTTTCTTGGGCAGAGGTTTATGTTGGTGGGAACTGTTCCTACCTACTGTGTCACATCAGACAACAGTGAGGCGGGACCCAAATAGCTGGAATGTTGTGGTATTCTGGTCCGAGTGGGCTGTGGTATCTTGGGCCAGGTTTTATAGGATTGAAGATGTATCCATACAAACATGGTTCACCTTTCTTTTTGGAAGTCTGGCTTGAAAGAATCCCAAAGTTAAGCGTGCTCAACTTGGAGAAATCTGGGATGGGTGACCAGATGGGAAGTTCCCTACTGGATGGAAAATCACAGACACCGGAGTTCGTATGACTGGAATATGGGTCTGGCTGGTCTTAGGTGGACTAGACAACATGATGGATGAGTAGTTGAAATTTGGGGTGATCGGATGGTCGATGAATAGTAATGATGAATAGTAACAATGAATAGTAATGGTGAATAGTGATGGTGAATAGTTCGTATGAACGAACGATGAATGGTGAATAGTGACGATTCACGAATGATGAACGATGAATAGGAACTATGAACGAATGATCGAACGAACGAACGATCGGAATTTTGGCAGCATAACGGCAGGAAAAAGATTATTTGGACGAACGATCGAACGATCGGATGAACGGACGAACGAACCATGAATGATCGGACGAACGATCGAACGATCGGACGAACGAACGAACGAACTAAGAACAGGGGGACGAACGATCGAAGAACGACCGAACGATCCTTGTGCTAGTGGGTGCTTGTGTGGGAGGTGGAGTGGGAGTGTGTGGGGGGGAGTGTCACACCCGGGTTTTAGGGGCACCAAGACCCGGGCGCGAACATAATCACCAGGTGTGCTAGGACCAAGTCTCACACATATGATGAATCATGGCACAGGATTGAATGTCACATCTTTACTATACAATAGGAGTTCTATACAAAATAAATAAATAATTACATTATAAGGAGACAACGGTCCAGCAACCCAAAGTTGACTGGGAGACGACAGCCTAGACCTCTCACGAACTCGTCACCGCATCCTCCATGCGCCTCATCCTGCGGTACCTGTTCTTGACCTGTGGGGGGGTGTGAGACAGCAAGAGTGAGCTCACATACGTTCATCGCTCAACAAGTTGTGGGGAATAATGTGCATGAACTCGCCAAAGATGGGAGCTCACGTGAAGTGTAAGGCTTACCAAAGAGGATGGTTAGAGCTGAGCATTGCTTTTAAAGTTGGTCAAAATTTTATTAGCAGTTACTAAGTATAAGTAAATACCAACCCAATTAAATAGTAGAACAGAAGTAACAACATCACCTGCGATGCAATGCATATGACAAATTGAATTTAAGTTCCATAAATTAATCATGTGAGGGTCCGAGCTGCTCATGACCGTGAGCACGGCTAGTATACCAGTTTTACACTCTGCAGAGGTTGTGCATCTTTAATCGAGCTGCTCATAACCGTGAGCACGGCTAGTATACCAGTTTTACACTCTGCAGAGGTTGCGCATCTTTACCCACAAGTCATGTTACCCATCTGCCAAGGGATCGCGACTTCCCATACACCTCTACCGAGGAGGCGAGGCAGGGTAACACTACGAGGCCTTTACAAAGTTCCACTAGCTTCAGAAAACCCGCTACAGTTTATAGGAAGCTCCAATGCAGGAATCCCTTGTAGGACCGCCATCGCAGCAAAAATCCTCCCGAGGGCCTCCCTACACTGACCACTCCCCTACTGCCCTTGCCCCTTTCGGGTAAGGTAGTCTTCCACTAGCTTTCCTAATTAATCGGCCAAGGGCGTCCCATTAAACCCTTGTGGTAGCACTGTTTTCCCGGGTGGTCGCTCCATGTTCCAATTAACATAATGATCTTATCATGAACAGTAAATAACAACTGATAACAAAAGTATGAATAATATGTATCTCAATGCCCAAATCCACATATAGCACTAGCAAGTACTACCCAGAAAGTTTAGTGGTAAACAAGGCATAAAGATAGACAAACTAGGGTAACCTATTGGGTCCCATCAAAATTAACCTATGTAGATCATTATGATTAATCAGAACATGAGTGGGTAAAAAGAAGTGATCAAGGGCACAACTTGCCTGGCACTTGAGATTCTAGTTACCAGGGTGATTCTTCAGATCTTCGAAACTTCGCGCTAGTCGTAGCAATACAAACAGACATGGTATACACAAAATTAACATCACACCAAACATAAGAACATACTGCATAATAATAGTCTACGTGTTGCTACGAGATCGTGGGAATGAGAACCACTAAAATCGGAGTTACGGTTAAGCAGTTATGAATTTCCTAAGATATTATGTATTTGATATAAGATTAACTAGGATATAAATTTTAATGTGACTTTCATGTAAAAAAATGTGGTACTAGATGATAAACCATAATATTACAAAATTATAGCAACTGAAATGGATTAATTTGGACATCATATGAATTTTCTATGAATTAAACCAATTCTAGGAATTAAAACTTCATTTTCTAATTCAATTTATCTGTTTTTCTTATTCACTGGACTGTGCCCCAAAATCTGAGAAGCGCATGGGTCTTTGCGTAAAACGCCCGAAGACACAAGATGTCAGACTCTGGATCGCGGGTTATTTTTAGTAATTGCCAGGGGCCCATACGCAATTGAGCCACGACGAAGAGGTATGTAAGAATCCCATCCATCGGATCACAGTTGAACGGCCCAGATCATAACCCCTACATCCGAACAGGTACACGTTGACGCCCCTTGGATCAAGATCCCACGGCCCACGTGAATCCCGGCTGAAACGTTGCGCGCGATCTAACCACATCCGCACGATCCGGATCGGACGGTGCCCGATCAGATCCCAGCTCATTCTCTCTCCTATCCTTATCACTGTCTACCCCGGCGGCCGCATTTTATCTCCACGGCGGCGCCATAGCCTGGACCGTCCCACCCATAGTCCCGGCGACCAAGCTTCGATCTATATGGTTCAACAGGCCGCAGAAACAACATAGCATTGCATGGGGGCCATACCGGTGCTTGAGGTAGAGCAGCATCAAGCGACGTTATGCGGCAACACAGCGACGAATCCTTGGAAGGTGACGGCGCGCCAGGTAGAAGCTCGATGGCCAGCGGCTGGGCGAGGTGGACAGAACGGCCATGCACTGGAGGGATTCGCTAGCTAATCATGGTTGGGTCAGAGCGCAGCCCGGATCACGGTCGCGGCGAGACTGCCATTGCAGCAGGTACGGAGGGAGCTAGGGAGGCAATTTGCAATCGCGGTTGTGGACCTGGGGTTTAAGGAGGAGGGCCTCGGATGCCTATATATATATACCGGAGCCATTAGCAAGAAAACCGGACCCAGGTGGTTGGCTGGAGGGCTGCTTCTCATCCGTTGCGCCAGACTCGGCTGGAGGTTGCAGACGACCAGAGGGCCCACAAACCAGCGACCGATCCAACACTGCACACGAGCTAGGGAGACCAGGGAACCGGGAATCACGACCGAGCAGTTACGACGCACGAATATATCCGAACCCTCTGTTATCATTCGTGGTCATGAAATCTCAACAATAGGACAGCGACTGATTTTGCTTGTTTGATGTCATGTTTGTGTCATGCTGATGTCATGTGCGGCAAGGAGAATAAAGAAAGGAAAAAAACATATAGGTGACGCTTGGACTGGAATGAGTATATAGAATGGATACTCGTTGGGCTGCTGGTACGTGGTTTTTTTTTGCATTTTCTTATTTCTTTTCTGTTTTTTTTACATTTTTCAGTTTTAAATTTTCTATTCAAATTCAAATTTAAGCTACAAATTTAGATGAATGCAACAAACAATGAAATCCAGCATGTGATAAGACATATCCATATTTATTAACTACTCTCTTACTTATCCGGGCAATGTTTCAAATATAAAATGTAAAATGCACACACGTACATCTTTTATGTTAGGAACTTATCGTTCTTAAATGTACATCCAAATTTATAGTACAAAAAAAATTAATATTCATTAGTTAGTTCTTTACAGAATAATATATCATCTTTATCAAGAGTTACTTTAATTAAAAAATAGTGTTTTTATATATCTCATGAAGGGAACGACTCATTCTAATAAATAAATTGGAAGTACTTCTATTTATTCATTTTGGTGAGTTTCAAATTAGATCCCAGATTCAAGGTTTTAGATTTAATTTACTAACATTTTAATGTTACATATTTGTTTGTTTGTTTATCTTGAAAGGGGAAATTTTACTGTGAAATTCTGCATCAGGAGATACTTTAATTTGATCCTTTAAAAAAAACTTTACCAACCCAAAATCGGGATTTTGGGTACTACAAATCCTACCCCCTTAACATAAATCTCGTCCTCGAGATTAGTAAGGAAAGAGATGTAAAAAGCCTTATTTATAGTTTAGTCTTTTAGCTTGTAATTAGTTTAAGAATAAGAAGTTTCATGTTAATTAGAAAGTGACTAGGAAAGCATGGATATCTATATGTATATTCATTTTATTATGTAGGATTAAAGATGTGTAGGTCAAGGCAAGAATAGTCTGGGGTAAGAGAGCTTACGGTGAGAAAGAACTCCGTGTTGGGTGGTAATGCATCCGAAGATCGAGTTTGACTTCTCTCCTTTCTTGACGAGGTTGAGCTTTTCCCTCTTGAGCTTTGGTGTCACCAAGAGGTTAAGATAGATCAGTAGGTAATAGTTAGGTAGAGGGTTTAGTAGGTAGCTATATGCTAGTTGGGATTAGTTATGTAACCCATTATGTAGGTCAAGTGGTTCATGTATGGCTAAGTTGATCTAAGTCACCAATTTAGGCGTAAGTGGATTAGTAGCATGGCCTTATCCTTGTACCGGCATTAAGTAACTTACTCTAGATTAGAACATATTAGATTAGATATGATCTAGATTAGACTAGTTTAGGTTAGATAGATCTACCGGGGTAGGATATATATTATTAGGATATACTAGAATCTTTTGAGATAGTATGGACCTATTAAGATAAGAGGGAACCTTTCAAGACAAGATGGAGCTATTAGGCTAGATATATTTTTAATGGGGGTATTCTTAGTTTGTATAGTCATCTTATGATTTTTATTTATTTATATTTATGCCTATATGCATATGCAGATGTAATTGTGGACATTAATCCACAACTCATCACACTCAAGCAAAGATCCAAATCAGACATGTATCACAAGAACAAACATTCAAGAACATAGATACTTATAAAAATAGTTTTGTTTTTGTTCCTAAGAGTAGGTTTCCTATTCCTAAAGGTCACTTTAGGCACAGGATTTCAAAGTGTGAAATCCATATTTGTCTTTATAAAGAAAAAGGTAAGAATAATCAGAGTAAAGCGGAAATAGATGAGAAAAGATTAAGAGAAGTTTAGAAAAGAATCAGAGTAGCAAAGGTAAGTAGATAATGGTTTTGTCCATTTCTATCTAGGTTTCGTCCTACAGTCAACATTCCTCTGATACCACTTCTGTCACACCCGGGTTTTAGGGGCACCAAGACCCGGGCGCGAACATAATCACCAGGTGTGCTAGGACCAAGTCTCACACATATGATGAATCATGGCACAGGATCGAATGTCACATCTTTACTATACAATAGGAGTTCTATACAAAATAAATAAATAATTACATTATAAGGAGACAACGGTCCAGCAACCCAAAGTTGACTGGGAGACGACAGCCTAGACCTCTCACGAACTCGTCACCGCATCCTCCATGCGCCTCATGCTGCGGTACCTGTTCTTGACCTGTGGGGGGTGTGAGACAGCAAGAGTGAGCTCACATACGTTCATCGCTCAACAAGTTGTGGGGAATAATGTGCATGAACTCGCCAAAGATGGGAGCTCACGTGAAGTGTAAGGCTTACCAAAGAGGATGGTTAGAGCTGAGCATTGCTTTTAAAGTTGGTCAAAATTTTATTAGCAGTTACTAAGTATAAGTAAATACCAACCCAATTAAATAGTAGAACAGAAGTAACAACATCACCTGCGATGCAATGCATATGACAAATTGAATTTAAGTTCCATAAATTAATCATGTGAGGGTCCGAGCTGCTCATGACCATGAGCACGGCTAGTATACCAGTTTTACACTCTGCAGAGGTTGTGCATCTTTAATCGAGCTGCTCATAACGGTGAGCACGGCTAGTATACCAGTTTTACACTCTGCAGAGGTTGCGCATCTTTACCCACAAGTCATGTTACCCATCTACCAAGGGATCGTGACTTCCCATACACCTCTACCGAGGAGGCGAGGCAGGGTAACACTACGAGGCCTTTACAAAGTTCCACTAGCTTCAGAAAACCCACTACAGTTTATAGGAAGCTCCAATGCAGGAATCCCTTGCAGGACCGCCATCGCAGCAAAAATCCTCCCGAGGGCCTCCCTACACTGACCACTCCCCTACTGCCCTTGCCCCTTTCGGGTAAGGTAGTCTTCCACTAGCTTTCCTAATTAATCGGCCAAGGGCGTCCCATTAAACCCTTGTGGTAGCACTGTTTTCCCAGGTGGTCGCTCCATGTTTCAATTAACATAATGATCTTATCATGAACAGTAAATAACAACTGATAACAAAAGTATGAATAATATGTATCTCAATGCCCAAATCCACATATAGCACTAGCACGTACTACCCAGAAAGTTTAGTGGTAAACAAGGCATTAAGATAGACAAACTAGGGTAACCTATTGGGTCCCATCAAAATTAACCTATGTAGATCATTATGATTAATCAGAACATGAGTGGGTAAAAAGAAGTGATCAAGGGCACAACTTGCCTGGCACTTGAGATTCTAGTTACCAGGGTGATTCTTCAGATCTTCGAAACTTCGCGCTAGTCGTAGCAATACAAACAGACATGGTATACACAAAATTAACATCACACCAAACATAAGAACATACTGCATAATAATAGTCTACGTGTTGCTACGAGATCGTGGGAATGAGAACCACTAAAATCGGAGTTACGGTTAAGCAGTTATGAATTTCCTAAGATATTATGTATTTGATATAAGATTAACTAGGATATAAATTTTAATGTGACTTTCATGTAAAAAAATGTGGTACTAGATGATAAACCATAATATTACAAAATTATAGCAACTGAAATTGATTAATTTGGACATCATATGAATTTTCTATGAATTAAACCAATTCTAGGAATTAAAACTTCATTTTCTAATTCAATTTATCTGTTTTTCTTATTCACTGGACTGTGCCCCAAAATCTGAGAAGCGCATGGGTCTTTGCGTAAAACGCCCGAAGACACAAGATGCCAGACTCTGGATCGCGGGTTATTTTTAGTAATTGCCAGGGGCCCATACGCAATTGAGCCACGACGAAGAGGTATGTAAGAATCCCATCCATCGGATCACAGTTGAACGGCCCAGATCATAACCCCTACATCCGAACAGGTACACGTTGACGCCCCTTGGATCAAGATCCCACGGCCCACGTGAATCCCGGCTGAAACGTTGCGCGCGATCTAACCACATCCGCACGATCCGGATCGGACGGTGCCCGATCAGATCCCAGCTCATTCTCTCTCCTATCCTTATCACTGTCTACCCCGGCGGCCGCATTTTATCCCCACGGCGGCGCCATAGCCTGGACCGTCCCACCCATAGTCCCGGCGACCAAGCTTCGATCTATATGGTTCAACAGGCCGCAGAAACAACATAGCATTGCATGGGGGCCATACCGGTGCTTGAGGTAGAGCAGCATCAAGCGACGTTATGCGGCAACACAGCGACGAATCCTTGGAAGGTGACGGCGCGCCAGGTAGAAGCTCGATGGCCAGCGGCTGGGCGAGGTGGACAGAACGGCCATGCACTGGAGGGATTCGCTAGCTAATCATGGTTGGGTCAGAGCGCAGCCCGGATCACGGCCGCGGCGAGACTGCCATTGCAGCAGGTACGGAGGGAGCTAGGGAGACAATTTGCAATCGCGGTTGTGGACTTGGGGTTTAAGGAGGAGGGCCTCGGATGCCTATATATATACCGGAGCCATTAGCAAGAAAACCGGACCCAGGTGGTTGGCTGGAGGGCTGCTTCTCATCCGTTGCGCCAGACTCGGCTGGAGGTTGCAGACGACCAGAGGGCCCACAAACCAGCGACCGATCCAACACTGCATAAGAGCTAGGGAGACCAGGGAACCGGGAATCACGACCGAGCAGTTACGACGCACGAATATATCCGAACCCTCTGTTATCATTCATGGTCATGAAATCTCAACAATAGGACGGCGACTGATTTTGCTTGTTTGATGTCATGTTTGTGTCATGCTGATGTCATGTGCGGCAAGGAGAATAAAGAAAGGAAAAAAACATATAGGTGACGCTTGGACTGGAATGAGTATATAGAATGGATACTCGTTGGGCTGCTGGTACGTGGTTTTTTTTTTGCATTTTCTTATTTCTTTTCTGTTTTTTTTACATTTTTCAGTTTTAAATTTTCTATTCAAATTCAAATTTAAGCTACAAATTTAGATGAATGCAACAAACAACGAAATCCAGCATGTGATAAGACATATCCATATTTATTAACTACTCTCTTACTTATCCGGGCAATGTTTCAAATATAAAATGTAAAATGCACACACGTACATCTTTTATGTTAGGAACTTATCGTTCTTAAATGTACATCCAAATTTATAGTACAAAAAAATTAATATTCATTAGTTAGTTCTTTACAGAATAATATATCATCTTTATCAAGAGTTACTTTAATTAAAAAATAGTGTTTTTATATGTCTCATGAAGGGAACGACTCATTCTAATAAATAAATTGGAAGTACTTCTATTTATTCATTTTGGTGAGTTTCAAATTAGATCCCAGATTCAAGGTTTTAGATTTAATTTACTAACATTTTAATGTTACATATTTGTTTGTTTGTTTATCTTGAAAGGGGAAATTTTACTGTGAAATTCTGCATCAGGAGATACTTTAATTTGATCCTTTAAAAAAACTTTACCCACCCAAAATCGGGATTTTGGGTACTACAGGGAGAGAGGGAGTTGCCATGAAATGGCTTGGGGTGGGATGAGAGGAGGCCCTTGCCCCTCTATTTATAGCCATGGTGGGGGATTAGGGGGAGGGATGAGAGGATTAGTGGGAGATTAGTGGCAGATTAGCATGTATTTGTCTTGTATAAGTGAGATTAGCTTGTAGAGCTCACTGTATGACACTGGAGGCATACATATACGTATGAGCATGAGAAAAGTTATGAAGAAAATATTTATAGGGACTTGAAAAATGATTCTGAAGGTATTTCTCAACAGGAAAATACTTGGAGATATATCGGTGGAATATTTGGACAATATTTTTGGAAAGAACTTGAAGGGGATTACTAGTGAAATATCTGGGCGGTATTTCTGAATTTGAGGTGGATCACTGGGGAAATATTTGTAGGATATTTTGAAGAGGATTTTAGAGAGAATATAGACCACTATAATTTATTTGTTGATATCAACTCGCAAACAAACATTTTGAAATGAAATTTGAAATTCATTTTGAATTTAGAGAGATGTCGGGGACCATAATTAGGGGTACCCTCAAGACGCCTAATTCTCAGCTGGTAACCCCCATCAGCATAAAGCTGCAGAGGCCTGATGGGTTTGATTAAGTCAGGGATCAGTCCATACGAGCGACTCGATCACGCCACGCCCGAGCCTAGCCTCGGGCAAGGGCAGCCGACCCTGAGGTGTTTCCGTCTCGCCAGAGGCCCCCTTTTCACGGCAGACGCATCTCCGGCTCGCCCGAGGCCTTGCCTTCGTTGAGAAGCAACCCTGACTAAATCACCGCGCCGACCTACCAAGTTACTGGGGCATTTGACGCAAAGAGTGGGACTGCCGGGCGGCCAGGCTTGGCCAAAAGCGCCATAGGAAGCTCCGCCCGACCCAGGGCTCGGACTCGGGCTAAGGCCCCGGAAGACGGCGAACTCCGCTCCGCCCGACCCAGGGCTCGGACTCGGGCTAAGGCCCCGGAAGACGGCGAACTCCGCTCCGCCCGACCCAGGGCTCGGACTCGGGCTAAGGCCCCGGAAGACGGCGAACTCCGCTCCGCCCGACCCAGGGCTCGGACTCGGGCTAAGGCCCCGAAAGACGGCGAACTCCGCTCCGCCCGGCCCAAGGCTCGGACTCGGGCTAAGGCCCCGGAAGACGACGAACTCCGCCTCGCCCGACCCAGGGCTCAGACTCCGCCCTGGCCTCCGCCGAACGACCTCCGCCTCGCCCGACCCAGGAGCTCGGGCTCGGCCTCGGCCATGCAGGACAGACTCGACCTCGGCTTCGGAGGAGCCTCCACGTCGCCCGACCTAGGGCACGAGCCCGCCACGTCAACAGGAAGCGCCATCATCACCCTACCCCAAGCCGACTCGGGCCGCAGGGAACAGGACCGACGTCCCATCTGGCTAGCTCCGCCAGATAGGCAATGATGGCACCCCGCTGGACCCATGACGACGGCGGCTCTCAGCTCTCTTACGTAAGCAGGGGGACGTCAGCAAGGGCCCAACCACTCCGACAGCTGTCCCTCCGCCAAGCTCCATTGCTTCTCCGACAGCCACGACTCCACACTAGCCGGGTGCCAAGATCTCTCCGGCTGCCACCTTGGCATGTACTTAGGGCACTAGCTCTCCCCCGCTAGACACGTAGCGCCTTGCTACACCCCCATTTGTACACCTGGATCCTCTCCTTACGCCTATAAAAGGAAGGACCAGGGCCTTCTTAGAGAAGGTTGGCCTCGCGGGAACGAAGGGCAGGGGCAGGCGCTCTCTTGGGGCCGCTCGCTCCCCTCACCCGCGCAGACGCTTGTAACCCCCTACTGCAAGCGCACCCGACCTGGGCGCGGGGCGAACACGAAGGCCGCGGGATCTCCGACTCCCTCACGACCCGGCTCCGGCCACCTCGCTCTCGCTCTCTCCCCCCTTCGCGCTCGCCCACGCGCTCGACCCATCTGGGCTGGGGCACGCGGCACACTCACTCGTCGGCTCGGGGACCCCCCGGTCCCGAAACGCCGACAGTTGGCGCGCCAGGTAGGGGCCTGCTGTGTGTTGACGAGTAGTTTCCCGTCGAGCTCCAGATGGGCAGTCTCCAACGACCTCTTCAACCCGGGACGGTGCTCCGTTTCGGGAGCCTCGAGTTCATGTCTTTCGACGACAGCTACGACATGATACTCCTTCCACCGTCGCGCGACAGCGACAATGGTGGCGGACATCCCGCCCGCCGGCGGCGGAATCGACGACGTCTTTCCCGCGTGGGGGAAGGACAACTTTCGAGCTCGCCCCATCCTCTCCCTCGCCATCGGAGGAGGAGGCGGGGCAACCAGGGCCGAGCGGGAGGCTGCCCTCAGTCAGCTGTCGAGCAAATCGACATCCCCAGCGCCCCAACGGAGGACGCGTCGGGCATCACCCACGCGTTTAAGGCGAAGGCGAGCGCCGTCCCCCCGCGACACGCCGACCCCGAGCAAGTGGACGACGCCAGCACGCTCACGGAGGGCCTGCAGGACGTCGCCCTCGCCCCCAGGACGACGGCGCGATCAGCCCCCGATGTGACTTCGTCGCTCCTCGTCGACCAAAAGGTACCAGCTGATTCCCATCCTTCGTCATTTCGACTCGGCCTCAACCCGCCTAGCGACCTCGCTTTGGCGGGCGCTCACATTGAGGCGAGTGCAACCTCTCTGGGGTTTCGTGTGCGGTCGCCTTGGGACCGATTGACGGACGTCTCGACCTACGGGCCCTCTGGGTCCGAGGAAGATGACGATCCCAGCATCTGCTGGGATTTCTCTGGATCTGGCAACCCCAGTGCCATGCGGGATTTCATGACCGCATGCAACTACTGCCTCTCCGACGTGTTCCGACGGCAGCCGCAGCCTTGACGACAAGGACTGCGGCCCGAGCCGCAAATGTTTCCACGTCGAGCTAGGGGATCCCTCTGGAGGCAGCTGTCTCGGCATGCCGGAGGATGGTGATCCCCCTAGGCTAGCGCCTCGCGCCGACATCCCGCGGGAGCTAGCTGTGGTCCCCGTTCCAGCGGGGGGTCACGACCCACAGCTCGAGCAAGTCCGCGGGGCACGGGCCGGGCTCGATGAGAGAGCAGGAGCGCTCGAGGCAATCCGCTGGGACGTCGGGCAGGTATGGGCGGGCCAGCCCCCGGCCGGAGAAATACGTCACCTGCCCCAAGGTCTCCAGCACCGCATCGCTAACGATGCCAGGGACAGACCGCCACCCGCATCCGGCGGGACCGATCAGGACCTAGCCGCCGCAGCGATGCTCCTCCGCGCGATGCCGGAGTCATCAACCACCGAGGGTCAGCGAATCCAGGGAGAGCTCAAGCATCTCCTGGAAGGCGCTGCGGCCCGGCGGGCCGAGAGCTCTGCCTCCCAAAGGCAGGGGTACCCCTCGGAACCTCGCGCCGCGACTTCCCGACTCATGCGGGAAGCCTCGGTCTACACCGGGCGCACGCGCAACACCGCGCCTGCAGCCCCGGGCCACCTCGGCGACGAGCACCCTCATCGCGACCGTCGGGCCCGCCTCGACGAAAGGGTGCGCCGAGGTTATCACCCCAGGTGCGGAGGATGCTACGATAGCGGGGAGGATCGAAGTCCTTCGCCCGAACCACCCGGTCCGCAGGTCTTCAGCCGGGCCATTCGGCGGGCGCCGTTTCCGCCCCGATTCCGACCCCCGACTACTATCACAAAGTACTCGGGGGAAACGAGACCGGAATTGTGGCTCGCGGACTACCGCCTGGCCTGTCAACTGGGTGGGACGGACGACGACAATCTCATCATCCGCAACCTCCCCCTGTTCCTCTCCGACACTGCTCGCGCTTGGTTGGAGCACCTGCCCCCGGGGCAGATTTCCAACTGGGAGGATCTGGTCCAAGCCTTCGCCGGCAACTTCCAGGGCACGTACGTGCGCCCCGGGAATTCCTGGGACCTCCGAAGCTGCCGGCAACAGCCGGGAGAGTCCCTTCGGGACTACATCCGGCGATTCTCGAAGCAGCGCACCGAGCTACCCAACATCACCGACTCCGATGTCATCGGCGCATTCCTCGCCGGCACCACCTGCCGTGACCTGGTGAGCAAGTTGGGTCGCAAGACCCCCACCAGGGCAAGCGAGCTGATGGACATCGCCACCAAGTTCGCCTCTGGTCAGGAGGCGGTCGAGGCCATCTTCCGAAAGGACAAGCAGCCCCAGGGCCGCCCGTCGGAAGATGCTCCCGAGGCGTCTACTCCGCTCGGCGCCAAGAAGAAAGGCAGGAGGAAGTCGCAAGCGAAACGCGACGCCGCCAGCACGGACCTTGTCGCCGCTGCCGAATACAAGAACCCTCGGAAGCCCCCCGGAGGCGCCAACCTCTTCGACAAGGCACTCAAGGAGACGTGCCCCTACCATCAGGGGCCCGTCAAGCACACCCTCGAGGAGTGCGTCATGCTTCGGCGCCACTTCCACCGGGCCGGGCCACCCGCAGAGGGTGGCAGGGCCCGCGACGACGACAAGAAGGAAGATCACCAAGCAGGAGAGTTCCCCGAGGTCCGCGACTGCTTCATGATCTACGGAGGGCATGCGGCGAATGCCTCGGCTCGGCATCGTAAGCAAGAGCGTCAGGAAGTCTGCTCGGTGAAGGTGGCGGCGCCAGTCTACCTAGCCTGGTCCGACAAGCCCATCACCTTCGACCAGGACGACCACCCCGACCACGTGCCGAGCCCGGGGAAGTACCCGCTCGTCGTCGATCCCATCATCGGCGACGTCAGGCTCACCAAGGTCCTGATGGATGGGGGCAGCTGCCTCAATATCATCTACGTCGAGACCCTCAGGCTCCTGCGCGTCGATTTGTCATCCGTCCGAGCAGGCGCTGCGCCCTTCCACGGGATCATCCCTGGGAAGCGCGTCCAGCCCCTCGGACAGCTCGACCTTCCTGTCTGCTTCGGAACACCCTCCAACTTCCGAAGGGAGACTTTGACGTTCGAGGTGGTCGGGTTCCGAGGAACCTACCACGCAGTGTTGGGAAGGCCATGCTACGCGAAGTTCATGGCCATCCCCCAACTACACCTACCTGAAGCTCAAGATGCCGGGCCCCAACGGGGTCATCACCGTCGGCCCCACGTACAAACACGCGTTCGAATGCGATGTGGAGTGCGTGGAGTACGCCGAGGCCCTCGCCGAGTCCGAGGCCCTCATCGCCGACCTGGAAAACCTCTCCCGGGAGGTGTAACACCCGGTTTTAAAGAACAAAGCCGGGTGCATCTCATACATGCGCCAAGAAGACAACATATATAATAACAGAGTGTATAGAGATAAATGTCATTAACATCAGAGTATTTATTACATAGCGGAAGACTTATTACAAAGTAAAGTAATAAAGATAAAACAAACTAAGGATCGACGGCGCCAATGTCGACTGGGAAACGCCACCTAGATCAGATCGAACTCTTCAGTGTTAGGCAGCTCCTCCTGAACCACCTGATCATCTCCTGTGGGGGGGTGTGAGACAGCAAGGGTGAGCTCACACATGATCATAGCTCAACAAGTTGTGGGGAACCAGTGGACATAAACTCACAAAGGTGTGAGTTCATGTGATGTGTAAGGCTTAATCAAAGACAGGAGTTAAAGCTGAGCATTGCTTTTAAGTAGTTGGTCAAAATTTTATTAGCAATTACTAAGTGTAAGTAAATACCAAACCATAAGTAAAGTAATAGAACAAAATTAATAATAAACCCATGCAATGCAAATGACAAAATTTAATTTAAGTTCCATAATTTAAACATCAGAGAGTCCTGAGCTGCTCATGACCGCGAGCTCGGCTAGTATACCAGTTTTACACTCTGCAGAGGTTGTACCCTTTACCCACAAGTCATGTTACCCATCTGCCAAGGGGTCATGAATCCCATATACCTCTACCTAGGAAGCACGGCAGGGCAACACTACGAGGCCTTTACAAAGTTCCACTAGCTTCCGAAAACCCGCTACAGTTTATGGGAAGATCCAGTAAAGGGTTCCTGGCTGATAGCCATCGCAGCAAAATCAACCAGGGACCTCCCCGCACTGACCTCTCCCCTACTGCCCTTGCCCCTTTCGGGTAAGGTAGTCTTCCACTAGCTTTCCTAATTAGTCAGCCAAGGGCGTCCCATTCCACCCTTGTGGCGGCACGTGGTTCTCAAGTTAAGCTCTATGTTCCAATTAACATTAATGATAACAATATGAACATAAACAGAATAACAACAAGAATTGGAACATAGAGGTAATAAATGATTATCCCAAAACCATATAAAGCAATAGCAAACTACCCAAGTGATTCAGGGGTGAACAAGGTAATGAGATAAACAATCTAGGGAGTCCTATTGGGTCCCATCAAAATTAACCTATGCATGGATAAATGATATTAAAGAGCATTATTGGGTAAAAAGTGGTCAAGGGCACAACTTGCCTTCAATGAGCTCCTGCTCAGCTACTTCAACCTGCTGCTCACCAGGATCCTCAGCAACGGGCTCTTCTACTCGCCACAATACAAACAAGCACAGTGCATATAGAGAAATTAACATTACACCAAACATATAAACAAAATTCACAGAGATATTCTACACATTAAAATAAAAACTTAGGAACTGGAATCATAATTTTCTGAGTTATAGATTTTAAGTTATGCATTTTCAAAGGTTTTATGTGCTTTAAATAGGATTAAGTGATAAATAAATTCCTTACTGTTTTTTATGCCAAAACAGAGGCACCAAGTGATAAAGAATAAAATTACAAAATTTTAGGAACTGGAATGGATGAATTTGGAGTTAGTATGAATTTTCTATGAATTTATAAAGTTCTAGCAATTATTTTCATATTAAAAATTCATTTAATAATCCTTTTCTCTGGTTTAATAAAGTCCTGGACTGGGCCTCAATTCTGGAGAAACCCAGGGGTCTCGGTGTAAAAGGCTATAGACACAGCGCACAGTAACATATGGACGGCGGGTTGATTTAGTGAAACCCGAGGGGTTCTTTAACAAGATCGACCCGCGAAGGGGTATGATTCTCTCTGAGCCGTTGGATTAGAAACCAAGGGCCCAGATCAAAGCCGAACGCAACTCGATCCGCTTCCATCGAGCACCGTTGATCCCCCGATCTACGGTCACCATTTTAAACAAGCCAGATCTAATCCGATGCACACGTTACGGAATCAACGGCTCGGATCTAAAGACCTACACTGCTATTCCCCCTTTTAATCCCGACCGTCGGGTGAAGATCCAACGACGGACACGTTCCCCCCCAAATCCGAAGCCGCCGGCGCGGAGGTGCGGCATCCGCACGGCGGCGCCCATCGCCGACGAGGGTAAATTCCCCCGTTCCTACCCCCATTTTCTAATTAAACTTGGCTACGCGTACCAGAGGTCAAGGCGAGATCGATCGTGGGCTTTTTACCTCGGATTGGCGACGATGGTAGCTCGGCCACGACGCGGCGCGGGTTCACGGCGGCGCAGCGGACACGGTGAGGAATTCCGGCGAGGCTTGCGACGGATCCCGAGTGCCCTAGCCACGGACGCCTCCCCACCGGCCTGATGAAGCCCGCGAATACCCAACCGAGGACCGGTTCGACGGCGTTGCCGGGATTGCTCACGGCGGCGCCGTCCCTCTCTTCTCTCTGGTTAATGGCGCCCGGTGGTGGATTCGGTGGTGGGAGTACGGGGAAGAGGTGGGCAAGTCAAGCCTTTATTCACAGAGCTATCGGGGTAGAAGAACGCGGCGAGCAACTCCGAAGAAAGGGGATCGAAGATTGCTTGCCCGCCATGATCGGAGTCTGTTGACGACGAGGAGGAGCGCGCTGACGCGCGGGCCCGGTTTCCAGTGGGTCGAGGTCGGCAGCTGAGGAAAGAGGGGCTGTCCAGTGGGGCCCACGAGCCAGCCGCAGAGACACGCGCGTGGGTGACCTCCCGGTGGACCCAGGGTGTCGGCGCCACCCTCCCCAGTTGGGCTCGCGCGGTATGGAATCTGAAGTGGGCCGAAAACGGGTAAGCTGGCCCAGGTAAGTATTTTATCTTTTTCTTTTTATATTTTCTGTTTTCTTTTCTTTTTATTTTTCAATTCCCAATTTGAATTCCAAATTTGACTTTGAACTTGCACTCAAACTATAGATAAATTTCAATCATACCAATATAGTTGAGTTTGTATATTTATAAATTTTGTTTTATATTTTATATTATTTCTCTCTTTCTTTCCAAAGTTTAGCATTTCTCTTAGGTTTTAATTTCTCATTTGGATATTTAATATTTTTCTTGTCACAAAATGCACACAAAAATAAAATATCCAGCATGATGCAACAATTTAGTAGCATATCTTTTCATTATTTGTTCTTGGACATGGTGTTCTCATATGATGGTGCATAAGGATCAAACTCACATAAAGAGAAAATGTTTCTCTATTGATATTATTCCTAGCACTTACAAAGTAGGTGTTACAAATCCTACCCCCCTTAAAAATAATCTCGTCCTCGAGATTTAAGAAGATCTAGGGAAAAGGTGGGGAAAATCTATGCGAAGCTCTTCTTCTCTTTCCCAAGTTGCTTCATCTTCACTGTGGTGACTCCATTGGACTTTGCACATCTTTATCACCTTATTTCTTGTAACACGAGTCAAGGTATCCAAAATCTTGATCGGGTACTCCGTGTAAGTCAAATCTCCATGAACACTGAGCTCTTCCATTGGTAACTGTTCCTCAGGGACACGGAGACACTTCTTAAGTTGAGACACATGGAACACATTATGCACATCCGATAAACTAGCAGGTAACTCGAGTTGATATGCCATCTCCCCAACTCTTCTAAAGATCAAGAATGGTCCAATATAACGAGGGGACAATTTGCCCTTGACTTTGAATCTCCTCATTCCACGAAGTGGTGACACCTTGAGATACACATAATCTCCTTCTTCAAATTCCAGTGGCCTCCTTCTATTATCAGCATAGCTCTTTTGCCTGGTTTGAGCCACTCTCAAATTCTCTCGAATTATACGAACTTGTTCTTCTGCTTCTTGAATCAATTCAGGCCCAAAGAACTGTCTCTCTCCAGTCTGATCCCAATATAGAGGAGTCCTGCACTTCCTCCCATATAAAGCTTCAAAAGGTGACATCTTCAGACTGGCCTGATAACTATTATTATATGAGAACTCAGCATAAGGTAGACTTTTATCCCAACTTCCTCCATGCTGAAGGGCACATGCTCTCAACATATCTTCCAATACTTGGTTTGTCCTTTCAGTCTGTCCATCCGTCTGAGGGTGATAAGCCGTACTAAAATTCAACTTCGTGCTCATGTTCTCATGAAAACTTCTCCAAAACCTTGAGGTAAACTGCGAACCTCGATCAGACACGATCTTCTTTGGTACCCCATGTAAACACACAATCCGAGCCATATATAACTCTGCTAACTGAGAACCTTTATAAGTAGTCTTCACAGGAATAAAGTGAGCCACTTTAGTCAATCTATCCACAATCACCCATATAGCATCATATCCTTTCTGGGTGCGAGGCAATCCAGTAATGAAATCCATACCAATCTCTTCCCACTTCCACTCGGGTATCTTCAGTGGATGCAGTAGTCCAGCTGGCCTCTGGTGTTCAGCCTTAACTCTTTGACATACATCACACATAGCTACATGTGCAGCCACATCTCTTTTCAATCCATACCACCAATACTTCCGTTTCAAATCCTGATACATCTTGGTACTACCAGGATGAATAGAATAATCCGAATCATGGGCCTCCTTTAAAATAGTCTCCCGAAGGCTTTTAACATCAGGAACACATATTCTGTCCTTGAACCATACAGTGCCCTGCTCATCTTCCGTAAACTCCGGAACTCGACCTTCAGTAATCAGATCCTTAATCTCTTTTATCTTATCATCACCAATTTGTCCTTTGCGGATCTCTTGCTCCAGAGTAGGTTCCACATCAATAGTAACTCCCTCAGTATGAGCAACTATCCCCAGGTTAAGTCTCCTGAAGTCCTCAACAATCTCATCGGGTAGCTGGGCAACAACAGCTGAATGAACATGCTCCTTGCGACTCAAGGCATCTGCAACCAAATTTGCCTTGCCCGGGTGATAGTGAATCTCCAAATCATAATCCTTAATAAGCTCCAACCAACGGCGTTGCCTAAGGTTGAGATCCTTCTGAGTGAATATGTACTTCAAACTCTTATGATCCGTATATACTTGGCACTTGGTCCCCATGATATAGTGTCTCCAAATCTTAAGTGCATGCACAACGGCTGCCAATTCCAAGTCATGAGTGGGGTAGTTCAATTCATGTCTCCGCAACTGACGAGAAGCATAAGCAATTACATGTCCTTCTTGCATGAGCACACCTCCCAAGCCTTGGCCACATGCATCGCAATAGATATCAAATCCTTTTTGTAAGTCTGGCATAACCAAAACTGGTGGCGACATCAATCTTTTCTTCAATAGATCAAAGCTGTCTTGACACTTCTTGTCCCACTTAAATTCTTTTCCTTTCTCCAAAAGCGAAGTCATCGGCTTAGCAATCTTAGAAAATCCTTCGATAAACCTCCGATAATATCCAGCAAGTCCTAAGAAACTTCGAATCTCAGTAACTGTAGTGGGTACTTTCCACTCCATTATCTCCTTAACCTTAGCAGGATCCACTGCTATTCCTCCATTAGAAATAATATGACCAAGAAATGGCACTTCGCCAATCCAAAACTCGCACTTGCTGAACTTGGCATAGAGTTGATTATCTCGTAGCTTCTGTAGCACCATCCTCAGATGTTCCTCGTGATCACTTTCACTCTGAGAATAAATAAGAATATCGTCGATGAATACCACGACGAATCTGTCCAAATACTCCATAAACACCTTGTTCATTAAGTTCATAAAATAAGCTGGTGCATTAGTCAATCCAAACGACATAACTGTGAACTCATATAATCCATATCTAGTCGAGAAAGCCGTCTTGGGAATATCCGATGGTCTAATCCTCATCTGATGATAACCGGATCGGAGATCAATCTTCGAAAATACTCTTGCACCTCTCATTTGATCAAACAAATCTTCAATACGGGGCAACGGATACTTGTTCTTTACCGTAACATCATTAAGAGACCTATAATCCACACACATCCGTTGCGATCCATCCTTCTTCTGCACAAATAGCACCGGTGCTCCCCAAGGTGAGGAACTCGGACGAATGTACCCAGCCTCTTGTAACTCAGTTAACTGCTTCTTAAGTTCCTTCAACTCCTCTACGGACATCCTATATGGCCGTTTAGAAATAGGGGCGGTTCCAGGTAAGAGATCAATAACAAACTCAACTTCTCTTTCAGGTGGCATTCCTGGCAACTCCTCTGGAAAAACATCCGGAAAATCTCTAACCACCCGGATATTATCACCAACAAACTCCTCAGGCATGAAGAACATTGCACGCATAGATGAGGAGGTTACTGCAATGTTAACTTGAAACCTTTCTCCTTTAGTAGTAGTGAGTTCTACGGTACCTCTACCACATGCTATAACGGCCTTTGCCTTTCTTAGCCATGACATACCAAGGATTAAATCTATACTGCTTGACTCCAATATTATAGCAGTAGCTCCAAATTCTCTACCCATAATAGTTAATGTCAATCTACGTGTCATTTGATTTGCCTCAACATGCCCTTTAGGTGTAATTACTATCAGGGGTTTTCTCATATTTAGCAGTGGTATTTCATTTGTGTTGGCATATCTAGCAGACATGAATGAATGTGTAGCACCAGAATCAAATAATATGGTTGCAGGAATTGCATTAACATAAAACATACCAATTACGAGGTCCCCTCCGTCCGGAGTAGCATCAACGCTGACTTGATTAACCTTGGCAATAGAATATCCCTTGCCAGTTCCTGGAGTTTGCTGCCTGTTCTGTACTGGAGTAGTAGCAATCCTCTGTGGGCAGACATTTGCATAATGACCAATCTTCCCACACTTGTAACATTGAGTGCCCGGACTCTGTCCTGAAAACTTCGTCGGGGTGCCAGTAGGGGTAGCCTGTCGAGGAGGTGGAGTCCTCAGTGGTGATTGCGGAACTGGGCGTGGTCCTCCGGGTCGAGTCGGTGTACTCTGTGGTGAACTGTAGCGAGGACGAACACTGCTGCTCCCTTGTCCTTGAGATATAGCCTTCCTCTTCAAATCTCCCAGTTGAACACGCTTGTGTTCAATAGCCAGTGCCTTATCAAGCAGCCTCTGAAATGATGGAAATGTGTGTGCCACAAGAGCATACTGCAATGGTCCATTAAGTCCTTCAATGAAATGCTCTTGCTTCCTCTCGTCTTCAGCAACTTCTTCAGGGGCATATCTGGATAACTGAATAAACTTGTCTCTGTACTCGCTGACTGACATACTCCCCTGCTTCAGCGACAGAAATTCCTTCTTCTTGATCTTTATCATACCAGCGGGAATATGGTAGTTCCTGAATTGTGTACTGAACTCTGCCCAGGTAATAGTATCAGCAGCATCGTGGGCAGCAGTATAAGAATCCCACCAGTCAGCAGCAGGACCAATCAGACGTCCAGAAGCATATAAGACCTTCTCCCTGTCAGTGCATTGTGCAATATTCAGCATCTTCTCAATTGCTTTTAGCCAATCATCCGCGTCCAGTGGATCAGGTGAACTTGCAAATGTGGGTGGCTTATGGCTCATGAACTCCCTATGCTTGTCTCGGGGTGGAACTGGTGGTGGTGGTGGAGGCAGTGGCACTTGCTGCTGTTGTTGTTGCATTTGCTGTTGCAGCTGCTGTTGTTGCGCCCTCCTTTCCTGGCGTATCTCATCTCGCTCCTGGCGCAACTCCTGTCGTATATCCTCTCTCTCCTGTCGCATCTCTTGGCGTTCTTGCTGCATCTGAGCACGCATATCCGCCATAGTATCTGCCATTTGCTGCATCATTGCCATCTGAGCAGCAACCAGTGGGTCAACTCCGCCTGGTGGAGGATTGGGAGGATTCATCGCAGCAGGTTGTGGCTGAGGTTGTCTTCGAGTGTGTTGGTTAGGAGGCAAGTCAATTCCACCACCCCGCCTGGTATTGACCATCTGAGTTAGATACATATGGTAAGAAAATAGCAGACAAGGCAGGTATTTACAAATCAGGTTACTTTGGGGGATTTATTAGCTAAGCAGATTAATATTTTACACATCCTAGCTAATTCAATACCTTATAGTGGTACATGCTAAGATGTCCATCTATACTATTTCAATCAATCAAAGAAGCAAATCAGGCATTTAGCATCAGCACAATCAAACAACATTTTAAATAGAGAAAATAGTTTTAAATTTTTGTCTTAGGTTCCCTATCTCTTAGAAAGATCATAGTCATAGGATTCCAAGGTGTGGAATCCATCTTGTCTTAGAGTAGAAAAGATAAGAGTAATCAGAGTAGAACAGTAGAAGGTGAGACAGGATCAAGATAAGTGTAGAAGGAATCAGAGTAAGGTGAGTGTAGAATGAATCAGAATGAGATAAGTAGGTAGGGTTTGTCCAGTCTATCTAGGTTTCGTCCTACAGTCAACATTTCCTCTGATACCACTTCTGTAACACCCGGTTTTAAAGAACAAAGCCGGGTGCATCTCATACATGCGCCAAGAAGACAACATATATAATAACAGAGTGTATAGAGATAAATGTCATTAACATCAGAGTATTTATTACATAGCGGAAGACTTATTACAAAGTAAAGTAATAAAGATAAAACAAACTAAGGATCGACGGCGCCAATGTCGACTGGGAAACGCCACCTAGATCAGATCGAACTCTTCAGTGTTAGGCAGCTCCTCCTGAACCACCTGATCATCTCCTGTGGGGGGGTGTGAGACAGCAAGGGTGAGCTCACACATGATCATAGCTCAACAAGTTGTGGGGAACCAGTGGACATAAACTCACAAAGGTGTGAGTTCATGTGATGTGTAAGGCTTAATCAAAGACAGGAGTTAAAGCTGAGCATTGCTTTTAAGTAGTTGGTCAAAATTTTATTAGCAATTACTAAGTGTAAGTAAATACCAAACCATAAGTAAAGTAATAGAACAAAATTAATAATAAACCCATGCAATGCAAATGACAAAATTTAATTTAAGTTCCATAATTTAAACATCAGAGAGTCCTGAGCTGCTCATGACCGCGAGCTCGGCTAGTATACCAGTTTTACACTCTGCAGAGGTTGTACCCTTTACCCACAAGTCATGTTACCCATCTGCCAAGGGGTCATGAATCCCATATACCTCTACCTAGGAAGCACGGCAGGGCAACACTACGAGGCCTTTACAAAGTTCCACTAGCTTCCGAAAACCCGCTACAGTTTATGGGAAGATCCAGTAAAGGGTTCCTGGCTGATAGCCATCGCAGCAAAATCAACCAGGGACCTCCCCGCACTGACCTCTCCCCTACTGCCCTTGCCCCTTTCGGGTAAGGTAGTCTTCCACTAGCTTTCCTAATTAGTCAGCCAAGGGCGTCCCATTCCACCCTTGTGGCGGCACGTGGTTCTCAAGTTAAGCTCTATGTTCCAATTAACATTAATGATAACAATATGAACATAAACAGAATAACAACAAGAATTGGAACATAGAGGTAATAAATGATTATCCCAAAACCATATAAAGCAATAGCAAACTACCCAAGTGATTCAGGGGTGAACAAGGTAATGAGATAAACAATCTAGGGAGTCCTATTGGGTCCCATCAAAATTAACCTATGCATGGATAAATGATATTAAAGAGCATTATTGGGTAAAAAGTGGTCAAGGGCACAACTTGCCTTCAATGAGCTCCTGCTCAGCTACTTCAACCTGCTGCTCACCAGGATCCTCAGCAACGGGCTCTTCTACTCGCCACAATACAAACAAGCACAGTGCATATAGAGAAATTAACATTACACCAAACATATAAACAAAATTCACAGAGATATTCTACACATTAAAATAAAAACTTAGGAACTGGAATCATAATTTTCTGAGTTATAGATTTTAAGTTATGCATTTTCAAAGGTTTTATGTGCTTTAAATAGGATTAAGTGATAAATAAATTCCTTACTGTTTTTTATGCCAAAACAGAGGCACCAAGTGATAAAGAATAAAATTACAAAATTTTAGGAACTGGAATGGATGAATTTGGAGTTAGTATGAATTTTCTATGAATTTATAAAGTTCTAGCAATTATTTTCATATTAAAAATTCATTTAATAATCCTTTTCTCTGGTTTAATAAAGTCCTGGACTGGGCCTCAATTCTGGAGAAACCCAGGGGTCTCGGTGTAAAAGGCTATAGACACAGCGCACAGTAACATATGGACGGCGGGTTGATTTAGTGAAACCCGAGGGGTTCTTTAACAAGATCGACCCGCGAAGGGGTATGATTCTCTCTGAGCCGTTGGATTAGAAACCAAGGGCCCAGATCAAAGCCGAACGCAACTCGATCCGCTTCCATCGAGCACCGTTGATCCCCCGATCTACGGTCACCATTTTAAACAAGCCAGATCTAATCCGATGCACACGTTACGGAATCAACGGCTCGGATCTAAAGACCTACACTGCTATTCCCCCTTTTAATCCCGACCGTCGGGTGAAGATCCAACGACGGACACGTTCCCCCCCAAATCCGAAGCCGCCGGCGCGGAGGTGCGGCATCCGCACGGCGGCGCCCATCGCCGACGAGGGTAAATTCCCCCGTTCCTACCCCCATTTTCTAATTAAACTTGGCTACGCGTACCAGAGGTCAAGGCGAGATCGATCGTGGGCTTTTTACCTCGGATTGGCGACGATGGTAGCTCGGCCACGACGCGGCGCGGGTTCACGGCGGCGCAGCGGACACGGTGAGGAATTCCGGCGAGGCTTGCGACGGATCCCGAGTGCCCTAGCCACGGACGCCTCCCCACCGGCCTGATGAAGCCCGCGAATACCCAACCGAGGACCGGTTCGACGGCGTTGCCGGGATTGCTCACGGCGGCGCCGTCCCTCTCTTCTCTCTGGTTAATGGCGCCCGGTGGTGGATTCGGTGGTGGGAGTACGGGGAAGAGGTGGGCAAGTCAAGCCTTTATTC
Source organism: Zea luxurians (assembly GCA_029449295.1). Classification (NCBI taxonomy): domain Eukaryota; kingdom Viridiplantae; phylum Streptophyta; class Magnoliopsida; order Poales; family Poaceae; genus Zea; species Zea luxurians. Next base: position 128,675,213 of record JAOPSE010000004.1, read on the forward strand.
ACAGAGCTATCGGGGTAGAAGAACGCGGCGAGCAACTCCGAAGAAAGGGGATCGAAGATTGCTTGCCCGCCATGATCGGAGTCTGTTGACGACGAGGAGGAGCGCGCTGACGCGCGGGCCCGGTTTCCAGTGGGTCGAGGTCGGCAGCTGAGGAAAGAGGGGCTGTCCAGTGGGGCCCACGAGCCAGCCGCAGAGACACGCGCGTGGGTGACCTCCCGGTGGACCCAGGGTGTCGGCGCCACCCTCCCCAGTTGGGCTCGCGCGGTATGGAATCTGAAGTGGGCCGAAAACGGGTAAGCTGGCCCAGGTAAGTATTTTATCTTTTTCTTTTTATATTTTCTGTTTTCTTTTCTTTTTATTTTTCAATTCCCAATTTGAATTCCAAATTTGACTTTGAACTTGCACTCAAACTATAGATAAATTTCAATCATACCAATATAGTTGAGTTTGTATATTTATAAATTTTGTTTTATATTTTATATTATTTCTCTCTTTCTTTCCAAAGTTTAGCATTTCTCTTAGGTTTTAATTTCTCATTTGGATATTTAATATTTTTCTTGTCACAAAATGCACACAAAAATAAAATATCCAGCATGATGCAACAATTTAGTAGCATATCTTTTCATTATTTGTTCTTGGACATGGTGTTCTCATATGATGGTGCATAAGGATCAAACTCACATAAAGAGAAAATGTTTCTCTATTGATATTATTCCTAGCCCTTACAAAGTAGGTGTTACAGGAGGTGCCGGACGTGAAACGACATGCCGGCAACTTCGAGCCAGCGGAGACGGTTAAGGCCGTCCCTCTCGACCCCAGTGGAGACACCTCCAAGCAGATCCGGATCGGTTCCGGGCTCGACCCCAAATAGGAAGCAGTGCTCGTCGACTTTCTCCGCGCAAACGCCGACGTCTTTGCGTGGAGTCCCTCGGACATGCCCGGCATACCGAGGGATGTCGCCGAGCACTCGCTGGATATTCGGGCCGGAGCCCGACCGGTCAGACAGCCTCTACGCCGATTCGACGAGGAAAGGCGCAGGGTGATAGGCGAGGAGATCCACAAGCTGATGGCAGCAGGGTTCATCAAAGAGGTATTCCATCCCGAATGGCTTGCCAACCCTGTACTTGTGAGGAAGAAAGGGGGGAAATGGCGGATGTGTGTAGACTACACTGGTCTCAACAAAGCATGTCCGAAGGTCCCCTACCCTCTACCTCGCATCGATCAAATCGTGGACTCCACTGCAGGGTGCGAAACCCTGTCTTTCCTTGATGCCTACTCAGGGTATCATCAAATCAAGATGAAAGAGTCCGACCAGCTCGCGACTTCTTTCATCACGCCCTTCGGCATGTACTGTTATGTCACCATGCCGTTCGGTTTGAGGAACGCGGGTGCAACGTACCAGCGGTGCATGAACCATGTGTTCGGCGAACACATCGGTCGCACGGTCGAGGCCTACGTCGACGACATTGTAGTCAAGACGAGGAAAGCCTCTGACCTTCTCTCCGACCTCGAACTGACATTCTGGTGTCTCAAGGCGAAGGGCGTCAAGCTCAATCCCGAGAAGTGCGTCTTCGGGGTGCCCCGAGGCATGCTCTTGGGATTCATCGTCTCCGAGCGAGGCATCGAAGCCAACCCGGAGAAGATCGCAGCCATCACAAACATGGGGCCCATCAAGGACTTAAAAGGCGTACAGAGGGTCATGGGATGTCTCGCGGCCTTGAGCCGTTTCATCTCGCGCCTCGGCGAAAGAGGCCTGCCCCTGTACCGTCTCTTAAGGAAGGCCGAGTGCTTCACTTGGACTCCCGAGGCCGAGGAAGCTCTCGGGAACCTGAAGGCGCTCCTCACCCAGGCGCCCGTCTTGGTACCCCCAGCTGATGGAGAAGCCCTCCTGGTCTACGTCGCCGCTACCACTCAGGTGGTCAGCGCCGCGATCGTGGTCGAAAGGCAGGAAGAGGGGCATGCTTTGCCCATTCAGAGGCCAGTTTACTTCGTCAGCGAGGTACTGTCCGAGACCAAGATCCGCTACCCACAAGTCCAGAAGCTGCTGTATGCAGTGATCCTGACGAGGCGAAAGCTGCGACATTACTTCGAGTCTCATCCGGTGACTGTGGTGTCATCCTTCCCCCTGGGGGAGATCATCCAGTGCCGAGAAGCCTCGGGACGGATCGCAAAGTGGGCGGTGGAAATCATGGGCGAGACAATCTCGTTCGCCTCTCGGAAGGCCATCAAGTCCCAGGTACTGGCGGATTTCGTAGCCGAATGGGTCGATACCCAGTTGCCGACGGCTCCGATTCAACCGGAGCTCTGGACCATGTTTTTCGACGGGTCGCTGATGAAGACGGGAGCCGGCGCGGGCCTGCTCTTCGTCTCGCCCCTCGGGAAACACCTGCGCTACGTGCTCCGCCTCCATTTCCCGGCGTCCAACAATGTGGCTGAGTACGAGGCTCTGATCAACGGATTGCGAATCGCCATCGAGCTAGGGGTCCGACGCCTCGATGCACGCGGCGACTCGCAGCTCGTCATCGACCAAGTCATGAAGAACTCCCACTGCCGCGACCCGAAGATGGAGGCCTACTGTGATGAGGTTCGACGCCTGGAAGACAAGTTCTACGGGCTCGAGCTTAACCACATCGCCCGGCGCTACAACGAGACTGCGGACGAGCTGGCGAAGATAGCCTCGGGGCGAACGACGGTTCCCCCGGACGTCTTCTCCCGGGATCTGCACCAACCCTCCGTCAAGATAGGCGACACGCCTGAGCCCGAGGTGCCCTCGGCTCCGTCCGAGGTGACCTCGGCCCAGCCCGAGTCATCCTCGGTTCAACCCGAGGAACCCTCGGCCCCCAAGGGCGAAGCACTGCGCATCGAGGAGGAGCAGAGCGGGGTCATGCTAGATCAAGATTGGCAAACCCCGTACCTGCAATATCTCCGCCAAGGAGAACTGCCCCTCGACCGAGCCGAGGCTCGGCGGGTAGCGCGACGCGCCAAGTCGTTCGTCTTGCTGGGCGATGAGAAGGAGCTCTACCGCCGTAGCCCCTCGGGCATCCTCCAGCGATGCATCTCCATCGCCGAGGGTCAGGAACTCCTGCAGGAAATACACTCGGGGGCTTGCGGCCATCATGCAGCACCTCGAACCCTCGTCGGGAACGTTTCCGCCAAGGCTTCTATTGGCCGACGGCGGTGGCTGACGCCACTAGAATTGTCCGCGCCTGCGAAGGGTGCCAATTCTATGCGAAGCAGACCCACCTGCCCGCTCAGGCTCTGCAGACGATACCCATCACCTGGCCCTTCGCTGTGTGGGGTCTGGACCTCGTCGGCCCTCTGCAGAAGGCGCCCGGGGGCTACACGCACCTGCTGGTCGCCGTCGACAAATTCTCCAAGTGGATCGAGGTCCGACCCCTGAACAGCATCAGATCCGAGCAGGCGGTGGCGTTCTTCACCAACATCATCCATCGCTTCGGGGTCCCGAACTCCATCATCACCGACAACGGCACCCAGTTCACCGGCAAAAAATTCTTGGATTTTTGCGAGGACCACAACATCCGGGTAGACTGGGCCGCCGTAGCTCATCCCATGTCGAATGGGCAAGTGGAACGTGCCAACAGCACGATTCTACAAGGGCTCAAGCCCCGGATTTACAATGATCTCAACAAGTTCGGCAAGCGATGGATGAAGGAACTCCCCTCGGTGGTCTGGAGCCTGAGGACGACGCCAAGCCGAGCCACAGGTTTCACGCCGTTCTTCCTGGTCTATGGGGCCGAGGCCGTCTTGCCCACTGACCTAGAATACGGCTCCCCGAGGATGAGGGCCTACAACGAAGAAAGCAACCAAGCTAGCCGAGAAGACTCGCTGGACCAGCTAGACGAGGCTCGGGACAGGGCCTTACTACACTCGGCGCGGTACCAGCAGTCCCTGCGACGCTACCACGCCCGAGGGGTCCGACCCCGAGACCTCCAGGTGGGCGACCTGGTGCTTCGGCTGCGGCGGGACGCCCGAGGGAGGCACAAGCTCACACCCCCCTGGGAGGGGCCGTTCATCATCGCCAAAGTTCTGAAGCCCAGAACGTACAAGCTGGCCAACAGTCAAGGCGAGGTCTACGGCAACGCTTGGAACATCCAACAGCTACGTCGCTTCTACCCTTAAGATGTTTCCAAGTTGTTCACATACCTCACACCCACGCAAAGTTTAGTCAACAAGGAAGGGTCGGCCTCGCCTCGGCAAAGCCCGACCCTCCCTCGGGGGCTAAAAGGGGGGAAACCCCCTCTGCGTCAAAATTTTCCTCAAACAGAAAATCTCTTTTACCAGAATATCTTCCGTGCTTTTTGACTACTTCGAAAAGTGGGTCCTGGAAACGACGGGGTACACGTAAGCAGTCAAGGCTGACCGAGCCGAGGGACTCCTACGCCTCCGGGATACGGATACCTCACTCATCACCTTCTGCGATAAGTAACTCACGTTCGGATAAGGTGACTCCACGGATCGAACAAGTCTCTACGTTCGGAAGCCCTTCTGTCGAAGCGATTCTTCGAGTTTCCTCGACCAAGTCGGTGATAGGGCCTCATGGACGAGTAAAAGTGCGCGTAAGCGGCAAGGCCGACCGAGCCGAGGGACTCCTACGCCTCCGGGATACGGATACCTCACTCCTCACCTTCCGCGAGAAGCAACTTTCGCTCGCACTAACATCCCTGTTACCGACAAAAAGTCCAGACGCTCGAAACAAGAGGAAAAGAGACGCAGCCTCACAACACAGCAAGGGTGTGTGTTCTGGCCTCGACGGCCGCACAAAGCACACACTACAAGACAAGCTGATCCTGCAGGCTCGGGTCCTGACTCGGGAAGGGGGCAGCGACACCCTCGGCATCAACAGCACCTTCGGCGAGGCCCGACCTAGCCTCGGACGGCGACACTGTCCGAGGGCCTCCGCTCCGAAGGACGGCGTCGTCACCACGCCCGGGCGATCGTTGTCAGGGACTTCTCCGGGAATCCGGCCCGAGCAGGCGGCTCGGCCAGCCACCTCCGGGGCCTCGACCAACCACCCTCCGAGGGTACGAGCCCGGTCCGAAGCTTCGGCTGACCGACTCCGGCGTCGATCCTGCCAACGGACAACTCGGCTAGGCTCCAGCCAACCAGGTTTCATTTTCGAGCCAACTCCGCCTCTGCTCATACTGATATCGCTACCCCCGGCCTCGGCTCGTCGAAGAGCGGCCGAGGGGTCTCTTTAACTAAGCTAGAGGAGCCTCGGACAATAGGGCCGACCGAGCTGAGGGACTCCTACGCCTCCGGGATACGGATACCTCACTCGTCACCTTGACACGGGGCGACTCATGCTTGGTGAAGCGGTTCAGACAATCAGCAGACGAGTCTTAGTGCTCGGGAATGAGGAAAAAAAACACGGCTCCGTGCCGTAATTACATACATGTTCAGGCCCCGAAAGCCGAAATGAACAAAAAACCCGGCACTCGAAGTGCCATTACAAACGGAACTCCGGTTCCGCCCCCGCGGGTACGGGCAACCTCCCCGCCAGGGAAGCCCGAGGAGCGACAAGCTCTGGGTGAATCACCAGCAAACACGGGACGCCCCTAAGCACCCCGGCAGATCCTCGCAGCCGTCCTCGCCGCGAATGCGAGGGGGAAGACGGAATGTTGCATCCTAGCTGGGCAGCAACAGGTCTCCTTCCCCGGCATGGCTGGAGGATGTCTCCGCCGTGGGGCTAAAAGGCGATTGCCACCACCAGAAGCTGGAAAATGAGGTGGTCCGCCGACCCGCGTAGGAGGTGGAGCCCCGGCTCGCCTCGCTCCCCGCCCCGGCGAGGATGACGAACACCCTCAACACTGAGGGCGGGGCCGGGACCACAGCCCGGTTTGCCTCTCCCCATCCAAGAGCTGGAGGCCACCGTCTTGGGTGATCACCAGCGGAGGGGAGCCGCCGGGCTGTGTGATGAAAATCCTTGAAGCCGAACGATGGCTGAAAGGTACCCACTCCCGCGGAGTAGTGTCCTCCGACGATGAGGCACGGAGACGGCGGTTTTCCCCATCCGGGGGCTTGAAAGGTGGAAAGACACGATGCATAAGGGAGAAAGAAGACTTGGTCGCCTTACGAAAGGGGTCGCCCTCCTTTTAAAGGCAACTCTCCCTGCTTGCGCCCCCAACCGTCACGGGCTGAGTCTTCTCCAACACGCCTCCAAAGTCCTCCCCTGCGGCGCGGGGGCTGGGACCCGCCTGTCATACAGACCGGCTCCGAGCAGAAGAAGCCGAACCGCCGCGCGGCGCGCGCAACCACCCAGCGGTTACAAGTGACCCTCCACCTTTGCCCAGACCAACGGGCGAAAGGGGCAGGCAGCCGTGCGGGCAGCATGCAACCGCGCCAAGTGGACGCGCCTCTCCGACTCCTGACAGGCCAGCACGGAGGCTCAAGCCCACGCGTCGCGCAACCGGCGCGCCGGATGCTGCATGTAAGCCACTATGCCACTTGCGCCACCACCGCACCTCCTCGGTTGCGGAACCAATACCGCGACCCGAGGCGGCCCAGCGCGCGGCCCAGCAGCGCCAGCCGGGCGCAGCGGTCGAACGCAGTCAAAAGTGGGCCGACAGTAATGACGGTGGCAGGCGCGCAAGAGCAGCGGTCACGCCATCAGCCAAGCTCACGTCCCATCCGGAGGCAGCAAGAGAACCCCCTCTCTCACGGTATGAAGACGACACGCCCGTGACCCGTTCCTCGAACGGCTCGCGCACGCAACGGCAGCCTCGCCGACCGCTCGCCCCGGCGCATTAACTCCGCGGCTCGACGGGCAGCGCTTCTAGCAGAAGCAGCTGGCGACGTTTCGCCTTCGCCAAAACGACCACGCCAAAAAAGGTACGCCACGTCGTTCAATTTCGTATCCTTTTTCCCTGTTCCTTCTTTCTCTATCTCTTGCAACAGGGACCGGGAAAGGAGATACCCCCAAAGGGATCCTTCCCCGTGAAGGAACTAGGCTCCGAGCCTCCTTACTGATCAGGGGTTCGAAGGCTGGCCCCCCGAAGGGTTCAACAGCCGCCTCAGATCGCGTGGGCCCGACACCCACTACTGGTCAGAGGTTCGAAGGTTGGCCCCCCGAAAGGTTCCACGACCGCCTCAGGCTACTCGGGCTCCGCGCCCCTTACTGATCAGGGGTTCGAAGGCTGGCCCCCCGAAGGGTTCACAGTCGCCTCAGACACCGAGCGAGGGATGACCAGGGGTACGTTCGATACATAACCAAGGCTCGGGCTGCGCTCCCGAGGTACCCTAGGACATTTCCGAGACCAGCGGGAACGACTCTATAACGGAATCCCATCGGAGGGAGGCAACGAGCCCTCGGACCCCGTCGCCAGGGGACCGGGTCCGGCAGATCACCCGCAGGTACTTTTGGGCGTGCCTCCGGGCCCCTAGCCGACCCCCAACGAACGGGGCACGGACGTCCACTCGGATTACCCGAGTGCAGCTCACCGGAGACACCATGTTCGGTGCCCATCGAGGGTAACATGGCGCTCTCCCCCCTCCTCCTTGCGGAAAGGCGACGTAGGGGCGTATGTAAAAAAGCCGAGTCTGTCCCTGATCGTCCTCTCGCTCCGTGCGGAGGCTCGGGGGCTGCTCTCGCAAACCCGGCTCCGGCCGAACCGTTGACAGCGTCAACATACCAGCCCGAGAACTTGGGCCCCGACAGAGCACCCGGGCTACGGCCTGTTCGCATGAGGGAACCGCCAGACCGGCCGAAGCATTACGCAAGGCATTAAGACCTCGAAGGAGTGAAACCACTCCTCCGAGGCCTCGGGGGCTACACCCGGCGGGTGCGCTCGCGCGCACCCACCGGAACAAAGAGCAACCGAGAAAGGCTGGTCCCCTTGCAAAAAAGTGCGACGAAAGCCTCCAAGCGAGTGTTAACACTCCCTTCGAGGCTCGGGGGCTACTGTCGGGGACCATAATTAGGGGTACCCTCAAGACGCCTAATTCTCAGCTGGTAACCCCCATCAGCATAAAGCTGCAGAGGCCTGATGGGTTTGATTAAGTCAGGGATCAGTCCATACGAGCGACTCGATCACGCCACGCCCGAGCCTAGCCTCGGGCAAGGGCAGCCGACCCTGAGGTGTTTCCGTCTTGCCCGACGCCCCCTTTTCACGGCAGACGCATCTCCGGCTCGCCCGAGGCCTTGCCTTCGTTGAGAAGCAACCCTGACTAAATCACCGCGCCGACCGACCAAGTTACTGGGGCATTTGACGCAAAGAGTGGGACTGTCGGGCGGCCAGGCTTGGCCAAAAGCGCCATAGGAAGCTCCGCCCGACCCAGGGCTCGGACTCGGGCTAAGGCCCCAGAAGACGGCGAACTCCGCTCCGCCCGACCCAGGGCTCGGACTCGGGCTAAGGCCCCGGAAGACGGCGAACTCCGCTCCGCCCGACCTAGGGCTCGGACTCGGGCTAAGGCCCCGGAAGACGGCGAACTCCGCTCCGCCCGACCCAGGGCTCGGACTCGGGCTAAGGCCCCGGAAGACGGCGAACTCCGCTCCGCCCGACCCAGGGCTCGGACTCGGGCTAAGGCCCCGGAAGACGGCGAACTCCGCTCCGCCCGACCCAAGGCTCGGACTCGGGCTAAGGCCCCGGAAGACGACGAACTCCGCCTCGCCCGACCCAGGGCTCGGACTCCGCCCTGGCCTCTACCGAACAACCTCTGCCTCGCCCGACCCAGGAGCTCAGGCTCGGCCTCGGCCATGCAGGACAGACTCGACCTTGGCTTCGGAGGAGCCTCCACGTCGCCCGACCTAGGGCACGAGCCCGCCACGTCAACAGGAAGCGCCATCATCACCCTACCCCGAGCCGACTCGGGCCGCAGGGAACAGGACCGACGTCCCATCTGGCTAGCTCCGCCAGATAGGCAATGATGGCACCCCGCTGGACCCATGACGACGGCGGCTCTCAGCTCTCTTACGTAAGCAGGGGGACGTCAGCAAGGGCCCAACCACTCCGACAGCTGTCCCTCCGCCAAGCTCCATTGCTTCTCCGACAGCCACGACGCCACACTAGCCGGGTGCCAAGATCTCTCCGGCTGCCACCTTGGCATGTACTTAAGGCACTAGCTCTCCCCCGCTAGACACGTAGCGCCTTGCTACACCCCCATTTGTACACCTGGATCCTCTCCTTACGCCTATAAAAGGAAGGACCAGGGCCTTCTTAGAGAAGGTTGGCCTCGCGGGAACGAAGGGCAGGGGCAGGCACTCTCTTGGGGCCGCTCGCTCCCCTCACCCGCGCGGACGCTTGTAACCCCCTACTGCAAGCGCACCCGACCTGGGCGCGGGGCGAACATGAAGGCCGCGGGATCTCCGACTCCCTCACGACCCGGCTCCGGCCACCTCGCTCTCGCTCTCTCCCCCCTTCGCGCTCGCCCACGCGCTCGACCCATCTAGGCTGGGGCACGCGGCACACTCACTCGTCGGCTCGGGGACCCCCCGGTCCCGAAACGCCGACAAGCGAGTTTGAGAAAATTTCAAGATTTGAATTTTTGGGATGCTACACTGTCCAAACCAAATTTGGCACCTGCGGACGGTTCGTCCATCAAGGCCGGACGGTCCGCACTATAATTCAGGGACTGTGCCGAGAGCAGCCTCCTCTGGTCAGGACTGCGGACGATCCGGCCCCAAGGCCCGGATGGTCCGCAGTGCAAATGAACAGGACCTGTCCCGAAGTGGACAGATTTTGGACCCCACTGGAGGATCGTGGACGGTCCACCCTCAAAGCCCGGACGGTCCGCGCATTCCAAGACTTTACACTTTTCAAACAAGCTTTTGAAAGGATTTTTAACTCATGAAATTTGAAGCGCTGTTAGTCCTCATGCAAATGCAACCACTAGATGCTCTATGAGGCACTAAGTTTTACACAGACCAAAGTCATTGACCCCTCTCAATAGTATGGCTATCTAACCTACTAATCCAGTCAAGTATCTTCTCTAAACACTACAGGAATTCACTTAATTCCCGTCGGCCAGAAACCGATGGGAATAAGCCTAAACCGACGGGAATTACTTATTCTCGTCGGTTTAGGGCTTATTCCCGTCGGTTTTCAGCCGCCAGGCGTCCCTTGTCGGGGATAATTTTATCCCCATCGGCGGCTGACGGGAATTATTAATTCCCGTTGGCCACTAACTAGCCGACGAGAATTAAGGCTAACTCCCGTCGGTTCCCTTGGCCGACGGGAGTTATTAATTAATTCCCGTCAGTTTTCCAGGCCGACGGGAGTTATTAATTAATTCCCGTCGGCCCTACGTGGCCGACGGGAATTAACTGGGCCGACGTGCGTTATTAGTTAATTCCCGTCGATTCGACCATAGCCGACGGGAATTAACTGGGCCGACGAGAATTATCCTATACTGCTACAAAAACAGCACTAAATTAGGTGACTATTTCTGCACACATAACATATATCACACATAACATAAATCACAGATAACAACCACATTACAAACACATGCTTTCATAATAAAATCATGCATTACAAACATAACATCCACCAACATTTCAAATATAAGTTCAACCACCACATCGAGTCAACGAGTACGACATAGTATTGAAATATAAGTACGACATATGTTCAAGTACGACCAAGAGTCAACGAGTTAAGAAACATGTTCAAGTGTTTAGAGATAACCACCACTTGGGTGGTTAGAGCTTTGACCGCTGCCGCCACCACCACCAGGAGGAGGGAACGCGAAGAGCGAGTCAACAAATCCAGTGCCTGCTGCGGGATCAGACCCACTACCACCCGCTTCGGGCGTAACCTATGCAAGTTAGCAAATATCATCATGTTAAATGCAGATATCAAAAAAGTATACAAGTATATAAATTAATGGAGAGTTATCAAACGTACCCTATCTCCAGGTGCAGGTATATGTGTCGGAGGGGTGGTGAACTGTGGTGGTGGAACTGGTGTGTTTGCAAATTGGCTCCATTGTGGTGGCGGTGGAAAATTTGATGTCATGCCCTGTTGCTGCATTAACTGTTAAACACATATGTGTTACCACCGAAGATGTTGTATTGAAATATAATAATTTAGAGTTCGGATTATGTGTACTCACTTGATACATCGCTTGGTTATGTGCATTGCAAGCCTCCATAAATTCGCGTTGTTGTCTCATCTCTTCACGCATCCTCATAATCTCCAACTCCTGCTCGTTCGGCCGACGAGAGCATGAGCTACAGGAAGATGAACCCGTCCTCTGAGATCTCACCGACGACGAGTCAATAAATCCATCGAAGAGTGCGTATCTATAAGTTATTCAAAAAATGTGATTACTGTATAATCAATTTAGTGTCAACGATATAATTTCATAAGTTAGAGCTTACCGTCCATGCGCTTTGCCACCACCACTTGCGTACACCACCGAGGGATCCACCGGTTCATGGCGCCAGTCGTAGTTAGGGCCATGGCGACGAACCATCTCCTCCCCATATGCCGCCTATACATCATTCACAACCTTACAAATGCAGGAATTTATATACTTTGAACGTTTGAACTTTTGAGCCAAAACTCACCAAGCGATCCGTGGCTGTCTGGCTGCAGAGCTGGTCAGGGTTGTTCGGGTCTGGTCCTTTGTGGCCCTCCTGGTAGACCTCAATGTCACTAGGCTTTTGGCCACTCGTAGCTTCCTGTATAAACAAAAAACATTCATAAGCAATCGTATTATTTGTTGATCAACATAGAAAGATCAAACTTACCATTCTTTTAGCTTTTCGTATCATGTCGTCACCGCCAAACTTGTGGTTAGGATTGGTTCCTCGACATTGTCTGTGATGCGCTGACGCTTTCTGGAAGCCTTCGGAAGCCCAATATCGACACCAAGCATAGTATGCATCAGGCACGGGCGCCATCCATGGAACCATCACCTGCACACACACAATGTGACATATTATATCAATCACAACAATAAATATAAAGGGTAAAACAAATTGAATACTAACCTCACGATATTGATCCTCAGTCAAATATATCTTTGAGGACCCTTCCTTTTTATTCAAGGGGCCTGCTTCTTCCGGATGCTTTTGAAAATACAGGTTTGTAGCCTGAATTCTCGCATAGTATATGGCATCCTTCACCAGCTTCTTTGCATTGTTTTGCAAGACACGTTCAGCGTGCCCCATGTAATCCTCTCCGTCAGGCAACCGATATCGAAGCTACAAAATAAAGAATACAAATACAATGGTATAAGTCATAGATTTACAATATTAAGAAACATAACAAAAATAATAAAGAATTCATACCCAAAAGTCATTACGCACAAGTCCCTGTCTGTCAGTGTGGTTTCGTTCCTTTTTAAACTTATACTCATCCCAGGTACTGACGAGCACCTCATCCTCGGTATCACCGTTTGACACCTTCACTATACCAGGGTAGTGAAGGCGGCAAAGAGAACCCAACGTAAGGTTAACCTGAGTGTGGTGTCCCTTGCCGTCAAAGGACAGGTCCTCCCAATTCCTGCATTACACAAAAACATTAACAATACACATAATAGTTATATTAGATAAGTTAATATATTACACTCACCGATCTCCATGTGGCATGATTAAAGTCCTATCAGCCTCTCGCTCTATCGCGTGACGAGGCTTTACTGAGTGGCTTTTTCTTGAGCGACGTGTGTGTGTCGCTGAAGAGCCTCCCGAGCCATCATCCATCGGGTTGTCAGCCGGTTCGCCCTGTTGGCCCCACTGGTCCCACGCCTGTTGCTGCTCTCTCTGGTGGTCCCACTGGTCCCATGGCTGGTGATGTTGTGCGGCCTGGTCCCATGTCACGTGCTCCACCTCCTCATTGTGCTGCTCAGCCTCATTGTGCTGCTCCTCCTCAATGTGCTGCTCCTCAGTGTGCTGCTCATCCTGGTACATACAACTCAAGATTTATTTGTAAATATGTAAACAAATTTATTTGTACAAGATATGTTACCTCATCTCCATGTACCGCGCTCAACAGCTCTCGACGTCTGCTACTGCTCGAAGAACTGCCCTGAAAAAGGCCCAGGCCCTTAAACAACCCCTTCACTGACTTCTTTGATTTTGGCGGCATCCTGCATAAAAAATAAGAAATTATTCATTAGTGCATCAAAAATGACATAATACTTAAAATATAAACAAATGAAATAACAAAACAACTTTACTTGTTAAATATCATCAAAATCAGGATCTATTTGTTCTCTTCTATTTGCCTCCGTTTTCTCTAAGCACTTGGGTTGGACGATCACATATCACCGCTAAGTCCATGTGTGCCTTGTCATTGTCTTTTGTTTTATCAGGGAAATCCATGCATGTATTTATGAGGGCTTGGCAAAAGTTACTCTCTTGATGCATGACGTCGATGTTGTGCATCAAAATCAATGACTTAGCATAAGGAAGCTCCCACAAGCCACATATGTGAGTCCAGTTATGCTCCTCACCAAAGCCTTGATACCTTTTCCCACTCTCGTCTAGGACAAGTTTCATATGCTCTTCTGTAATTTCTATCCCACTACGTCGCTTGGGCGGTCCCTTCGTGACAATGGTGCCCTTCCTAAATTCCTTTCTCTGCCTTCTAAAGGGGTGATTGAAGGGTAGAAAACATTTATGGCAATCAAAGTAACATATCTTGCCACCAGCACTATGACGAAAACAATTTGTATCTTTAGCACAATAAGGACACGTCAATCTACCATGCACGCTCCATCCAGAGAAAATACCATACGCCATAAAATCATGAACCGAGAACAGATATGCAACACGAAGATTGAATTTCTGCTTCTTGAAGCAGTCATAGGCTTCCACACCTTGCCATAGCTTCTTTAACTCTTCAATCAGTGGTTGAAGCATCACATTGAGGCGTACGCCAGGATGCTCAGGCCCAGGTATAACAAGACATAGGAACATAAACTCATATTTCATGCATAGAGCAGGTGGAAGGTTGTACGGTATGGCAATGACAGGCCAACATGAATACGACGCAGCGGTCATATTGAACGGCGTGAAACCATCAGTTGCCAAGCCGATACGAACGTTTCTTGCATCGCTGGCAAAATCTGGATCAAATTTGTCAAGAGCCTTCCATGCATCACCATCTGATGGGTGCACCATTAACCCATCTTGTCTGTCCGTACAATCTTTATGCCACCTCATGTGCATAGCGGTCTTCCTCGAGAGAAACAAACGTTTCACTCTAGGAGTGAGAGGCATGTACCGAAGCTGTTTATGTGCAACCTTTGTCACCACCTTCTCCCCATCTTCATTTACAAGCTCCACGTACCTCGACTTCCCACATTTTAAGCATTTCTGTTCTCTGCCATGTTCCTTCCAAAAAAGCATACAGTTGTCTTGGCAAACATCAATCTTCTCATACTCTATACCAAGACCTTCAAGCAATTTCTTGGACTGGTACATGTCTTTGGGCATCTTGTGACCCGTAGGAAGAACCTCGCTAATCAAATCCACAAGCTCCTTGTAACAATTAATTGAGAATGCAAACTTGGACTTGATTGACATCAGTCGGGTCACGAATTCCAGTACGGTCACGTCAGTGTGCCCATGAAGAGGCTCTTCTGACGCTTTGAGTAGGTCGAAGAACTTCTGAACCTCCGGTGTAGGTGAATCATGATGATCTGGTGCCAGTTTAGGCTGCAGATCCTCAAGCATCTGGTCCATCCTATCAACATCATCTTCACCGTCATCAACTTCTACTTCTGCTGCTCGTTCAACATCTTCACCATGGAGATACCAGACCTTATAGCCTGGCACGAAACCATGCGAACACAGGTGTAGTGTGACCTGCCTCTTGGTGTGGCTTGTCATATTTCTACATTTATTGCATGGACACCTAATATTATCTATTTGTGACAAAGCAGCTGCATGGTCCAGAAACATCTGCGTCTTGGCAAACCATTCACTTGTGTGACACCCACCCTTCTTGAAACCTTCATACATCCAATCACGTCTATCACCCATTATTGCGGCTGTGTGTACGAGTAAAGAGTGCGTGTGAGACATTCATGTTTCTACACGTCACACATATATCTATAGGTAAGTAGTAAAACTATATATATATATATATACATAACATCACCTTCATCATATTAACATGATAATAATTAATTAACAATATTGCAACATCCAATTTTAAGTCAAATCATACTAACAAATAACATGTGATATTAAAACCGACGAAAATTAACATGTGATATTAAACTAACAAATTGTAATCGTATTACAGTTAACTCCCGTCGGCCATAAAAACCGACGAAAATAAACAATAATCACACTCTAATCAAGCCACATAAACTAACTCTAATCACACTCTAATCACATGTTATATTAAACTAACTCTAATCACATTAAAGCTAACTCCCGTCGGCCATAAAAAACTGACGAAAATAATCACATGTATTTACATATAGGTAGAATTATACCTCGACGAGGGCTAGAGGCGGCGTTTGGGCGGACGGCGGCGCTCCGGGACGAGCTGAGGGCGTTGGCGGCCTCGGGGGCGGCGTTCCGGCCTCGGGTGGCGGGCCTCGGATGGTGGCGGCGCGGAGGAGCGGTGGCGCGCAGCCTGCGCGGCGGCACGGAGGCGCGGCGGTGCTGCGGCGCGGTGGCACGGCTGCGCAGTGGCGCCGGGGCGCGGCGGTGCGGTGGCGTGGCGGCTCGGCGGCCCGGCGGCGCAGGAGCTCGGCTGCGCGGCTGCTCGGGCGGGCGGCGGCTCGGGCGGGTGGCGGCTCGAGCGGGCGGCGGCGTTGGGGGCGGCTCGGGTGGGCGGCGGCGTTGGGGGCGCGGGCGGGTGGTGGCTCTGGCGGGCGGCGGCGGTGGCGGCTCGTCGGTTTCAGACGAGAGAGAGGAGGAAGAATGAGTCCGCGCGGGCTCGGACGTGGCTCTAAAACCATTAATCCCCGTCGGCCTATGACGTGGCCGACGGGAATTAAATAACCCCCGTCGGCTTCGGGACAAAGCCGACGGGAATTACTTAACCCCGTCGGCTAGATGACGTGGCCGACGGGAATTAAATTAATTCCCGTCAGCTAGTTGACGACCGACGGGAGTTACTTAATTCCCGTCGGCTTTTGCACTGGCCGACGAGAATTAATCTGGCCGACGAGAGTCAACGGAATTCCTGTAGTGAAACTCGTGAAGACCGGCAAAAACAAAATCTATGTTATACCTTTGCCTTCACTTGATCCACAACCAATGCTTATAAATCTCCAAGATTTCCTGTTCTATGTGGTCCAACCCTGCATTCTTATTTCTCCAAGAACCGTTAGTCCACAAACAGTTGTCATTAATTATCAAAACATCACTAAGGGGCCTAGATGATTCACAATCTCCCCCTTTTTGGTAATTGATGACAACACTACACAATATATTCAAGAGAAGTTTTGTTTTTCCAAATCTCCCTCATACCTTAGGTATAAGAAGGATTTTGGAGATGAGTTTCATAGGACTTATCTTGATTTGAAGTTCTGTCCGAGAGATAGATAAATCACAATAAAACTCAGAATGTAGGAAAAGCTCCCCCTATGTGTGTGCATGATATTTTAAGCTGAAGATACAACACACATAATAGATTGTAGTTTTGATGGAGACCTTCCTATAGTCGTGGTTATCGAGGCGTATAAGAGATAATATGTAAAGTAAGCGCAGCAATTATAATCACTCCTCTATTAACCATTCACAGAGTAATTTGAACTAAACATAGTTCAACCCACAGAATATTACAAATAGTTGTCCACAGGCATAAGACATAAAATAGTGCATGCAACATAAAATGATAAACATGCACATGCACGGTCTTAATGTCCACATAAACAAGCTCTCCCTGAATATGACAACTTCTCTTCTCTCCCCCTTTGGCATCAATTGCCACAAAGGAGAGGCTTCGCTGGTCACCTGGTAGAGGATGCATGCTATAGTAGTGAGTGCTGAAGGTGTCAAAGAGAGAGGAGAACTGTCCAAAGTCTTGCTGGAGTTGTTGCTGCCTCTGACTGATCTCTTGCATGATGTCATTGGTAGAGAGATTGTCAAATTGACTAGACAGAGCTCCCATGTTGTCCTGAAAACTCTGCTGCATGTTGTTGAGTCTGTTCATGATAGGATCAGTAACATAATTTTGAATGTGACTGCGAAATTTAGAATACTCAGTGTTTAGCGCATCCCAGTTATTATCAAAACTAGATTGCATGGCATCCATGCGCTGGTCCATATGTGTCATCATTCCTTAGAAGCGGCTATCCATGTGGGCCTGAAGCCCTTGCTGCATGTTTTAAAAATATGGGTCAAAATAGCCTGGACCAGGCTGCCAGTACTGCTGAGGCTGAGGAGGAGGTGGAGGAGGAGGCATCTGCTCTGCCTCAACTTCAGGAGCTTCTCCTGCATCATAACCAGGATCTTCCTCATCATCGGGGAAGGGAGTGAGTGGCCTGGTGAGGAACCCAATTTCATTCTTGAAGGGTCTAAAGGGTGTATGAACTATCTCACAGGGCCCCTCAAATCTTGTCTTTGCTTTGATGAGAGCCATAATGTAAGGAGCATAGGCTAAATTCTGGTTTTTGTCCATTTTTAGATCATTTAATTGTCTCATCATGAAAAGCACAATATTCATTACCTCACCATTCATGACATGGTGGATAATGTTCCAGAATTTGTCTCAAATTTTGCTCTTGTCCCCACTCTTGGGAAGAATTGTGACTCTTGCAATTTTGTTGATCACAGCAGGATGATGCCTCAGCCCTGCTGTCTCTCCAAACCTCCTAGGTATGCCCAGCCTTGCTGGCTCATAAAATTGCACAAAGTCTTCAAAGTTATCTTCAGTGTAGAGATCAATCCCAGCTGAAATGGTGCCATAATTCAGACTATTGGCAGCTGCAAATTCAGCAAAGGTTGCAGAATATCTTTTGAAACCAGTCATCCAAGTGTTGGATTCCTCATCTATATCAATCTCAGCTGTGGCCAGGAATTGCTTTACTGCCATTTCACTGAAATCAGTCCTCTGACCCATAAAGTGATACAGACCACATGTCTCAAACTTTGGAATCAGGTCCTCCATAACTGATTGTCCCAGCATGAAAGTCCAATCAATCACCTGATGTTTGTGAAAGTTGGTATCCATCAATGTGCCCCAAAAACATCAAATTGGAGCTGAGTGTGAAAGAATTGAACATTGGTGTCCGATGGCAGAGTATATTGATTGATAGTCCTCCTGGAGCAGCATTCTGCCATAGAGAACCTCCTCTTTGGAAATGTCCATCCGGTGACATCAATCGGATAGTCAGGATGTGTATGCGGAACGTCTTCTGTGTCCATAGATACACTGCCCCCAGCTGAAGATTGGGCCTCTGAGTCAGTGGTTGGAGTGTAGTCAGTATCGTCTGCACGAGGGCGCTTTGATTTGAAGCGACCGGCAAGCTTCTTTCGAAGACCACCCAGACCACTGCAATAAATGTGAGAAGCATCCATATGTGAATAGTTGATAATGCCACAATCATAGAGAAAGGAAGTGCAATTCTCTGCCAGGGTCCGGACTGTCCGCGCTAGAGGGACGGACTGTCCGCGCCACAGGTCCGGACGGTCCGCGCCACAGGTCCGGACGGTCCACGCCCACCTGGCGGACGGTCCACGACCGTCTAGGGTTGACTCTCTAGAACCCTAGTCGCCTCAATCATTCAATCGACGGTTCCGCAGAAGATATCCATCCAAACTCGTTCAAATTTTTGCACAACATTCACAAAGAGTAGCATTAACAATCCCACCAATCAGATTTGTGAATCTATTGCTCAATTCTAGATCAGAGAGAAAATCCGAATAATTCCCAAATTTGAAGAAATTAGATGAAATCCATGAGATTATGAAATACCGGGATGAAGACATGTTTGTTGAACTTTCCACAAGCTTTCGGACTGTCTGTGCGCAACTTCTCTTCACCGTCCGCGCACAATCGATGAAAGTGACCTTTTGGCGAGTGGAGAGCGTGAGAGGAGAGGCAATGAATAGAAATGACAAGTTGACTGCCTCTGCCCGTCTTAACTGCCTGTCGCGAACGGTCCGCGCAGGGGCGGCGGACGGTCCGCGCCCTGATAACTTCAGACTGTCTGCGCTTCTGATCGGACTGTCCAGATCCTGATACTGCGGACGGTCCGCGGTCCATGGGCGGACGGTTCGCGGCCTGATACTCAATTTTTCAAATTCTGTCCATTTTCTGATTTTGAATTTCAAATCTGATTTGATGCTCATATATGGACATTTCGACCAATCCATGGGTTAGTATGCATGCATATACACATTATGTATTTGAGGAATGCAAATTTTCATATCAAATTACTTAGATCAATCTAAAATGAAAAATTCATCAAAAATACCCAATAAATAGCGTAGAGAGCATATTTAGAACCAAAATGCAATACTACACATGTGCGTTCAACCTCAAGCCACATTTGAGAGATCGATCACATTCATTTCACTTCTTAGAGTACAAAATCTCGTTTCATCCAATGGCTTTGTAAAAATATCGGCTAATTGATCATTTGTGCCAATGGAATATATAGAGATATCTCCCTTTCCAACATGATCCCTTAAGAAGTGATGTTGTATATCAATATGCTTAGTTCTTGAGTGTTGGACCGGATTTGTAGCCAATTTTACCGCACTTTCATTATCACACATGAGAGGCACATTCTTGAAAATAATCCCATAATCCAATAGAGTTTGTTTCATCCATAATAGTTGAGCACAACAATTTCCGGCTGATATATATTCTGCCTCAGCGGTAGAGAGAGCAACGGAATTTTGCTTTTTAGAAGACCATGAAACAAGAGATCTTCCAAGAAATTGACAACAACTGGAGGTGCTCTTTCTACTAACTTTGCACCCCGCATAGTCTGAATCCGAATATCCAATTAATTCAAATTGAGCACCTTTGGGATACCATAGACCAATATTGGGAGTATACTTCAAATATCTTAGAATTCTTTTTGCGGCCTTCAAGTGAATCTCTCTAGGTGAAGCTTGAAATCGAGCACACATGCAAACACTAAACATAACATCGGGCCTAGATGCGGTAATATAAAGTAAACTACCAATTATTGAGCGATGAAGTTTTTGATCGACCATAGTACCTCCCTCATCTAAGTCTAGATGTCCATTTGTTGCCATAGGAGTCTTGATAGGCTTTGCATTCTCTAAGCCAAACTTCTTAAGCATGTCCTTCAAATATTTTGATTGGCTTATAAAAATTCCATCTTTCAATTGTTTGATTTGAAGACCAAGAAAGAAGCTCAATTCTCCTATCATAGACATTTCAAATTCTTTTGACATCATTTTTCCAAATTCCTCACAAAACAATACATTAGTAGATCCAAACATAATATCATCAACATAAATTTGACAAACAAATAAGTCTTTGCCAATTCTTTTAGTGAATAGGGTAGTGTCAACCTTCCCAAATTTAAAGTCTTTGGAAAGCAAGAAATCCCTATTTCATACCAAGCGCGTGGAGCTTGCTTAAGCCCATAGAGAGCTTTAGAAAGCTTGAACACGTGGTTAGGTATTTTGGGGTCCTCAAAACCGGGAGGTTGTTCAACATACACTAGTTCACTAATCTTACCATTTAGAAAGGCACTCTTTACATCCATTTGGTAAAGCTTGATATTATGAGCACAAGCATATGCAAGAAGAATCTAGATTGCTTCCAATCTTGCCACGGGAGCAAATGTCTCTCCAAAATCCAATCCCTCTATTTGAGTATATCCTCGTGCAACTAATCTTGCCTTGTTTCTTACTACTACCCCATCTTCATTGTGCTTGTTGCGAAATACCCATTTTGTACCAATAACATTATGGTTCTTTGGTCTCTCAACAAGCTCCCAAACTTCATTTCGAGTGAAGTTATTTAATTCTTCATGCATTGCATTCACCCAATCAACATCAAGTAGATCTACACGGTTAGGTTCCATACAAGATACAAAAGAGAAATGTTCACAAAATGAAGCTATGCGAGAGCGAGTTTGAACACCCTTACTAATATCACCCACAATTTGATCAACCGGGTGATCCTTCACAATAGAATGATGAATTCTTGATACCGTTTGATAATTGCTTGTTGAAGCATTTGGAGGAACCGAATGACTTGAAGTACCTTGATCATGAGTATCTATAATTTCGTCATTTTGTTGGCTTTGGTGATCTTCTTCATTTAGAGTTGAAGAGGAAGGAATGACAACCACACTATTTTCATCATCATCTTCCTTTGGCTTTATTTCACCAATGGCCATTGTTTTCATAGCATTTTTCAATTGAGTTCCACCAACATCATCAAGATTATCACTTTCATCTTGAGACCCATTTATTTCATCAAACTCAACATCATATGCTTCTTCAATAATACCATGAGTTTTGTTGAAAACTCTATAAGCCTTACTATTTGATGAATATCCAAGAAGAAAACCCTCATCACATTTCTTCTCAAATTTAGAAAGTCGGCTTCCCTTTCTCAAAATATAGCATTTGCAACCGAATACCCTAAAATATGAGATATTTGGCTTTCTACCAATGAGCAATTCATAGGGAGTTTTCTTCAAAAGCTTGTGACAATATAGCCTATTTGATGAATGGCAAGCGGTGTTTGTTGCCTCAGCCCAATAAGAATCTGACACATTATATTCCGCTAACATAGACCTAGACATATCAATGAGAGTCCTATTCTTTCTTTCAACAATACCATTTTGTTCCGGGGTATATTTGGAAGAGAATTCATGTTTAATACCCTTGTCATCACAATATTCATCAATTCTTGCATTTTTGAATTCCGACCCATTATCACTTCTAACTTCCTTGATATCAAAATCAAATTGATTTTGAGCCAATATAGCAAATGACTTGAATATTTCAAACACATTAGATTTATCCCGAAGAAAATAAACCCAAGTGAATCTAGAATAATCATCCATAATCACAAGACAATAGGAATTACCACCAATACTCACAAACGATGTGGGCCCAAATAAATCCATGTGAAGTAATTCCAAAGGTCGATGAGTGGACATTTGAATTTTATTTGGATGAGTATTTGCCACTTGCTTCCCGGCTTGACAAGAGCTACACAATTTGTTCTTCTCAAATTTCACATCTTTCAAACCACGGACTAAGTCATGCTTGGTTAACCGATTGAGTTGCTTCATTCTAACATGACCAAGTCTTCTACGCCATAACCAACCTAGTGAAGCCTTTGAGAATAAGCAAGTTGTGAGCTTTGCCTCACTAGATGAGAAATCAACAAGGTAAAGATTTTCATGTCTAAAACCTTTAAACTTAAGATTGCTACCATCAACACTAGAGATAATAACATCATCAACCGTGAAATTGCAACTAAATCCTAAATCACATAATTGAGCTACGGATAGTAAATTAAAATTCAAAGACTCAACCAAGAGCACATTTGATATGGAATGATCATTCGAAATAACAATTTTACCCAATCCTTTGACCTTTCCTTTGCGATTATATCCAAATGTGATACTATCATAATTTGAGCAATCTTCCTCACTCATTTGGGTGAACATTTTTATATCTCCAGTCATGTGTTGAGTGCATCCACTATCTAACACCCAATGGTTCCCTCCCGCCTTGTAGTTCACCTACAAAAGGAAATCAATCTCTTTTAGGTACCCAAACTTGCTTGGGTCCTTGGATGTTAGTGACCAAGGTCTTTGGCACCCAAATAGCTTTATTTTTGTTGCCAACAATTGAAGTACCAACAAATCTAGCATGAACACCTTTTGCATTATGAGAAAGAACATAACAATGCTCAAAACAAGTTGAAAGGGAAATAGGGTCAAACCTTTTCCTAAATGATTTTGGTGGTTGAATTGCCCAACACAAATAATTGGACTAACTAGTTTGCTCTAGATTATAAGTTCTACAGGTGCCAAAGGTTCAACACAAACCAATAAAAAGTCCAAGAAAGGGTTCAAATAAAAAGAGCAAAAGACAACCGAAGGCTGCCCTGGTCTGGCGCACCGGACTGTCAGGTGTGCCACAGGACAATGTTCGGTGCACCAGGGAGATCAACTCCGAACTTGCCACCTTCGGGTTTCTGGGATTGCCTCTCCGCTATAATTCACCGGACTGTTCGGTGTAGCACCAGACTGTCCGATGTGCCAAGCGGAGTAATGGCTACAGCGCCAACGGTCGACTACAAAAGTGTACAGTGAACAGTGCGGACTGCGCGCGCAGAGTCAGAGCAGGCGCCAGAAGGCGCACCAGACAGTGAACAGTGACTGTCTGGTGCACCATCGGACTGTCCGATGGCCCCACATGTCAGAGCTCCAACGATCGAACCCTGACGGTTGGGTGACGTGGCTGGCGCACCGGACTGTCCGGTGCGCCCTTCGACAACAGCCTTCCCCAATGGCCACTTTGGTGGTTGGGGCTATAAATACCCCCCAACCACCACACTTCAAGGCATCCAAGTTTTCAGCCAACACATTCAATACAAGACACAATTAGAGTGAATTAAAATATCTCCAAGTCCCAATTCCACTCAAAGCATTAGTGACTAGAAGAGAGAGTTTAGCCATGTTCTTTTGAGCTCTTGCGCTTGGATCGCTTTTCTTCTTCCCCATTTCTTGTTCCCAAGTTCTTTGTAATCAAAGCAAGAGACACCAATTGTGTGGTGGTCCTTGTGGGGACTAAGTGTCCCAATTGATTGAGAAGAGAAGCTCACTCGGTCTAAGTGACCGTTTGAGAGAGGGAAAGGGTTGAAAGAGACCCGGTCTTTGTGACCACCTCAACCGGGAGTAGGTTTGCAAGAACCGAACCTTGGTAAAACAAATCACCGTGTCACACTCTTCATTTGCTTGTGATTTGTTTTCTCCCTCTCTTTCGGACTCGATTATATTTCTAACGCTAACCCCGGCTTGTAGTTGTGCTTAAACTTTATAAATTTCAGATTTGCCTATTCACCCCCTCTAGGCGACTTTCAATTGGTATCAGAGCCCGGTACTTCATTAGAGCCTAACCGCTCGAAGTGATGTCGGGAGCTCACGCCAAGAAGGAGATGGTGACCGGCGAGAAGCCCGCCACAAGCCATGGGAAAGCTCCATCGGGAGAGTCCGGCAACAAAAGGGAGGAATCACCTCCCCGCGTCAAGTCGCACCGGAGTGGCGACAAGAAGAAGAAAATGAAGAAAGTGGTCTACTACGAGACCGACTCTTTGTCGCCTTCCACCTCTGGATCCGACACGACGTCCGTCACTTCTAAGCGCCATGAGCGCAAGAAGTTTAGTAAGATCCCCTTACACTATCCTCGCATTTCCAAACGCACTCCTTTACTTTCCGTCCCACTAGGCAAACCACCGGTTTTTAACGGTGAAGATTATTGTATGTGGAGTGATAAAATGAGGCACCATCTAACCTCACTCCACGCTAGCATTTGGGACATTGTTGAATTTGGAGCGCAGGAACCATCCATGGGGATGAAGGCTATGACTCGTACGAGGTAGCCCAAATCCGGCACTTCAACTCCCAAGCCACTACTATACTCCTTGCCTCTCTAAGTCGAGAGGAGTATAATAAGGTGCAAGGGTTGAAGAGTGCCAAAGAGATTTGGGACATACTCAAGACCACACACGAAGGAGATGAGGTGACCAAGATCACCAAGCGGGAAATGATCGAGGGGGAGCTCAGTCGATTTATGCTCAACCAAGGAGAGGAGCCACAAGCCATGTACAACTGGCTAAAGACCTTAGTGAACCAAGTGCGCAACCTCGAGAGCACTAAGTGGGATGACCATGAGATGGTCAAGGTTATTCTTAGATCACTCGTTTTTCTTAATCCTACTCAAGTTCAATTAATTCGTGGTGATCCAAGATACAAACTAATGTCTCCCGAGGAAGTGATAGGAAAGTTTGTGAGCTTTGAACTCATGATCAAAGGCTCCAAACAAATAATTGAGCGAGACGCCACCTCTACACCCGAGGTGCAACCCGTCGCGTTCAAAGCGACGGAGGAGAAGAAAGAAGAGTCTACATCAAGTAGGCTCCCCATCAACGCCTCCAAGCTCGACAATGAGGAGATGGCTTTAATCATCAAAAGCTTTTGCCAAATCCTCAAGCAAAGGAAGGGGAGAGATTACAAGCCCCGTTCCAAGAAGGTTTGCTACAAGTGTGGTAAGCCCGGTCACTTTATAACAAAATGTCCTATTTCTAGTGACAGTGACAGGGCGACGACAAGAGAGGGAAGAAGAAGAAGGAGAAGAAGAGATATCACAGCTCAGGCCATGTTTCAATGCACGCAAGACCATGAGGAGTATCTCCAGGCATATGTCCGAAGGTTCTTGCGTCTGAGAGCACAAGCGCCTACAGTGCCCAATGAAATTGTCATTGAGGCCATGATTAAGGGGCTTCGTCCAGGACCTACTGCCCAGTACTTCGCTAGAAAGCCTCCACAGACTGTGGAGAAGCTGCTTCAAAAGATGGATGAGTACATCAGGGATGACAATGACTTCCGCCAAAGAAGAGAGGAAGCTTACAGGTTCTCTGAGATGACCAGGGGCTTCGGAGGAAGAATCCACCTGAGGCATGTCAGGTCAATTCACAACTCCACTCAGAGTGATGACAGAGGAAGTCAGCTGCAGAGGCCGCAGTATACTTCACAATCTTCAGGGCAGCAACAAAGCTCTTTTCGGCCGCCAGCTCCAAGAGGCAGATGCGCCAGGGGTTTCGGAGGAAGATATGGGGACCAGCCCAGGAAGATCTACTGCCTATTTTGTGGTGAAGACAAGGGCCATACTACAAGAATGTGCCAAATCACCATCCAAAAGCAGAAGGAGATCGCAGAAGCCGAAGCCCGGCAAAGTCAACCGAAGCAGGTCCTACACACTGCTTCGTGTCACTCACCCTACATACCAGAATATGTGGGTAATCATCCTGCAGCTTTTGTAGCTTTGGCTAGTCAGCCACAGGCTTCTTGGCCACAGCTTCCACCTCCGCCGCCACTACAACCTGCCTATTCACGAGGTCAGCAGCTAGAAGGGAGCCATCAGACTCATCAGCAGCGAGATCTCAGGGAGGAATCCGAAGCTCGCACAGTCAACAGTACTGTGCCAGAATCAAAACACATCTATTGAGAGATATCCTACCTCTGAAGCATTTTTACATTCATTGTCATTTTATTTTTAGTAAGGAACAATCAATGTAAATCTAGTCTTCTTGCCATTTTTAATTTCTTGTAATAGCTTCGTTCTTGTCATAGTGAAATATATCTTTCCCACAGACTCACGAAGCTCAAAAACTGCTGAAGCTCAAAAGTCGTTCCTACGGGAATGCAGAGCTAAAAATCGCATTGCAAGTTTTACCGAAGCTACAAAAAGTCGTTCCTAAGGAGCGCAGCTTAAGTTTGCCGAAGCTACAAAAAGTCATTCCCAAGGGAGCGCAGTGTAAGTTTTCTGCTCAAAAGTCGTTCCAAAGGGAATGCAGAGCCAAATACCGCCGAAATATAAGGCGAAGCGCGAAAAGTCAACGCGAATACCGCCGAAATAGAAGGCGAAGAAGTTCAAAAGACGTTCCTAAGGGGATGCAGAACTTACACCGAAAAATAAGCGGTGAAGCCGAAAAATAAACGGCAAAGAGATTTTGATGGTTCCTAAGGGGACGCAGAGATTGTGTTTCAGCGTGGGTATGTGTCTTCGGCATTAGCATCATTGTTTGCATCATATCATCGCATCATATCGCATAGCATCACATCATACATCATATCACATCAACGACATCAATTGGAAACAAAGCCGATCTTCGGAGAATGCTTTATAAAAAATGAAAAGATGCCAAGGCACAAAGTAAGTTGAGAATTACAGCTTCATCGGTTCTGATGTGGAAGAAGGGATCTATTATTTATGAAGCATTGATGTTTTTACAAAGTGTGGATGATTCTTACGAGGCATAAAAACTCTTCTTTACGAAGCATGAAAAGAAGGGAAGGTGTTTTTTCGCCGAAGGCTCAAAAACGGTACGTACATAAAGTTTCATGCATCGCAAAGAACTGAATTACAAACAATTCACATATTGCATTCAAATTTATAAACACCAAATATTACACACATAGTTCAGCAAATGTTACATTAATATCCTAGAAATGTTTTTACAATAGCTACTCTTCTTCCTTCAGAACTTTTTCTGCAGCTTCGTTAAGCAGTTTGGTAACAACTTCGTCGACAATAGCTTCTGCCATATTAATGATTTCTATCGCTTTCTTTGCTTCCGGGTCGGCTAGGGGGTCAAACGGCTCCGGTGGAGGAGGTAGCTCAGCTGCGACAGAAAAAATCAATCAGTTCGAAGCCTTGAAAACAAACAACGAAGCTACAAGCCATTAAACAATACCTATCTGTCTCTCAAGTTCTGCGGCTTTCTCAGCTTTCTTTGCTGCTTCTCGAGAGTCGTGGATATCTTTTTCGCTCTTCTTCATTATTTCATGAGCCATTTCTTGGCCGCCATTGTCCCAAATATCAGTGAAAATTTTGCCACCCAGTAAACTTGCTTCGGTCGAGGGGTGCTTCGTGTCGTCAACAGAGAAGACAGCTTTGGCCTGGGCCAAGGTTTTAACATGTTCGCAACCCGCCTTCTCCAGGACGGCTGCAACTCCTCTCGTGCCAGAGAAGGTGCAGACGTCACCACGATCACTTAAGATTTCTTCAAAAGCTTCGGCTTCACCACTAATCCACTCGATAACGCCCTCAGGGTCGCCTCGTATAAAGTTGTCTTCGTTTGAGAAGGCGCCCACGTTGGCGAAGCTAGTCTTCATCTTTCTCACGCACCCCACAGATTTTTCAAAACATATTTCCTTCGATGCGCGAAGCTCTGCAACTGTCTTTTCAAAATAATTTTTCCAGTATTCGCTGGCATCTCGATCAGCTCAAGCAACAGCGCATTTTACTTTAGCCTCTGCTAATTGTCTTCGAAGATCTTCAATTTCACTCTTCTGGGCCTTAGCTTGAGCTTTGGAACTGGCTCCGTCTTCTTTTATTTTGTTTACCAATGAAATTAATATTTTATCCTTTTCAAGGCCTTCGTTCCTTAGTTCAATTACCTCTGAGAGAAGGTTATTCAGAGCCATTGTACACCCTTCATCTTTGATATTTTTCTGTGCCCCGAGGGCATTGCTAAGGATCAAGCCCTACAAGAGGAGTATAGTATTAAGTATAAACAAATAATTCATTTCCAAATACAAAAATTGGTTTTCATACCTTTATGCTATTATATGCTAAACTGTCAGCTAATTCATCCTTTGACAATACTGAGAGGCCATCTTCTAACTTCGGGAATCAGAAGCTTCTTCCTATCTCCCGGCTGATGGATATCTCTTTGTTATCCGGGAGACAGTATAAAAAATCTTCTTCTCTGCTACCATTAAACACCAGTGCCCCCTTCGGGTATTTCAGTTTTTGGGCATAATGGCGAGCTTCTCGTTTTTCTTCCGAAGAAAGCATCTTTCCCGAAGCATGGTGAATGATGTAATCAATGCTCTCTTCCAAAGCTTCGGGAGCAGAAGTAGCAACCTTTTCAGGCGAAGATTGCTCTGAGGCCTTTTCTTCTATTGCTTTCTCTTCAATTTTTGAAGGTTTTTTCTCGGCAAGCTCTGAAGGCCCAGCTGAGAGCACCTAGAGGGGGGGTGAATAGGTGATCCTGTAAAAACTTGAAACTTAATGGCACAAAACTTGATTAGGAGTTAGCACAATAAAGCCAAGTGGCTAGAGAGGAGTTCTTGCAAGACACGATAACCACAAGAAGATCAAACAGATAGGCATAGTGGTTTATCCCGTGGTTCGGCCAAGTCCAACACTTGCCTACTCCATGTTGTGGCGTCCCAATGGACGAGGGTTGCAATCAACCCCTCTCAAGCGGTCCAAAGACCCACTTAAATACCACGGTGTTTTGCTTTGTTTACTATATCCCGCTTGCGAGGAATCTCCACAACTTGGAGCCTCTCGCCCTTACAATTTGATGTTCATAAAGAAGCACGGAAGTAAGGCTGGGATGAGCAACGCACACAAGACACAAAATCAGAGCACAACACGCACACAAGTCACAACTCGAGCTGTCAACACAACCCAAAGAGTTCTCTACTCAAATGGAGCTCTAGTTGCTATCACAAAGAATCGAATGCGCGGAATTGGAGTCTTGGTGCTTAGGAATGCTTAGAGAATGCTTGGTGTACTCCTCCATGCACCTAGGGGACCCTTTTATAGCCCCAAGGCAGCTAGGAGCCGTTGAGAGCATTCCAGGAAGGCAATTCTTGCCTTCTGTCGCCTGGCGCACCGGACAGTCCGGTGCACCACCGGACACTGTCCGGTGCGGATTTCTTTCCTTTTTTGGCGAAGCCGACCGTTGGAAATTTAGAGCCGTTGGTACGGCTATAAATCACCAGACTGTCCGGTGGTGCACACCGGACAGTCCGGTGCCCCCTTCTAACCGTTGGCTCTGCCACGCGTCGCGCGTGGATTACGCGGTCGACCGTTGGCCCGGCCGACTGTTGGCTCACCGGACAGTCCGGTGCACCACCGGACAGTCCGGTGATTTATAGCCGTACGCCGCCGACGAAACCCGAGAGCAGTCAGTTTGCCAGAGCCAGCCTGGCGCACCGGACACTGTCTGGTGCACCACCGGACAGTCCGGTGCACCCAGACTGCGCAGAGTCTTGGCTGCTCAGCCAAGTCTTTTCCACATTGGTCTTTTCCTGTTTCTAGCACTTAGACACAATACATTAGTCTCCAAAACAATGTACTAAGTCTTAGAAACATACCTTTACTCTTGATTTGCACTTTGTCCATCATTTGGCATAGATTGACACATGACCACTTGTGTTGGCACTCAATCACCAAAATACTTAGAAATGGCCCAAGGGCACATTTCCCTTTCAATCTCCCCCTTTTTGGTGATTTATGCCAACACAACAAAAAGAGACTAAAAGAAGTGCAACATCAATTCAAATGAGAACACAAATTTGTTTTGACTCAAATTTGGCATATTTGGATCATCCTTTGCCACCACTTGGTTTTGTTTTTGCAAATCAACCTCAATTTCCTATCTCTAAGTCAAACACACTTGTTGAGACATAAAGAGAGTTGTTCCAAGAGAAATTGATCAAAGATTTCAAAAACTCTCCCTTTTTCCCATAATCAACCATTCTCCCCACAAGAGGCCAACTTTTGACAAAAGAGACAATAAGAGATTTTTGACAAACCAAAAGCTTTATTCTACTATTTTCAAAACTCTCAAGTGGTAGCTGATCCATTTGTTGCTTTGGCCTTATTTTCTCCCCCTTTGGCATCAAGCACCAAAACGGGATCAATCTTGGCCCTTAAACCCCATTGCCTCACCAAAATCTTCAATTAAGAGTAAAAAGGCAATAAGAGCATGGAGATGAACTTGGAATAAGTTACCCTCTCATCGGAGTGCAGTGGAAGTCTTGCATGGTCCAAGTCCACCTTTTCCCTTTCAAACCTCCTTTGAGACTAAATTAAGAACACTCAAGCACATGGTTAGTCTCAAAGGGTCAAGTTGTAGCACAACTCCCCCTAAATATGTGCATCACTTGCAAATGGACTTGAGAGGTCCGGGGAGTGCTTGTACAACTTGAGCACCATACATAAACAACAAAATGCATAAGGAACATGATCAAGGCATAAAACACATGTATGCTATAAATCAATCCAAGTTCCGCGAATCTAAGACATTTAGATCACTACGCAGCCTGCAAAAGGTCGACTCATCTAGAGGCTTGGTAAAGATATCGGCTAGCTGGTTCTCGGTGCTAACATAAAACACTTCAATATCTCCCTTTTGCTGGTGGTCTCTCAGAAAGTGATGCCGGATGTCTATGTGCTTAGTGCGGCTGTGTTCAACAGGATTATCCGCCATGCGGATAGCACTCTCATTATCACATAGGAGTGAGACTTTGCTCAGATTGTAGCCAAAGTCCCTGAGGGTTGGCCTCATCCAAAGTAGTTGCGCGCAACACTGTCCTGCGGCAACATACTCGGCCTCAGCGGTGGATAGGGCAACGGAAGTTTGTTTCTTAGAACTCCACGACACCAGGGACCTTCCTAAGAATTGGCACGTCCCTGATGTACTCTTCCTATCGACCTTACATCCAGCATAGTCGGAGTCTGAGTATCCAATTAAGTCAAAGGTAGACCCCTTTGGATACCAGATCCCGAAGCAAGGCATAGTGACTAAATATCTAAGAATTCGCTTAACGGCCACAAGGTGACACTCCCTTGGGTCGGATTGAAATCTAGCACGCATGCATACGCTAAGCATGATATCCGGTCTACTAGCACATAAATAAAGTAAAGACCCTATCATAGACCGGTATGCCTTTTGATCAACGGACTTACCTCCTTTGTTGAGGTCGACGTGTCCATCGGTTCCCATTCGAGTCTTTGCGTGCTTGGCGTCCTTCATCCCAAACCTCTTGAGCAAGTCCTGCGTGTACTTCGTTTGGGAGATGAAGGTGCCGTCCTTGAGTTGCTTCACTTGGAACCCAAGGAAGTAGTTCAACTCGCCCATCATTGACATTTCAAACTTCTGAGTCATCACCCTGCTAAACTCTTCACAAGACTTTTGGTTAGTAGAACCAAATATTATGTCATCGACATAAATTTGGCACACAAATAAATCGCCATCACATGTCTTAGTGAATAAAGTTGGATCGGCTTTCCCAACCTTGAAAGCATTAGCAATTAGAAAGTCTCTAAGGCATTCATACCATGCTCTTGGGGCTTGCTTAAGTCCATAGAGCGCCTTAGAGAGCTTACACACGTGGTCGGGGTACCGTTCATCATCGAAGCCAGGGGGTTGCTCTACGTACACCTCCTCCTTGATTGGCCCGTTGAGGAAAGCGCTCTTTACATCCATTTGGAACAACCTAAAAGAATAGTGAGCGGCATAGGCTAACAATATACGAATTGACTCTAGCCTAGCCACAGGAGCAAAAGTCTCCTCAAAGTCCAAACCTGCGACTTGGGCATAACCTTTTGCCACAAGTTGTGCCTTGTTCCTTGTCACCACTCCGTGCTCGTCTTGTTTGTTGCGGAACACCCACTTGGTTCCCACAACGTTTTGCTTGGGACGAGGCACCAGTGTCCAAACTTCATTTCTCTTGAAGTTGTTGAGCTCTTCCTGCATGGCCAACACCCAATCCGGATCTAGCAAGGCGTCTTCTACCCTGAAAGGCTCAATAGAAGAGACAAAAGAGTAATGCTCACAAAAATTAACTAATCTAGAGCGAGTAGTTACTCCCTTGCTAATATCACCCAAAATTTGGTCGACGGGATGATTCCTTTGAATCGTCGCTCGAACTTGAGTTGGAGGTGCCGGTTGTGCTTCTTCCTCCATTACATGATCATGTTGTGCTCCCCCTTGATCACACGCCTCCTTTTGATGAACCTGTTCATCGTCTTGAGTTGGGGAATGCACCATTGTTGAGGAAGAAGGTTGATCTTGCTCCTTTTGTTCCTATGGCCGCACATCTCCAATCGCCATGGTGCGTATTGCGGCCGTTGGAACGTCTTCTTCATCTACATCATCAAGATCAACAACTTGCTCTCTTGGAGAGCCATTAGTCTCATCAAATACAACGTCGCTAGAGACTTCAACCAAACCCGATGATTTATTAAAGACCCTATACGCCTTTGTATTTGAGTCATAACCTAACAAAAACCCTTCTACAGCTTTGGGAGCAAACTTAGAACTTCTACCTTTCTTTACTAGAATATAACACTTGCTCCCAAATACACGAAAGTAAGATACATTGGGTTTGTTACCGGTTAGAAGCTCATACGAAGTCTTCTTGAGGAGGCGATGAAGGTACACCCGGTTTATGGCGTGGCAAGCCGTGTTCACGGCTTCCGACCAAAACCGCTCGGGCGTCTTGAATTCTCCAAGCATTGTCCTCGTCATGTCTATGAGTGTCCTGTTCTTCCTCTCTACCACACCGTTTTGCTGTGGTGTGTAGGGAGCGGAGAACTCATGCTTGATTCCTTCCTCCTCAAGGTACTCCTCCACTTGAAGGTTCTTGAATTCGGACCCGTTGTCGCTCCTTATTTTCTTCACCTTAAGCTCAAACTCATTTTGAGCTCTCCTTAGGAAGCGCTTGAGGGTCCCTTGGGTTTCAGACTTATCCTGCAAAAAGAATACCCAATTAGTGAAGCGAGAAAAATCATCAACTATAACAAGACCATACTTACTTCCTCCTATGCTTAGATAGGCGACGGGTCCGAAGAGATCCATATGAAGCAACTCCAGAGGTCTTAATGTGGTCATCGCATTTTTGGTATGATGAGAGCTTCCCACCTGTTTACCTGCTTGACAAGCTGCACAAGGTCTATCTTTTTCGAAGGTAACATTTGTCAGACCTATTACGTGTTCTCCCTTTAGAAGCTTGTGAAGGTTCTTCATCCCCACATGTGCTAAACGGCGATGCCACAGCTAGCCCATGCTAGTCTTAGCAATTAAGCATGCATCTAGACCGGCCTCCTCTTTTGCAAAATCAACTAAATAAAGTTTGTCGTCTAGTACACCCTCAAAAGCTAATGAACCATCACTTCTTCTAAAGACATACACATCTACATTTGTGAATAAGCAATTATATCCCATGTTACAAAGTTGACTCACAGACAACAAGTTATATCCAAGCGACTCAACTAAGAATACATTAGAAATAGAGTGCTCGGATGAAATAGCAATTTTTCCTAGTCCTTTCACCTTGCCTTGGTTCCCATCACCGAATATTATTGAATCTTGGGAATCCTTGTTCTTGACGTAGGAAGAGAACATCTTCTTCTCCCCCGTCATGTGGTTTGTGCATCCGCTGTCGATAATCCAGCTTGAGCCCCTAGATGCATAAACCTGCAAGGCAAATTAGGCTTGGGTCTTAGGTACCCAACTCTTGTTGGGTCCTACAAGGTTAGTAACAATAGCCTTAGGGACCCAAATGCAAGTCTTGTCTCCCTTGCATTTGGCCCCCACCTTCTTAGCAATCACCTTTTTATTTTTGCATGAAAGAACAAATCTAGTATTGCATGCAAGAAATACAGTGGTAGATTCATTACATACTTTCCTAGGAGCATGAACAACATTTTTCCTAGGCATATTTCTACCATACACATTAGAGGAACTTGAAGCAATCATGGCATGTGAAGCAAAAGCATTATAACTTCTATTATAATGAACATCCCTAGAATGTCTCCTATCATGGTACATGAAGGCATGGTTCTTTTGAACACTATTTGCCATAGGGGCCTTCCCTTTCTCCTTGGCGGGAATGGGAGCCTTATGACTTGTTAAGTTCTTGGCTTCCCTCTTGAAACCAAGTCCATCCTTAATTGAGGGATGTCTACCAACCGTGTAGGCATCCCTTGCAAATTTTAGTTTATCAAAATCATTTTTGCTAGTCTTTAGTTGAGCATTAAGACTAGCCACTTCATCATTTAGTTTAGAAATGCAAACTAGGTGTTCACTACAAGCATCAACATTAAAATCTTTCCACCTATTGCAAATCATAACATGTTCTTCACGAGAGGTTGATTTACTAGCTATTTCTAACTTAGCATTCAAATCATCATTAACACTTTTTAGGCTAGAGATAGATTCATGGCATGTAGACAATTCACATGAAAGCATTTCATTTCTTTTAACTTCTAAAGCAAGAGATTTTTGTGCCTCTACAAATTTATCATGGTCTTCATATAAAAGATCCTCTTGCTTTTCTAACAATCTATTCTTATCAGTTAAAGCATCAATCAATTCATTGATCTTATCGATTTTAGTTCTATCTAGGCCTTTGAATAAACATGCATAGTCTATTTCATCATCACTCGATTCATCATCACTAGAAGCATAGGTAGACTTTTGAGTGTTTACCTTCTTCTCCTTTGCCATTAGGCATGTGTGATGCTCGTTGGGGAAGAGGGACGACTTGTTGAAGGCCGAGGCGGCGAGTCCTTCATTGTCGGAGTCGGATGATGAACAATCCGAGTCCCACTCCTTGCCAAGGTGTGCCTCGCCCTTAGCCTTCTTGTAGGTCTTTTTCTTTTCCCACTTTCCGCTCTTCCCTTGTTCCTGGTCACTATCGTTATCGGGACAGTTAGCAATAAAGTGACCAATCTTACCACACTTGAAGCAGGAGCGCTTTCCCTTCGTCTTGCTTTTGTTGGGATACTCCTTGCGACCTTTGAGTGTCGTCTTGAATCGCTTGATGATGAGGGCCATTTCATCCTCATTTAGCCTAGCTGCCTCAATTTGCGCCACCTTGCTAGGTAGCGCCTCCCTGCTACTTGTTGCCTTGAGAGCGATGGCTTGAGGCTCATGAATTGGACCATTCAATGCATCATCAACGTATCTTGCCTCCTTGATCATCATCCGCCCGCTTACAAACTTTCCAAGTATTTCTTCGGGCGACATCTTGGTGTACCTAGGATTCTCACAAATATTGTTTACAAGATGTGGATCAAGGATAGTGAAAGACCTTAGCATTAGGCGGACGACGTCGTGGTCCGTCCATCGTGTGCTTCCATAGCTCCTTATTTTGTTGACGAGGGTCTTGAGCCTGTTGTACGTTTGGGTTGGCTCCTCTCCCCTGATCATTGCGAACCTTCCTAGTTCGCCTTCCACCAACTCCATCTTGGTGAGCATGGTGACGTCGTTCCCCTCATGTGAGATCTTGAGGGTGTCCCAAATTTGCTTGGCGTTATCCAAGCCGCTCACTTTATGGTATTCATCCCTGCACAACGAGGCTAACAACACAGTAGTAGCTTGTGCATTTTTATGAATTTGTTCATTAATAAACAAGGGACTATCCGTACTATCAAATTGCATTCCATTCTCAACTATCTCCCATATACTTGGATGGAGAGAGAACAAGTGGCTACGCATTTTGTGACTCCAAAATCCGTAGTCCTCTCCATCAAAGTGAGGGGGTTTACCAAGGGGAATGGAGAGCAAATGAGCATTTGAACTTTGCGGAATACGAGAATAATCAAAAGAAAAGTTTGAATTGACCGTTTTCTTTTTCTCGTAGTCATTGTCATCCTTTTGGGAAGAGGAGGACTCGTCACTATCGTCGTAGTAGACGATCTTCTTGATGTGCCTCTTCTTCTTCCCGTCCTTCCTCTTATGACTTGAGCCCGAGTCAGTAGGCTTGTCGTCTTTCGGCTCATTGACGAAGGACTCCTTCTCCTTATCGTTGATCACCATCCCCTTGCCCTTAGGATCCATCTTTTCGGGCGATTATTCCCTTACGTGAAGAGAACAGCTCCGATACCAATTGAGAGCACCTAGAGAGGGGTGAATAGGTGATCCTGTAAAAACTTGAAACTTAATGCCACAAAACTTAATTAGGAGTTAGCACAATAAAGCCAAGTGGCTAGAGAGGAGTTCTTGCAAGACACGATAACCACAAGAAGATCAAACAGATAGGCACAGTGGTTTATCCCGTGGTTCGGCCAAGTCCAACACTTGCCTACTCCACGTTGTGGTGTCCCAACGGACGAGGGTTGCAATCAACCCCTCTCAAGCGGTCCAAAGACCCACTTAAATACCATGGTGTTTTGCTTTGTTTACTATATCCCGCTTGCGAGGAATCTCCACAACTTGGAGCCTCTCGCCCTTACAATTTGATGTTCACAAAGAAGCACGGAAGTAAGGCTGGGATGAGCAACGCACACAAGACACAAAATCAGAGCACAACACGCACACAAGTTACAACTCGAGCTCTCAACACAACCCAAAGAGTTCTCTACTCAAATGGAGCTCTAGTTGGTATCACAAAGAATCGAATGCGCGGAATTGGAGTCTTGGTGCTTAGGAATGCTTAGAGAATGCTTGGTGTACTCCTCCATGCGCCTAGGGGACCCTTTTATAGCCCCAAGGCAGCTAGGAGCCGTTGAGAGCATTCCATGAAGGCAATTCTTGCCTTCTGTCGCCTGGCGCACAGGACAGTCTGGTGCGGATTTCTTTCCTTCTTTGGCGAAGCCGACCGTTGCATATTCAGAGCCGTTGGCGCACCGGACAGTCCGGTGCCCCCCTCTGACTGTTGGCTCTGCCACGCGTCGCGCGCGGATTACGCGGTCGACCGTTGGCCCGGCCGACTGTTGGCTCACCGGACAGTCCGGTGCACCACCGGACAGTCCGGTGATTTATAGCCGTACGCCGCCGACGAAACCCGAGAGCAGTCAGTTCGCCAGAGCCAGCCTGGCGCACCGGACACTGTCCGGTGCACCACCGGACAGTCCGGTGCACCCAGACTGCGCAGAGTCTTGGCTGCTCAGCCAAGTCTTTTCCACATTGGTCTTTTCCTGTTTCTAGCACTTATACACAATATATTAGTCTCCAAAACAATGTACTAAAACTTAGAAACATACCTTTACTCTTGATTTGCACTTTGTCCATCATTTGGCATAGATTAACACATGACCACTTGTGTTGGCACTCAATCACCAAAATACTTAGAAATGGCCCAAGGGCACATTTCCTTTTCACCAGCTTTGGCACTAGCTTGGCTTACTGCAGCTTCAATTCCGGCCGGCTTTGTTTCAGCTTCGGTTTGCATTTTTGAAGCCTCGACAATTTTCCTTGAAGGAGTAGAGCTTAAAGCCTTCACTGTTTCTAGCACGCCTAGTACATTTGCCATCCTTCTTCTTTTCGGAGTTGCCGCAAGACTTTTTTGTGCCTTCGGCACTGTTACTTCCGCCGAAGGGCTTAAAATTTCTAACATTTTTGTTCCTTCAGTTTTTGGCTCTTCGGCCTTATCTCTACCAGCCTTTGACTCAGCTAGCTCGGCTGAGGGCGCCTTCGGCATGGTAGCCGGTTCTTCAGCCTTCTGCATAGGAGGAATGAGCTCCTTTGGTTCAGCAGCTGAAGAAGTCTCCTCGCCAAACTCAGGCACCACAGCCAGCTCAATATAACGTGGCCAGTGGGTAAGGACTTTCAACTTTTTTCTCTTCAGCGCAGGCTCATCTGGAGTGGCCGAAGCAGCAGTCCTGGCCGAAGCAGCGGTCTTCCTCTTCTTTCCCCGTCCCCACAGCGGGTAGCAGTAGTCGGGGTAAACAAAACCAATGGCATCAAAAACTCTGTTTAATCTCTTTTTTCCCCCGACCACCAAAGGATGCAGATATTGCATTATCTTCTGCTTTGGAATACGGCCCAAGCAGTTCATCACTTGTAGCTTCGATACATTTCAGCCAGTCATCATTCAGTTCATCAAATTTATCTCCATATCTGAAGGTGTATTTCAGTCGAACTAGCTCACCTTCGTTAGACTTGGTGACAGTCTCCTTCGGCATTTCCCAGCTCTCTACAAGTGGCCATACTCTGAAGGTTATATGCTCCTAGATTAAATCTCTTGTACTAATAAAAAAGCAAACAGTACCGAAAGCCTTTTGGCATGCTTCGGCGGCTTCGTCAATCTCAACCTTTGGCCTTCGAAGGCCAAAGCGGGACCAAATGGGGCGCATAATAACTTCTTTAATATCTTCTCTTGCCTTCAAGTCATTCTTCACGTAAAACCATTCCTCCATCCAGGCTCGAGGCCACCTTTTTTGGTATGTTGGCACCGGATAGCTTGCATTGGGGCGGGCAGTAAATCCATAACAGCCAAAGTATTGTGATATTGTTCCTTGCCCATGGTCTTCGTCTCATATGCAAGTTCATGCATACTGCAGAAACATTTCGCGCTTGGCTCCACTCCCTGGCTTCTCATAGCCCAGAAAAAACTCCCATTCTAATAATAGCTTCGGGGGTTGTCTGATGAAGAAAGATCTGATAAATTTTCAACACTTCGACCACAAACCTGCTCAATGGAAACCGAAGCCCAGCTTTGAAGAAGCTTCGGAAAATCACAACCTCGTCCTCCTCAGGGGCAGGGACGTTGTTGTCTCCGCCAGCTCTCACAATAGACATATCCCGAAAGTATCTTCCTCTCATGCTCTCAAGGTGATTTTGTTTGATGGTCGATTTTCCGAAAATCGAATGACTTGGCCTCCAGGACCGGTCCTCAGAATCTTCACCCCTACTTTCAGCATCATAACTATCACTGTCAGCAGTATCTTCAGATAGGCCCTCCAATATCTCTTTTGTAATCTTCTCTGTATTTGATTTTGCCATCGATTCTAAGAACCCAGCTATATAAGGATTCACAACCTTCTTCTGCTCAAAGAGCTTCTCCTCTTCGGTTAGCTTCATTTCAGCAGCAACTTTCTTATCTTGAGACATCTTTTCTTCAGAAATGGTGAAAATGTGTTCTTCAAACCAAAGCTCAGAAAGCTTGAGAAACTAAGCAAGCGTTGCTAAGCAAGATCTATAAAATTGAGCAAACAAAGCAAGTGGCACAAACAGCGTACCAAATGTGGTCAGTGTGAGTTCTTATTTATACGCTCGGCGCGCTCCAAATTTGAGGGTCCCGTCTGTCATTGACTGTTGCTATTCTAGCAAAGGGAAGGTGTTTTTTCATACTGCGAGGGGCTACTGTTGGGGCTACTGTTGGGGGGCCTTCGTTATCTTAAACAAATTAATACTGCAAGGGGCTACTGTTGGGGGGCCTTCGTCCTCCGAAGGTCCTCAAAAAACATAATTTAACAATGTCTTCCAAGTACGGTTTATGGACAGGTATCTTCGGATTCATGATAAAAGCGTACACGATGAGGAGCATGATCGTGACGAAGGTTGCCATCGCTCCGAAGCTGTGCGCAAGGGAGCTTCGGCTAAATCGCAGAAAAGGGAACCGACTTAAAAGAGAAAAGGCTATTCAGTCCTCATAGATTTTTCAATAAGCCAATAGTAAATGTAAAGGGCATGACTGCAATTTCTCATAGGTTGTGTCATGTGCCTATAAATAGATGAATAGTACCTCGTACTGTTCACGCTGACTTGTACTCACTTTTGCGTCATACTTGTACTCACTTGCCTTTTATCAAGTCGAAGGTACTTTTGTAATTCAGTTTTGTTCTTACCTTTCCATGATTATATAATTAAGAATGAATGATATGATATGATTGTTTGTGTTGTTTTCAATATGCCATACGTTTCTTCTTCTATTTTAAAATATACTGCATTGATGAAGGTATGTCCTTCATGACCTTCGTCTGAAGATCATTATATCGTAAGGGAAATAATGCTTCGAAGGACGAAGGGCATTAACATTTAACATCTTGTGTTGCCTTGTTCTTGACTCATAGCATTTGAGAACAAGTCCCCAACAGGCGGCGATGCCCATGTTTGCTGGGAGTGGGACTCCGATGAGAGCTCTGTCGACTCCTCCTCCGACGAGGACACCGCAAACATCGCTGTCAACAAGGGTCTCCTCTTCCCCAACGTCGGCCACAAGTGTCTCATGGCAAAAGACGGCAAAAAGAAGGTAAAATCTAGAACCTCCACTAAATATGCAACATCTAGTGATAAGGAGAACTCTAGTGGTGATGAAGATAATTTACTTGCCCTTTTTGCCAACCTAAACATGCAACAAAAGGAAAAATTAAATGAATTGATAGGTGCTATTCATGAAAAGGATGAACTCTTGGATAGTCAAGAGGACTTACTTATTA
Source organism: Zea luxurians (assembly GCA_029449295.1). Lineage (NCBI taxonomy): Eukaryota > Viridiplantae > Streptophyta > Magnoliopsida > Poales > Poaceae > Zea > Zea luxurians. The sequence continues at coordinate 128,715,789 of JAOPSE010000004.1, forward strand.
AAGAAAACAAAAAGCATGTTAAGGTTAAAAATGCTTATGCTCAGGAAGTAGAAAAATGTGAAAAATTAACTAGTGAGCTAAGCACTTGCCATGACACTATTTCCAACCTTAGATTTGAGAATGCTAAATTGATTGCTAAGGTTGAAAAGTTAAATGTTTGTGATGATTCTTTTGCCAATCTTAAAAATGATAATGCTAGTTTACTTGCTAAGATTGACAAATTAAATGAATCAATTTCTTGCCTTAAAATTGAGAATGATAAATTAATTGCTAAGGCTAAGAATTTAAATGTTTGCAATGATATCATTTCCAATCTTAGAAATGAAAATGTCATGTTACATGCTAAGATTGATGAATTAAATGTTTGCAAACCCTCTACATCTACCATTGAGCATGTTACTATTTGTACTAGATGTAGAGACATTAATGTTGATGCTATTCATTATCACCTAGCCTTAATTAAACAACAAAATGATCACATAGCTCAACTTAGTGCCAAAATAAATGAGCATGACTTAGAAAATGAAAATTTTAAATTTGCTAGAAGCATGCTCTATAATGGGAGACACCCTGGGATTAAGGATGGCATTGGCTTCCAACAGGGAGACAATGTCAAGCTTAATGCCCCTAAAATATTGTCTAATTTTGTTAAGGGTAAGGCTCCCATGGCTCAGGATAACGAGGGTTACATTTTTTACCCTGTCGGTTATCCCGAGCACAAAATTAGGAGAATTCATTCTAGGTAGTCTCACTCTGGCTCTCATCATGCTTTTATGTATAAGAGTGAGGCATCTAGCTCTAGGCAATCAACCCATGTTAAATTGCCTAAAAAGAAATCTCCTACTGGATCAAATGAACCTAATGTGTCGTTTAAGACTTTTGATGCTTCATATGTTTTAACTAACAAATCAGGCAAATTAGTTGCCAAATATGTTGGGGGCAAACACAAGGGGTCAAAGACTTATGTTTGGGTACCCAAGGTGCTTGTTTCTAATGTGAAAGGACCAAAGACCGTTTGGGTACCTAAGAACAAGGCCTAAATTTGTTTTGTAGGTTTATGCATCCGGGGGCTCAAGTTGGATAATTGATAGCGGGTGCACAAACCACATGACTGGGGAGACAAGGATGTTCTCCTCCTATGAGAAAAACCATGATCCCCAAAGAGCTATCACATTCGGGGATGGAAATCAAGGTTTGGTCAAAGGACTTGGTAAAATTGCTATATCTCCTAACCACTCCATTTCCAATGTTTTTGTTGTAGATTCTTTAGAATACAATTTGCTTTCTATTTCTCAATTATGCAAAATGGGCTACAATTGTCTTTTTACAGATTTAGGTGTTACTGTCTTTAGAAGAAGTGATGATTTAGTAGCATTTAAGGGAGTATTAGAGGGTCAGCTATACTTAGTTGATTTTAATAGAGCTGAACTCGATACTTGCTTAATTGCTAAGACTAACATGGGTTGGCTCTGGCGTCGTCGACTAGCCCACGTTGGAATGAAGAATCTTCATAAGCTTCTAAAGGGAGAGCACATTTTGGGACTAACAAATGTTCATTTTGAGAAAGACAGGATTTGTAGCACATGCCAAGCAGGTAAGCAAGTTGGTGTTCATCATCCACACAAGAACATCATGATGACCGACATGCCACTTGAGCTACTCCACATGGACCTATTCGGCCCGATTGCTTACATAAGCATCGGCGGGAGTAAGTACTGTCTAGTTATTGTGGATGACTATTCTCGCTTCACTTGGGTGTTCTTTTTGCAGGATAAATCTCAAACCCAAGAGACCTTAAAGGAATTCTTGAGACGGGCTCAAAATGAGTTCGGCTTAAGGATAAAAAAGATTAGAAGCGATAACGGGATGGAGTTCAAGAACTCACAAATAGAAGGCTTCCTTGAGTATGAGGGCATCAAGCATGAGTTCTCTTCTCCCTACACACCACAACAAAATGGTGTAGTGGAGAGGAAGAATAGAACTCTACTTGACATGGCGAGGACCATGCTTGATGAGTACAAGACTTCGGACCGGTTTTAGGCGGAAGCAGTCAACACTGCTTGCTACGCCATCAACCATCTCTACCTTCACCAAATCCTCAAGAAAACATTATATGAACTCCTCACCGATAAAAAGCCCAATGTTTCATATTTTAGAGTCTTCGGTAGCAAATGCTTTATTCTTGTTAAAAGAGGTAGAAAATCTAAATTTGCTCCTAAGGCTGTAGAAGGCTTTTTGGTTATGATTCAAACACAAGGGCATATGGAGTCTTTAACAAGTCCACTGGACTAGTTGAAGTTTCTTGTGACATTGTGTTTGATGAGACTAACGGCTCTCAAGTAGAGCAAGTTGATCTTGATGAGCTAGATGATGAAGAGGCTCCGTGCGTCGCGCTAAGGAACATGTCCATTGGGGATGTGTGTCCTAAGGAATCCGAAGAGCCTCCACATGCACAAGATCAACCATCATCTTCAAATCAAGCATCTCCACCAACCCAAGATGAGGATCAAGCTCAAGATGATGAAAATGAAGATCAATAAGAGCCACCTCAAGAGGAGGACAATGATCAAGGGGGAGATGCCAATAATCAAGACAAGGAAGATGATGAGGATCCAAGACCGCCACACCCAAGAGTCCACCAAGCGATACAAAGAGATCACCCCGTGAACTCCATCCTCGGCGATATTCATAAGGGGGTAACCACTCGATCTTGTGTCGCTCATTTTTGTGAACATTACTCTTTTGTGTCTTCTATTGAGCCATACAGGGTGGAAGATGCACTAAGAGATTCGGATTGGGTGTTGGCAATGCAAGAGGAGCTCAACAACTTCACGAGGAATGAGGTATGGCATCTTGTTCCACGTCCTAATCAAAATGTTGTAGGAACCAAGTGGGTCTTCCGCAACAAGCAAGATGAGCATGGTGTGGTGACAAGGAACAAAGCCCGACTTGTAGCCAAGGGATATTAACAAGTCGAAGGTTTGGATTTCGGTGAAACCTATGCACCCGTAGCTAGGCTTGAGTCAATTCGCATTTTACTCGCCTATGCTACTTACCATGGCTTTAAGCTCTATCAAATGGATGTGAAAAGTGCTTTCCTCAATGGACCAATCAAGGAAGAGGTCTATGTTGAGCAACCTCCCAGCTTTGAAGATAGTGAGTACCCTAACCATGTTTATAAACTCTCTAAGGCGCCTTATGGGCTCAAGCAAGCCCCAAGAGCATGGTATGAATGCCTAATAGATTTTCTTATCGCTAATGGCTTCAAAGTCGGAAAAGCCGATCCTACTCTCTTTACTAAAACAATTGCAAATGATTTGTTTGTATGCCAAATTTATGTTGATGATATCATATTTGGGTCTACTAACAAATCTACTTGTGAAGAGTTTAGTAGGATCATGGTTCAAAAATTCGAGATGTCTATGATGGGGGAGTTGAAGTATTTCTTAGGATTTCAAGTCAAGCAACTCCAAGAGGGCACCTTCATCAGCCAAACGAAGTACATTCAAGACATACTCACCAAGTTTGGGATGAAGGATGCCAAGCCCATCAAGACACCCATGGGAACCAATGGGCATCTCGACCTCGACACGGGAGGTAAATCCGTAGATGAAAAGGTATACCGGTCGATGATAGGATCTCTACTTTATTTATGTGCATCTCGACCGGATATTATGCTTTCTGTATGCATATGTGCAAGATTCCAAGCCGATCCTAAGGAAGTTCACCTTAGGGCCGTGAAACGAATCTTGAGATATTTAGTTCATACTCCTAAGTTTGGTCTTTGGTACCCCAAGGGATCCACCTTTGATTTAATAGGATATTCAGATGCTGATTGGGCAGGGTGTAAAATTGATAGAAAGAGCACATCAGGGACTTGTCAGTTCTTGGGAAGATCCCTAGTGTCTTGGGCTTCAAAGAAACAAAATTTTGTAGCTCTTTCTATTGCCAAAGCCGAGTACATTGCCGCAGGCCATTGTTGTGCGCAATTGCTTTGGATGAGGCAAACCCTTAGGGACTATGGTTACAAATTAACCAAAGTCCCTCTCCTATGTGATAATGAGAGTGCAATCTGCATGGCGGATAATCCCGTTGAGCACAGCCGCACTAAGCACATAGCCATTCGGTATCACTTTTTGAGGGATCACCAACAAAGGGGGGATATCGAGATTGCTTATGTTAGCACCAAAGAACAATTAGCCGATATCTTTACCAAACCACTAGATGAGAAAACTTTTACCAAACTTAGGCATGAGCTAAACATTCTTGATTCTAGGAATTTTGATTGATACTTTGCACACATAGCTCATTTATATACCTTTGATTATCTCTTTCATGTGCTATGACTAATGTGTTTTCAAGTGTATTTTATGCTAAGTCATAGATTGAAAGGGAAAAGGAGTCTTCGGCGAAGACAAGGCTTCCACTCCACTCCATCGTATTATTTACCCTTCACCGCCACTCCGCACCGCTCTCCAAATTTGGTATAATCTTCACTCATATATTGTTTGCCAAAAGGAGAGAAAGTTAATTAAGGGCTCATATTTCACTCGCAAGTATCCGTTTTTGGTGATTCATGTCAAAGGGGGAGAAAGTATTAGCCCAAAGCAAAAGGACCGCACCACCACCAATTTAAAAAAATGTTCAATTTGTATTTAAGAAGTTTTTCAATTGGTACCTTATTTTTGATATAATTTCAAATTGGTATAACCTCTTCAAAATTAATATCTAAAACCCTCTTGAACACTAAGAGGAGAATTTCATTGAGGGGGAGTTTTGTTTAGTCAAAAGAAAAGCATTTGAAATAGGAGGAGAAAATTTCAAATCTTGAAAATGCTTCTTTCTATCTTATTCATATACCTTTGATTATTTGCAAAAAGACTTTGAAAAAGAATTTCCAATACATTTGCAAAAACAAAACATGTGGTGCATGCATGGTCCAAAATGTTAAAATAAATAAAGCAATCCATGCATATCCTATGAATGTATAAATTGGTTCAATTCCAAGTAACCTTTGCACTTACCGTTTGCAAACTAGTTCAATTACTGCACTTATATATTTGCTTTGGTTTGTGTTGGCATCAATCACCAAAAAGGGGGAGATTGAAAGGGAAATAGGGTCAAACTTTTTCCTAAATGATTTTGGTGGTTGAATTGCCCAAAACAAATAATTGGACTAACTAGTTTGCTCTAGATTATAAGTTCTACAGGTGTCAAAGGTTCAACACAAACCAATAAAAAGTCCAAGAAAGGGTTCAAATAAAAAGAGCAAAAGACAACCGAAGGCTGCCCTGGTCTGGCGCACCGGACAGTGTCTGGTGCACCAGGGAGATCAACTCCAAACTTGCCACCTTCGGGTTTCTAGGATTGCCTCTCCGCTATAATTCACTGGACTGTCCGGTGTAGCACCGGACTGTCCGGTGTGCCAAGCGGAGTAACGGCTACAGCGCCAACGGTCGACTGCAAAAGAGTACAGTGAACAGTGAACGGTGCAGACTGCGCGCGCAGAGTCAGAGCTGGCGCCAGAAGGCACACCAGACAGTGAACATTGACTGTCCGGTGGCCCCACATGTCAGAGCTCTAACGGTCGAACCCTAATGGTTGGGTGACGTGGCTGGCGCACCGGACTGTCCGGTGCGCCCTTCGACAGCAGCCTTCCCCAATGGCCACTTTGGTGGTTGGGGCTATAAATACCCCCCAACCACCACACTTCAAGGCATCCAAGTTTTCAGCCAACACATTCAATACAAGAGCTAGTGCATTCAATACAAGACACAATTAGAGTGAATCAAAATCTCTCCAAGTCCCAATTCCACTCAAAGCATTAGTGACTAGAAGAGAGAGTTTTGTCGTGTTCTTTTGAGCTCTTGCACTTGGATCGCTTTTCTTCTTCCCCGTTTCTTGTTCCCAAGTTCTTTGTAATCAAAGCAAAAGACACCAATTGTGTGGTGGTCCTTGTGGGGACTAAGTGTCCCAATTGATTGAGAAGAGAAGCTCACTCGGTCTAAGTGACCATTTGAGAGAGGGAAAGGGTTGAAAGAGACCCGGTCTTTGTGACCACCTCAACGGGGAGTAGGTTTGCAAGAACCGAACCTCGGTAAAACAAATCACTGTGTCACACTCTTCATTTACTTGTGATTTGTTTTTGCCCTCTCTTTTGGACTTGATTATATTTCTAACGCTAACTCCGGCTTGTAGTTGTGCTTAAACTTTATAAATTTCAGATTTGCCTATTCACCCCCCTCTAGGCGACTTTCACAAGTGGAGGATACATTCTTGAGCTTAGGACAATTTTTCTTAATATGTCCCTTCTTGTGACACTTGTGACACACTTTGTCACATTCTTTCACAAACAACGTCTTTTGCTTTATAAAAGCATTCTTTCCTTTCTTGGGAACATATCCAAGACCCTCACGGTTAAGTGAGCACCGTTGACTTCCCAATATGAAATCCAATTTAGCCTTTCCACCATATGCCTTCTCTAGGTCATGAGTTAGAGCATTTACTCTATCTACTAACACTTCATTCTCAACAATAATTTTTGATTCATCAAGAGCAATATCATCGTTTATGAGAGAAATTTTGCATTTATCACAAATAGAGTTAGTAGGTAGTGGTTCTCTTGTAAGACTATCAAGTAAGTCACAAGTGACTCCAACATCCTCGTTGACCACCACAACTTCATGCACAATAGATGATTTTTGAGCATCCGCAAGCTTCTCACAATTCTCTTTTAGATCGTTGTGAGAGGTCTTGAGCTCCTCAAAAGACACTTGGAGGTTTTTATACAATTCCTTCAAGGTCTTAAATTTTTCTTTTTCTTTGTGCATGTAGTCATCGGCCTCACCTAACATTCTAACAAGATCATCATATGAATAGCCATCATCATCAACATCATCATCATCATTTATATCATTTAAATCGGTGATGATTTTTACCTTAGCATCTCCCTTTGCCATGAGACAATGGGGGGATGAGAAGAGTGAGGGAGCTTCCTTGATGGCAATTCCGGCATTAAGCTTGGATGAGGTGTCATCATCATCATCATCATCCGAGCTATCATCCGAGTCCCATTCAACTAGGTAGGCTTTGTCATCTTTCTTCTTGTTGTAGAATTTCTTTTTCTTCTTATCACCTTCATCTTTGCCCTTCTTCTTCTTGTTAGGGCAACTCATGGCAATGTGATCGGGTTCCCCACACTCAAAACATTTTCTATCATTGAAAGCACTTCTTCTTGATGTTTGAGCTCTTCTAGGTTGACCTCTCTTCATCTTCATGAATTTGTTGAATTTCCTTACAAACAGAGCCATATCACCATCACTCTAACTTTCATTTTCTTCATCATTACTATCTTCTTTTTCAATTGCCTTAGAGGCTCTAGCTTTGAGAGCAATTGATTCATTCTTCACTTTCTTTGCCAAACTTATAGCATCGGCTTGAGATTTCTTGAATATATCTTGAGTAAGAATTTCCCCCAATACTTTGGTTGGAGAAGTTGTAGATAGATCACTTCTTACTAACATTATCACAATGGTCTCATATTTCTCCAGAAGTGATCTAAGGAACTTATGAGTGAAATCCACATCCGGTACATTAAAACCGAGTCCCTTGAGTTCATTCACTATCTCATTTAACCGATTGAACATATCGGATACACTCTCATCTTCTTTCATAATAAATTGCTCAAACTTTCCTTTGCACACATATAGCTTGGCACTCTTCACAATTGTAGTTCCTTCATGAATTTCCATTAGCTTAATCCAAATCTCATGAGCGGTTGTGAGATTCTTGATACGATTGAACTCATTTATATCAAGAACATCATAGAATACATTCATGGCTTGATCATTTGTAAGGATATTCTAATTGTCACTAACAGATGGTTCATCTTCTTTCAACACAACAAATCCACCCTTGACAATTGGCCAAATTTTTTCACCCATTGCTCTAAGATGCATTGACATTCTTATTTTCCAATAGTCGTAGTTATTCCCATCAAAATGTGGTGGCTTCCCAATGTGCACATTGTTGTTACTAGCCATTTTGTCCCACTCCGAGATGATTAGATCCACAAACAATGGAGTCCTCGGCTCTGATACCACTTGTAGGATCTAGGACACCGGCTAGAGGGGGGTGAATAGACGGTTTTGACTAAAAACAAAAACACTAGGGAAATTTAATCAATATAACAAGAGGTATAATTTCTCTAGTGATAACAAGTAAATAAACTATGAGAATCAACTAGGGTGATTGAATACTTGATGAACAATATGCAAAATACTAATCACTTGCACGGCAATAAGTAATTGTAACACCCGGATTTTAGGGGTCCAAAACCCGGGCGTAAACATAATCACCAGGTGTGCTGGGACCAAGTCTCACACATATGATGAATCATGGCACAGGATCGAATGTCACATCTTTACTATATAACAGGAGTTCTATACAAAATAAATAATTACATTATAAGGAGACAACGGTCCAGCAACCCAAAGTTGACTGGGAGACGACGACCTAGACCTCTCACGAACTCATCACAGCATCCTCCAAGCGCCTCATCCTGTGGTACCTGTTCTTGACCTGTGGTGTGTGTGAGACAGCAAGAGTGAGCTCACATACGTTCGTCGCTCAACAAGTTGTGGGGAATAATGTGCATGAACTCGCCAAAGGTGGGAGCTCACGTGAAGTGTAAGGCTTACCAAAGAAGATGGTTAGAGCTGAGCATTGCTTTTAAAGTTGGTCAAAATTTTATTAGCAATTACTAAGTATAAGTAAATACCAACCCAATTAAGTAGTAGAACAAAAGTAACAACTTCACCTGCGATGCAATGCATATGACAAATTGAGTTTAAGTTCCATAATTTAATCATGTGAGGGTCCGAGCTGCTCATGACCGTGAGCACGGCTAGTATACCAGTTTTACACTCTGCAGAGGTTGCGCATCTTTACCCACAAGTCGTGTATCCCATGTCGCCAGGGTTTGCAAGGCCCTTAGACACTTCCGAGGTGAATGGCTAGGGATCCACTACGAGGCTTTTACAAAGTTCCACTAGCTTCCGAAAACCCGCTACAGTTTATAGGAAGATCCAGTGCAGGAATCCCTTGCAGGACCGCCATCGCAGCAAAATCCTCCCGAGGGCCTCCCTACACTGACCTCTCCCCTACTGCCCTTGCCCCTTTCGGGTAAGGTAGTCTTCCACTAGCTTTCCTAATTAATCAGCCAAGGGCGTCCCATTCCACCCTCGTGGTAGCACTGTTTTCCCGGGTGGTTCTCCATGTTCCAATTAACATAATGATCTTAACATGAACATTAAATAACAACTGATAACAAAAAGTGTAATCATGAATAGTGTATCTCCATACCCAAAACCACATATAGCACTAGCAAGTACTACCCAGAAAGATCAGTGGTAAACAAGGTATAAAGATAGACAAACTAGGGTAACCTATTGGGTCCCATCAAAATTAACCTATGCAGATCATTATGATTAATTAGAACATGGCTGGGTAAAAAGAAGTGATCAAGGGCACAACTTGCCTGGGCCTTGAGATTCCAGGTACCAGGATGATCTTCAGATGACACGTGTCCTCACTGCTAGTCGTAGCAATACAAACATACATGGTATAGGCAAAATTAACATTACACCAACCATATATGCAAAATACATATTAATAATCTACATATTAAAATAAGATCACAGGAAAAAGAATTATTAATTTTGGAGTTGTAGAATTCAAGTTATGATTTTCCTAAGGTTATATGTGCTTATTACAAGATTAGTTAAGATAACAATTTTGATGTGACTTTTATGTAAAACCAGTGGCACTAATTGATAAACAATAATATTACAAAATTATAGGAAGTGGAATGGATTAATTTGGAGCTCATATGCATTTTCTATGAATTATATAAATTCTAGGAATTATTTTTATATTAAAAATTCATTTTCTAATTCATTTTCCTGATTTTATAACTCTCTGGACTGGGCCTCAATTATAAGAAAGGTTAGGGGGCTCGGCGCAAGAATTCCCAGACTCAGATCACCCGCACAGTGGACCGCGGGTTTATTCCAAGAAAAGACAGGGTCTCTTTTGTAAAACGTACGAGCCGAAGGGTTACGGTTAACTCTCATCCATTCGATCTGCTACGGACGGCCCAGATTAGATTGAGTCTCATCTGAACCGGTACGCTATTGTAGCCCTCGGATCTAAATCCGACGGTCATGGTTTAATGAATCACAGATCTATTCTGGGCCAAGGGATCAGAGATCCACAGCCCACATTAAACGGATCCCCCGGATCGCTTGATTTCGCATCTACGGTCACGATTACCCTATGTAATACGCCAGCGCCAATCAACCTGAGCCGTCGGATCGAGAGTCTACGGTATCCACTTCATCCCCCTCCCCAAGCGCTCAGACACGGCAGAGCACACCCCGCACGGCGGTGCTTCTCGCCGGCGAACGCCTGCACGACATCACCGAGCCCTGCAGCCCGATCCAAGCGCGGCTACACCACACGGATAACACAACGAGCATTTTGGAGAACGTCTTACCCGTGATTTTGTATCCAGGGTTCCTGGCCACGGCGAGGTGTGGTATGCGGCGGTGCAAATCACTCCGGTGAGCAATTCGCGGTGCCCCAGCTCTCGGACTCACCCGCCGCGGTACCGGACGAATCCACGGCGACCCCGCAAGGTCACCGGCCTGATTCCCGAGCCCACACGGCGTTGTTGAAGGAATCCCCAAAGCGGCGGCCCTCCTCTCAACCCTCTCTTCTGCTCAGGTGCTGTTCGATTCGCCCACGGTGGCGCAAGGAGATGGGAGGAGGAAGTAGAGGCGGTGCCCGGTTTTATATCGCGATTTCGCAAGTCCGAAGGGGGATGGAACCGGGGAAAATCGCGCGGAGCTCGCGGATTCCGCGCGCGGGCGTAGAGGAAATCGTGTTTTCTGTTGAGGAAGAAAGGTGAGCTGCACGAGCGGGCCCACCCGTCATTCACTGCGCAGAAATGTGAGTATGCGACTTGGGCCCACAACGCAGTGGCTGGCGCGCGGCAATTGAAGAGGTCTGCCCGCGGGGCCCGCATGGCAGTCACACCGGGCGTGCACGTGAATAGAGCTGCGTGGGTTGAGAACTAGATGGGCCGAGGTGATGAATCCGGCCCAGGAGCAAGTTTTTCATTTTCCTCCCTTTTTCTTTTTATTTTCTTTTTCTTTTCATTTGAATCTCTAATTTGAATTTGAAATCTGTTATGAATTTCACCTTTGAGTCAAATGTACAATCTCAAATCTGTACAAGAATAATTTATATATATATTATAAATATTTTTATTCACATAGTAATTTCTTCCTTCTCTTTTCTCTTTTATTTTATATTTCCATTTTCAAATTCTAGTTTTCTTAGCTTAAGCTTGTTCCACAAATTTGAATACAAAGTGCAACAATACAATAACTTTATCATGAGAGGCATTTTATTTATTTATTTATTTGTTATGTTAACCCACATAATTCCATTAATCAAATATGCACAAAGAAGAGAAAACCAATTATCTCCCAAGGGTTCCATAATCCCAAGATACCCACTTATAAACATATTTATTTATTTATAACCTTATTTTTCTTTGATACAAATTTTTGGGCTCTACAAATCCTACCCCCCTTAAAAATAATCTCGTCCTCGAGATTTGTAAGAAAAGGGAATACAAAAGGATTGGTTTGCAATTTAGCTTTTAATTTCTAAATCAAGGGTCTCTCTTTTTATTATTAGTAAGTGATAGGAGAGCATGGGTATTATATGTATGTCCACTTTATTATGTAGGATAGAAGATGTCTTTAGGGCATATATAGGTTTGGGTAAGAAAGAGTAGGATAAGAAAAAACTCCATCCAAGATTGTGGATCTTGACTCATCTTGGTGACCACACTTGATCCTTGAAGACTTGAGTTGGTGCTCATCCTCCTTTGATGAAGTTGATCATCTTCTTCGGTCTTGTCTCAGTAATTAGGAGTTAGTGTATGTTATTGGGCTGGGGAATATGGTTAATATAGGTATGGATGAGATAGACTACTTGATGTAGGTCAAAAGTTTGTTTGATGTTAGGTGGGGATAAACAGATCATGCAATCCATTATGAATCTATTGGTTGAGTTAGATCTTCTGCTCATGGTTGAGTTAGTCTAATGTGCTAAGTTAACACCTGGCTAGTAAGGTCTAATCTCTTCTTACCTGTATCATTAGTCTGATTAAGTAGGCCACATTAGATTAGTTTAGTAGGTGGCTATGAGTCAAATAAGATTAGTCAGAATCTGGTTTGATTGTTTTGCTTCTGTATGGTTTGGATAGGGTATGTAACCTGGGTATGGCTGAACTGATCTAAGTCACCAATTTAAACTTAAGTGAATTAGGAGCATGGCCATATCTTTTGCACCAGCATTAAGTAACACACACTAGATTAGATCATATTAGATTAAGTAGGAGCTAGATTAGATTGAATATGTCTAGATTAGACTAGTTTAGGTTAAAATAGATCTACTAGGGTAGGATAAATTAGGATGTTTTGAGATTAGTTAGATATGTTATGATAAGATAGAATCTCTTGCTAGTTTATAATTGAGAGGTTATGCAACTATCAGATGGTTAAGGTAGTTGCATATAGCCAAGTTGATCTGTCATTCCTAATTTAGTGCGGGGTAAACTAAGTTAAGTCCTGTTCTATGGGGGTAGAGTCTAAATTATTTCATCAGTGTTATCTAACATGTTTGATAAGTCACTTTAGATTTGATCAGATCCAGGTTAGATTGGTGTGACTAGTTTGACTAGATAAGATCTAATTGATTTGCATTAGATCATGGTTGTTTAAACTAGGGTGGATAAGTATGCTTATTAGGATAATATGGATTCATAAAGATAAGATAGAATCTTTTGAGATCAGTTAGATCTATTAGGATGAGATAGAATCTTTTCAAGATAAGATGAGTATCTTTTAAGATGAGATGGATCTACTAAGATAAGGGAGAATCTTTCAAGATAAGATGAATTGGTTAGAATGAGAGCCTTTTAGGATAAGATAAATCTCTTAAGCTAGATATGTTCCAATGGGGACAATCTAGGTTGTCTAGTTTTTTTATGAATATATTTTTATACCTATGTGTATATGCAGATGCAATTGTGGACATTACTCCACAACTCATCACACTCAAACAAAGATCCAAATCAGACAAGTATCATAAGAACAAACATTCAAGTTCATAGATATCTTAAAAAAAATAGTTTTGTTTTTGTTCCTAAGAATAGGTCTCTTATTCCTAAAGTCACTTTAGGCACAGGATTTCAAAGTGTGAAATCCAAGTTTGTCTTTAGAAAGAAAAGATAAGAATAATCAGAGTAACGCGGAAATAGATGAGAAAAAGATTAAGATAAGTTTAGAAATGATCAGAGTAGCAAAGGTAAGTAGATAATGGTTGTCCAGTTCTATCTAGGTTTCGTCCTACAGTCAACATTCCTCTGATACCACTTCTGTAACACCCGGATTTTAGGGGTCCAAAACCCGGGCGTAAACATAATCACCAGGTGTGCTGGGACCAAGTCTCACACATATGATGAATCATGGCACAGGATCGAATGTCACATCTTTACTATATAACAGGAGTTCTATACAAAATAAATAATTACATTATAAGGAGACAACGGTCCAGCAACCCAAAGTTGACTGGGAGACGACGACCTAGACCTCTCACGAACTCATCACAGCATCCTCCAAGCGCCTCATCCTGTGGTACCTGTTCTTGACCTGTGGTGTGTGTGAGACAGCAAGAGTGAGCTCACATACGTTCATCGCTCAACAAGTTGTGGGGAATAATGTGCATGAACTCGCCAAAGGTGGGAGCTCACGTGAAGTGTAAGGCTTACCAAAGAAGATGGTTAGAGCTGAGCATTGCTTTTAAAGTTGGTCAAAATTTTATTAGCAATTACTAAGTATAAGTAAATACCAACCCAATTAAGTAGTAGAACAAAAGTAACAACTTCACCTGCGATGCAATGCATATGACAAATTGAGTTTAAGTTCCATAATTTAATCATGTGAGGGTCCGAGCTGCTCATGACCGTGAGCACGGCTAGTATACCAGTTTTACACTCTGCAGAGGTTGCGCATCTTTACCCACAAGTCGTGTATCCCATGTCGCCAGGGTTTGCAAGGCCCTTAGACACTTCCGAGGTGAATGGCTAGGGATCCACTACGAGGCTTTTACAAAGTTCCACTAGCTTCCGAAAACCCGCTACAGTTTATAGGAAGATCCAGTGCAGGAATCCCTTGCAGGACCGCCATCGCAGCAAAATCCTCCCGAGGGCCTCCCTACACTGACCTCTCCCCTACTGCCCTTGCCCCTTTCGGGTAAGGTAGTCTTCCACTAGCTTTCCTAATTAATCAGCCAAGGGCGTCCCATTCCACCCTCGTGGTAGCACTGTTTTCCCGGGTGGTTCTCCATGTTCCAATTAACATAATGATCTTAACATGAACATTAAATAACAACTGATAACAAAAAGTGTAATCATGAATAGTGTATCTCCATACCCAAAACCACATATAGCACTAGCAAGTACTACCCAGAAAGATCAGTGGTAAACAAGGTATAAAGATAGACAAACTAGGGTAACCTATTGGGTCCCATCAAAATTAACCTATGCAGATCATTATGATTAATTAGAACATGGCTGGGTAAAAAGAAGTGATCAAGGGCACAACTTGCCTGGGCCTTGAGATTCCAGGTACCAGGATGATCTTCAGATGACACGTGTCCTCACTGCTAGTCGTAGCAATACAAACATACATGGTATAGGCAAAATTAACATTACACCAACCATATATGCAAAATACATATTAATAATCTACATATTAAAATAAGATCACAGGAAAAAGAATTATTAATTTTGGAGTTGTAGAATTCAAGTTATGATTTTCCTAAGGTTATATGTGCTTATTACAAGATTAGTTAAGATAACAATTTTGATGTGACTTTTATGTAAAACCAGTGGCACTAATTGATAAACAATAATATTACAAAATTATAGGAAGTGGAATGGATTAATTTGGAGCTCATATGCATTTTCTATGAATTATATAAATTCTAGGAATTATTTTTATATTAAAAATTCATTTTCTAATTCATTTTCCTGATTTTATAACTCTCTGGACTGGGCCTCAATTATAAGAAAGGTTAGGGGGCTCGGCGCAAGAATTCCCAGACTCAGATCACCCGCACAGTGGACCGCGGGTTTATTCCAAGAAAAGACAGGGTCTCTTTTGTAAAACGTACGAGCCGAAGGGTTACGGTTAACTCTCATCCATTCGATCTGCTACGGACGGCCCAGATTAGATTGAGTCTCATCTGAACCGGTACGCTATTGTAGCCCTCGGATCTAAATCCGACGGTCATGGTTTAATGAATCACAGATCTATTCTGGGCCAAGGGATCAGAGATCCACAGCCCACATTAAACGGATCCCCCGGATCGCTTGATTTCGCATCTACGGTCACGATTACCCTATGTAATACGCCAGCGCCAATCAACCTGAGCCGTCGGATCGAGAGTCTACGGTATCCACTTCATCCCCCTCCCCAAGCGCTCAGACACGGCAGAGCACACCCCGCACGGCGGTGCTTCTCGCCGGCGAACGCCTGCACGACATCACCGAGCCCTGCAGCCCGATCCAAGCGCGGCTACACCACACGGATAACACAACGAGCATTTTGGAGAACGTCTTACCCGTGATTTTGTATCCAGGGTTCCTGGCCACGGCGAGGTGTGGTATGCGGCGGTGCAAATCACTCCGGTGAGCAATTCGCGGTGCCCCAGCTCTCGGACTCACCCGCCGCGGTACCGGACGAATCCACGGCGACCCCGCAAGGTCACCGGCCTGATTCCCGAGCCCACACGGCGTTGTTGAAGGAATCCCCAAAGCGGCGGCCCTCCTCTCAACCCTCTCTTCTGCTCAGGTGCTGTTCGATTCGCCCACGGTGGCGCAAGGAGATGGGAGGAGGAAGTAGAGGCGGTGCCCGGTTTTATATCGCGATTTCGCAAGTCCGAAGGGGGATGGAACCGGGGAAAATCGCGCGGAGCTCGCGGATTCCGCGCGCGGGCGTAGAGGAAATCGTGTTTTCTGTTGAGGAAGAAAGGTGAGCTGCACGAGCGGGCCCACCCGTCATTCACTGCGCAGAAATGTGAGTATGCGACTTGGGCCCACAACGCAGTGGCTGGCGCGCGGCAATTGAAGAGGTCTGCCCGCGGGGCCCGCATGGCAGTCACACCGGGCGTGCACGTGAATAGAGCTGCGTGGGTTGAGAACTAGATGGGCTGAGGTGATGAATCCGGCCCAGGAGCAAGTTTTTCATTTTCCTCCCTTTTTCTTTTTATTTTCTTTTTCTTTTCATTTGAATCTCTAATTTGAATTTGAAATCTGTTATGAATTTCACCTTTGAGTCAAATGTACAATCTCAAATCTGTACAAGAATAATTTATATATATATTATAAATATTTTTATTCACATAGTAATTTCTTCCTTCTCTTTTCTCTTTTATTTTATATTTCCATTTTCAAATTCTAGTTTTCTTAGCTTAAGCTTGTTCCACAAATTTGAATACAAAGTGCAACAATACAATAACTTTATCATGAGAGGCATTTTATTTATTTATTTATTTGTTATGTTAACCCACATAATTCCATTAATCAAATATGCACAAAGAAGAGAAAACCAATTATCTCCCAAGGGTTCCATAATCCCAAGATACCCACTTATAAACATATTTATTTATTTATAACCTTATTTTTCTTTGATACAAATTTTTGGGCTCTACAGTAATGCAAGAAAGTAAAGACACCGAATTTTATCCCGTGGTATCGGTGATTTGCCGATCACCCCTAATCCACGTTGAGGTGGACTTCAAGCTCTCACTTTCTCCTCTATCAAGACACGGCTTGATCTTTGAGCCAAGTGGACAAGAAATCACTCAATACCTCGATTCCACTAATGTCACCTTTGCCGCTCCGGCGAGGTAGGCGTGAACCCCTCACAATCAACACCGCGGCTTCTCCAAATCTTCTTGGAGAGCTCGACGGAGACAATCACCCGAGCCGTCTAGGAGGCGGCAACCTCCAAGAGTAACAAGTTGATGACGCTTGCTCGATGTACCACCTAGTGCCTCAAGGATCACCAATGGATGCAAATGCACTAGGAACACTCAATCTCTCGCTAGAATGCAATCTCAAGCAATGTGTGTCAGAGAGTGAGTTGGAGGATCACAAATGAGCTCAATGTGTGCAAGGAATGGCCAAGAGAGCCCTCGCACACGGGTTCCCCTTTCTATTTATATTCCCCCACTCAAATCCAACCGTTATGAGCAAAAGACACAAGTTCTGCGCACACGCGGACGGTCCGCGCCCTAGGGCCCCACGGTCCGCCGTACACATAACGGCTATTTTTTCGTTTGAAATCTGTCAGAGCTGTCAGAAAAGTAAGGTCCGGACAGTCCGCCCACCTTGGTCGGACCGTCCGCGACCTGGCAACATGGAGCACCAGAGCTATGACCAAGTGGAGTTTAACACAAGCGGACCGTCCGCCTACAAGGCCGGACGGTCCGAGACCTGGAGACAGTACTGTCCGGGCTTATCCTCCGGACAGTCCATAGTACAAATCCCAAAAACCACACAGTCCCTGCCCAAACCAAATTTGGCACCTGCGAACGGTCCGCCCATCAAGGCCGGACGGTCCGCACTATAATTCAGGGACTGTGCCGAGAGCAGCCTCCTCTGGTCAGGACTGCGGACGATCCGGCCCCAAGGCCCGGACGGTCCGTAGTGCAAATGAACAAGACCTGTCCGAAGTGGACAGACCTCGGACCCCACTGGAGGATCACGGACGGTCCGCCCTCAAGGCCCAGACGGTCCGCGCATCCTAAGACATTGCACTTTTCAAACAAGCTTTTGAAAGGATTTTTAACTCATGAAATTTGAAGCGCTGTTAGTCCTCATGCAAATGCAACCACTAGATGCTCTATGAGGCACTAAGTTTTACACATATCAAAGTCATTGACCCCTCTTAATAGTACGACTATCTAACCTACTAATCCGGTCAAGTATCTTCTCTAAACTCCTGAAGACCGGCAAAAACAAAACCTATGTTATACCTTTGCCTTCACTTGATCCACAACCAATGCTTATAAATCTCCAAGATTTCCTGTTCTATGTGGTCCAACCCTGCATTCTTATTTCTCCAAGAACCGTTAGTCCACAAACAGTTGTCATTAATTACCAAAACATCACTAAGGGGCCTAGATGATTCACAATAGGCCCTCATGTCCTGAACCTTTATCTTGTTTTTCACACTTACACATGGTCCTTCATAGCTAATTCTTGCCTCAATATTCACTATCATGCTATATGAGACTATGCAATGTCCCATATTCAATATGCCCCTTCTCTTGATCACCCCTTGATCAAGTCATCTTCACTAGTTGAGCACTTGCATCACTTGCAAATGGGTCATATCTCTACCATGGATTTTATGTCTTGCTCAACCTAGCTTGTGGAGTAATCATCTATTCTCACATGAAATATGACCTCATTAATCCACCTAAGTTTGTCACTCAATGACCAAAACCAAACTAGGACTTTCATGACTACATATGGAAACACCAAAAGATCACTCTAGCTTAAGGAGGCAAACATCATCATAAGATAAGCATCTTATTAGAGTTTTACTTAATTAGGTTAGGGAGATGCAATACATAAATCAATAAGGGTCTAGGGTGCTGCTTTTTTCTTAAAAGGGCAACTGGGTTGGGTAAACCAAGGAGATGGCATTAGACATGGTTTAGCTACAAAGGGAATAAAGATGGATAAGGTATTAGTAAAGGCCTAATTAGACGTAGAACTTAATGAAGGACATTGTCCATTGGCTCAAATTGTCTAAGGTGGTTGAGGATGGCTAGGTGAGGTTAATAGAAATGTTTTCAACTTGGAAGAGCGCCAACCATGTCTCACCCATGATTGAGGATGATATAATGAGACATTAGTTGCTTGAATCAACACTCCCTCGGCTAACCTAGTTTTACTTAAAGGTCTAACTTGCTTCTTTATTTTTTGGAATCTAAGTTAAACATAAATTGAACTTGATAGAAGAATAGGTTTCGAATCTTCTCAATGATTAGCAAGTGGTTTAGCAAAAGTAGGCTTAGGTTATTACAAAGACTGACAAGATTGTTGTGTTGGCATGTGTGCATATGTTGTGGCATGTAGGTGGGGATGGTGTTTGGTACTTGGAAAGAAGACATTGCAAGTGGATGACTCAATGTGGTAGTCAGTTTTTTGTAGAATAATTATGAGATGACATCAAGTGAAGAACAACAATATGGGCATTTGGATTCGATAATGGAGAGTGTTGAGAGGTTGCACTCAACAAGATATAAATGGAAAATGCTCTTAATCGCCTCCCTCTGAGTAAGAGCCATTGTGAATTAGTGGCCATTTAAAAGGTTTATTCCAAATGGCAATTACACGTAAATGATCGGTTACCATATGGGTAGATACACAATAAATAAGACAAAAAAGGATTAAGACGAGAAATCATGTTTGTGCCGTTTATGTGGAAATAGAAAATATGTTCGATTCGCTCTGAGTGAAAAGCATATAGCACGATTGCAGTATATAGGCAAGGAAAGCATCAACCAATGGATTTTTAGGAGAGAAATGGCTATCAAGAATGTGTCTCCAATCAAACTCACAATAACAGTATTGCATCGGAAGCCGTGGGCACGAAGAAAGTTCGAAATCCATTTTACGCAAATATGCACTGGTATATAATTGCAATCAAACGATGCCATTTTTTGATACAACGTAACATATGAGCACACAACTACGTGTCCATATAAGCTTCTCTTATGGTCATGTACAGTGGGTGTCTTGAGCCATGTCTTCAACTATGACTAAGGGGGTAAATGTAAAAAACTCAAGACATGTCTCTTAATGAAGACACGTGGGTAAATGATATTTTTGGATAAAGGAAGCTTTATTGATTTTTCAAGTCCATGCATCGAGGTGATATAAAGTCTTGAGAAAAAACACTTTCGGCCTCTACATAACGGGATGCACACAGCCTAAAAAGAAAGAGAAAAAAACCACATGGTAGGGCCTCAAGCACTAATGACCATCAATCCTAAGACTAGACTGCCACCTATGTGCTTGGGTAAAAAAATCCTTGGCTAGAGGATATAGTTGATTGATCCATTAAACTAATTGAATACTCTGTTTAGGTGCAATAAATATAGTAATACATATTTTTTAGATATATCCACTATATCATATCATGTTTTAGTTGTGTCTAATGCTTGAGTACCGTTCAGTGTTGTCAGAGTTGTTCTACCAAACAAGTAACTACATTTTGTTTATTTATGATGTCGTCCGGCAAGGCAACAGGCGTATTTTCCCAAGCGATCCAGTGTCAGGTATTGAAGCTTGACAATGAAAAAAAAGGATCAAACAAAATTGTCGAAACCATGGACACACCAAAAAAAGCAAAAAGGAAGACAACCGCATTTTTTTGTTTTTTAGCCATATTTGTGACAAAAATTTACAATTAGACCCCTGGAAAACATATTTCCCGGTTTGGACCTGAAGCTCGGCGCCATAGCCTGTGGCGCTGAGGTAACACAGCTCGGCGCCACAGGCTGTGGCGTCGAGCTCTGACGTGGCACTAACGGCTCCCGGCAGCTAGGGCTGACGTGGCGTCGACGCGGCCTCGTAGCTCGGCGCCACAGATCTTGGCGCCGAGCTACGGAGGCCTATGAAACGGCCGCGCTACTGGTCGAGAAGAGCTCATCTCCCCTCAATTCAAAAACTCGTCAAAGATGCTCTATTCAAAATTTCGAGTTGGAATACTTTGTAGACCAAGGTATGATGTCTCACTGATTCGTTTTGTATATTGGGTTGTAATATTTTGATTATTAGTTTCCATTGTTGCTCCTAGAATATATAGTATAGTTAATATGATGACTACATTTGATTTGATAGTTTGTGAAATCCGATTATAAAGTTTATTAGGTACAAGTGTTAATTATAATCGTTTCTTAGATAAAAGACATGTACTGGATGCGTTGTGGCAGAAGAGATGTCGTCCTCGAGAGTTATATCCGGACGTATCTAGTAAGGATGCTCATGTTCCTCCTGAACTTCCTGTGCCTAACTGTGACTGTGGCAGACTGGCTTGGCTATGTGAATCCAAACATCCAGACACGGCTGCTCGCTGCTTCTACCTTTGTGGTGGTTTTAACGTACGTAGCTTATGACTTGTGACTTAACAAACGGGATGGTGAACGTCCGGCTGCATAGGAGGCACAGACAGCTGCACGTCAACGCTCGCTAGAGACGGGCATCCACAACGAGCCGCTGCACGACGAAGGCAACATGTCACAGGCAAGGTGGAGGAAGCTGATATGAAGCTGTCTAAGGATGGGAAGGATACGGCTCGTGTGCAAGACCTGACGAAGAAGATGGCTGCGCCGGTGTCCCTGGAGGAGCAGAAGACTATCAAGCGCATGCGGAGGCCCAACGTGCGTGTGTGCGGCCCAGAGTGGCAGGTGTAACGCTCCTGCGTGAGCGCTGTGCGGCCCATGGGGTGGTGTGTGAGTTCCTGTGTGAACTCTGGTGCATGCGTGGACACGGGAAATAAATATCCCAGCCGAACAGGAGTCTGTAAGCAAGTTTAGAACCTTCAGAAATACAAATCCTCCTCTGTCCCTGCCCTATCTCCTTCTTCCTTATTGCCCCTTCTCCACGTATCTACTCTCTGTTACATTTGGTATCAGATAGCCACCGATCTCTCGGGACCAGCGTCAATCTGGATCAACCTCCGACCCACTGCTACGACACCAGATTTCAACGCCGACAAAGCAGGATGGATCAGTCTTCCAAACTGCTGCTGGATGAAATTGAGAAGAAGTTCACGGCTCTGAATCTCAAGTGGGAATAGCGCTTCGTCGACTTCAACCGTACCAAGGAGGAACACCTGGTCGCCCTTGAGCACTCGAGCGCGGAGCTAGGCAAGTGGCGCCCCAAGATTGAGGCAACCCTGGACGACGTCAAACTTGAGTTGCGGAAGATGAACAAACAGTGGGATCAGGCGATGCTTGACATGGCGAGCGTCGGGCAGGGCCTCCTCGGCAAGCCAGAGCCACCGATCGACCACCACACGCCGATCCTGCAAGCTGACGGCCCCGTTGGGCACCATGAAGAGTTTCACCACCGGGATCAGGGTTACGGGTCGATGACGACCTTCATCCCTGCCCCAGTCAAGGGTACGCACACATCTCCTCATCCGCGTTTTCACGGTCCTTTGTTTGATCTATCCAGTAATCGTACTCGAGGATCGGATGTGTTAGCGCGTTCTCTGGGCAAACTTCCTAAGTTGCCATTTCCCATGTTTGACGGTGATAATCCCAGACTCTGGATATCACGCTGTGAAAATTACTTCGACATGTACGAAGTAGAACCCGAATCTTGGATTAAGGTAGCATCCATGTACCTCTCACCCCAGGTAGCATGCTGGTTCCAAGCCATTGAACGTAAACATCACAATCTGAATTGGCCACTGTTATGTAGGTTGTTACATGATCGTTTTGGTCGTGATCAGTTACAGACCTTGTTACGTCAACTGTTTCGTATACAACAGCAAGGGGGTGTGGCCGAGTACCAGGATCGATTTGTTAATCTTGTAGATCAATTAGCAGTATACGAGTTTGTTCCTGATCCACTGTTTTTTGCCACACGTTTTGTGGAAGGTTTGCGTAGTGACATTCGTGTTGTTGTCATGCTTCAACGTCCTTTGGATTTGGACTCTGCGTGTTCCTTGGCCTTATTGTAGGAAGAGGTGACCCAGCCGTCCATGCGTGTTGATCTGCGCAAGGGTGAATTTCGTGCTTGGCCAAAATCTTTAGCGCCAAGCCCTCTTCCTTTACCACAACCTCCTCAACATACTGGACATAAAATGGGAGTTCTAGAGAAGAAGCTAGATCACTCGTCATCAGTGGACAGTAAGCTGAGTGCCCTTAAAGCATATAGGCGTGCTTGAGGCTTATGTGATCGTTGTGCTGAAAAATGGCACCGTGGCCATACTTGTAATGCAACTGTGCAACTACATGCTCTTCAAGAGGTGTGGGATTTATTGCCTCAGGTGTCTGCTGATGACGTTTCTGCTAATGATGCCCCACCCGATGAATCCATACTCATGTCCATATCCACTGAAGCTATGTCAGGGTTATCTGCTAAACGATCTATGAGGTTTATGGGTCTTATGCAGGCAGTGGACATATTGATTTTGGTTGATTCAGGAAGCACTAACTCCTTTCTCAGCCAGTCTACAATTTTTAAACTGGGCCTAGAATCGGTGTCCGCAAGTCCTCTGCGTGTTCAGGTTGCAAATGGGGGTTTGTTATCCTGCACAAGAATGGTTCCCCAGGCGGTATGGAATATTCAGGGATACAATTTTGTTTAGGATTTGTATGTACTAGACTTACCTTCCTTTGATCTCATATTGGGTATGGATTGGCTTGAACGTTTCAGCCCTATGCAGGTTCATTGGCAGCAGAAGTGGTTGTGTATACCATATCAAGGCATGCAAGTGATATTACATGGGTGTTCTGCTGTTGTGCCAACAGATATTCTGCTGCACATTACTCCTCTCAGTGCATCTCCTATTTCTGCAGATGAGGTTGCTTTAGATCCAGCCATATCTTCCTTGTTGTCCCACTTTGCTCCTGTTTTTGCCAAACCTACTTCTCTTCCACCTATTAGGGCTTGTGAACATACCATACCTCTCATTACTGGAGCCACTTCAGTGAATATAAGACCCTACAGATATCCCCCTGCTTTAAAAGATGAAATAGAAAAACAAGTTGCAGAGATGTTGCAGGCTGGCATTATTAGACCCAGTTCATCTGAATTTTGCTCTCCTGTTTTGTTGGTGAGAAAGAAGGACGGTAGTTTCAGGTTTTGTGTGGATTATAGGTACCTCAATGCACTTACTATCAAATGGAAATTTCCTATACCAGTCTTTGATCAGCTTATGGATGAGCTAGCAGGAGCTTCATGGTTTTCAACCTTGGATTTATTGTCAGGATATCATCAAGTTAGACTTAAGCCTGGGGAAGAATTCAAAACAGCGTTTCAAACTCACCATGGGCAGTTTGAATTCCTAGTCATGGCCTTTGGGTTGTGTGGAGCCCCAAGTACCTTTCAAAGTGCTATGAACACAACATTATCTCCTTTGCTTCGAAAGTGTGTCATCGTCTTTTTCAATGACATTTTAATATATAGTGCCACCTTTGAAGATCATTTAACACATCTGCAACAGGTGTTGTCTCTCTTGCAGCAGGAGAGTTGGTTTGTTAAAATGTCCAAGTGCAAGTTTGCTCAGAGAGAAATCTCATACTTGGGACATGTGATCAGTGCTAGTGGGGTAGCCACTGATCAGACCAAAGTAGCAGTCGTGATGAACTGGCCGACACCCCTTAATGTTAAAGAATTGAGAAGTTTCTTAGGGCTTCCGGGATACTATCGCAAGTTTGTGCGGCACTTTGCTATTATCGCAAAACCACTACATCTACTTCTGAAAAAGGGGGTTATGTTCATATGGACTTCTGATCATGATGTGGCGTTCAGCTCCTTGAAAGCTGCCTTGAGTTCTGCACCTGTCTTAGCACTCCCTGATTTCAACAAAACATTCTGTCTGGAGACGGATGCCTGCAAGAATGGAGTGGGAGCAGTTTTGCTTCAAGAAGGGTACCCTTTGGCTTTCATCAGCAAACCTTTAGGGGTTAAAACTCAAGGACTATCTACTTATGAAAAGGAATATTTGGCTATCTTAGTGGCTGTGGAACAATGGAGACACTATTTGTTACATGCTGAATTTGTCATATTCACAGATCAAAAGAGTCTCATTCACTTAAATGAGCAACGGTTGAATACGCCCTGGCAACAAAAAGTGTTCACTAAACTACTTGGTATGCAATATAAGATTGTATACAAACAAGGTTCGGAAAACTGTGTGGCTGATGCCTTGTCTCGAAGAGCCCATGCTGCTGTGACATGTTTAGCTGTGTCAGTCTGCTCTCCTCAGTGGTGTCAATCTATTATCGATGGATATTTGCGTGATGAAGATACAAAGCAGCTGCTATCAAAGTTAGTGCTGGATGGTTCTTCAGTGCCTAAGTTTTCCTTGCACGAAGGCCTTCTTAAGTATGACAATCGCATTTGGGTGGGTAACAATACACCTGTACAGCAGGATATTTTGGAGGCTATCCATAGTTTGGCGGTGGGAGGTCATTCAGGGTTTCCTGTGACATACCATAAACTGAAACAGTTATTTGCTTGGCCTGGTATGAGGAAGTGTGCAAAGAACTTTGTAGCATCTTGTACTGTATGCCAGCAGTCCAAGACTGAAAGGACCAAGTATCCAGGGCTCCTACAACCCCTCCCTGTTCCAGCTGGTGCCTGGCAAACTGTCTCCATGGACTTCGTTGAAGGGTTACCTATGTCTGGCTCCAAGAACTGTGTTATGGTTGTAGTTGACAAGTTTTCAAAGTTCAGTCACTTCATCGCTTTGAAACATCCATTCACTGCTTTGGCCGTTGCTAAGGAATTCATGCAACATGTGTATAAACTCCATGGTATGCCAGTGGCCATTATATCTGATCGCGATAGGGTTTTTACCAGTCAGTTATGGCAGTCTTTGTTTCACTTGGCTGGTGTGAAATTGCAGATGAGTTCATCGTACCACCCTCAGACCGACGGTCAAACGGAGCGCGTAAATTAGTGCATGGAAACATTTCTCTGGTGCTTTGTTAATGCTTGCCCTACTAAATGGATTGATTGGTTGTATCTTGCTGAGTTTTGGTATAACTCTAGTAAACATGAGTCGTTGGGTTTCTCCCCCTTCGAAGTGCTTTATGGATATACTCCCAAGCCATTCGGTCTGGAGGTGTTTTCAGACTTAACAGCCCCCGTTCTTGATGAATGGCTCCAGGATAAAGTGGTTATGACAGATCTAGTGCGGCAACACCTTGCTCGAGCCCAACTGAGGATGAAATCACAGGCTGACAAACATCGGGTGGAAAGATCCTTTGCAGTCGGTGACTATGTGTATTTACGGTTGCAGCCTTACATTCAGTCTTCCCTGGCACCCAGATCCAATCAGAAGCTTGCCTTTCGTTATTTTGGCCCATTCAAAATTCTCTCCACAGTTGGCTCGGTTGCTTATAAACTTGAGTTGTCGGCTTCATCTCGCATTCATCCTATCTTCCATGTATCACAACTTAAAAAAGCAGTGGCAGCTTCAGTTCCTGTTGCTCAGTTGCCTCAGTCTCTGACAGGTTTTCAGGTACCTGAAAGGATTCTGCAGCGTCGCCTGAACGCTGATGGACTGTCTCAAATCCTTATTCAGTGGTCTGGCATGCCCGCGTCTTTGGCTACATGGGAAGATGCGCTGCTGCTTCATCAACGTTTCCCTCACGCACCTGCTTGGGGGCAAGCAGGTTCTCATCGCTGGGGGATTGTCACAGGCAAGGTGGAGGAAGCTGATATGAAGCTGTCTAAGGATGGGAAGGATACGGCTCGTGTGCAAGACCTGACGAAGAAGATGGCTGCGCCGGTGTCCCTGGAGGAGCAGAAGACTATCAAGCGCATGCGGAGGCCCAACGTGCGTGTGTGCGGCCCAGAGTGGCAGGTGTAACGCTCCTGCGTGAGCGCTGTGCGGCCCATGGGGCGGTGTGTGAGTTCCTGCGTGAACTCTGGTGCGTGCGTGGACACGGGAAATAAATATCCCAGCCGAACAGGAGTCTGTAAGCAAGTTTAGAACCTTCAGGAATACAAATCCTCCTCTGTCCCTGCCCTATCTCCTTCTTCCTTATTGCCCCTTCTCCACGTATCTACTCTCTGTTACACAACGTGATACCCTCTGTAATTGAAAGTTGAGTTACACACATATGTTAGAACATACAAATAAACAATTTCGCTTCTAGACATTCATACTCCCAAACATGGTGGAACCACAGGATTAGAAAGCCCCACAAACGCCGTGAAGAGGACGAGAAATCTCACACTCGTTTGGGCCCGATTGAGCATCGGGCACAACAATCGCTTCTTCCGGAAGCTCTCGCAAAGGAGCTTCAATACGAGATGCATTTGGCATTTGTGGAGACAACCCGAATGGAGCATCGCAATGACTAACAGATAACTTTCGAACAACCACATCCAAACATGGTGGAACAATCGTCTTCACAATTCTGACATATCTCACCCAATCATCTTCTGAGGCAATGGAGATCAATCGTCGGACAACTGTCTTAGATGTAATATGGGACAACAAACCCTGAATTGATATTTTAGGGTCGTTTATATTGCAACTAATCTCCTCACAAGCTCGAGCGAAAATCTGGGCAAAAGATGGTCTTTCATCGAACATCATGGTCACATTCTTCATACCATAAAAACTAGCATTGCCATAAACATCTGTCTCCATGCTTCCTCCATGATATAGTGTCACTAGGGTGTCCATCTATTGCAAACATGATTACTAACTCAATAATGGCTAAATACTAGTGCCTCAATACTTACTAAGTAATAAATAACTAATAACTACTTACTATATAATAAATATTAAATGACCATGTTAACCGAAATTACATAATTTATGAATAATGTACGAAAACAATGTATATCTGAGATCGCGTACAAGTTCAGCTAACGGTGGAGAAGGTCAAGTCGGAAGGACACCTATGTAAAAAAATACTATTGTCAATAAAAAATTCGGCAGCACCTCCCCTATAAAGTGATGTTTCTAAAACCTGCAAAGAAACAACAACATGATGGTTGCCAACACAGAAAATTGCTACCAACAAGTATATGTTAAACCTTTTATAATCACTCACTTTCCTCCATCAATTACACTAACAATATGCTACCGACTTACTAATTATATAATCACTAACTATATATACGAACAAATAAATACCTAGCTAACTATTTATAATAACAAATGAATAGCTAATAGACTATACATTAAACCAAGTAATCTTGTGCTAGAAATTTGTTTTTCGTATAGGAAAATCTATTTAGCTAACTAATTAATACGAATTAATACCAAGCAACGATAGATGAACATCTAGCTGTCTAATTAGCCAACTAATTAATGCAAATTAAGTAGAATCCTTACCATGTGGATATGGGGCGCGGCGACGTGGTCGAGCAGGGGGCGCGGCGACCGGCGACGTGGAGCTGGGGGCGTGGGCGCTGCGGCGGCGTGGCGGGCGACTGCGGGCGCTGGTGGCGGCGCGGGCGCAGCAAACATGAGAACGACGAGAGTGGGAGGAAGGAGAAAGAAGAAACGCGGCACGCCAATTAAGTCCTAGCTCGGTGCCAAGATCTGTGGTGCCGAGCTAGGTACCACGGTGGCCGCCGCGTCAGCAAAGCTCGGCGCCACAGCTCATGGCGCCGAGCTTTAGGTCCAAAATTGCATTTAAGTATTCTAGGGGTCTAAACGCAAATATTTTTCAAAAACAGGGCTGAAAAAAAATCGGGGAAGACAACCAGCGGCAACTGGCAACTAACCACCGCATGCAGCGCAGCTTCATGGCCATATGGGTCCTGGATATGGCGGAAAAACAGGTGGAGGCCGTTGCAACTGCACACACATCCCGGCTCCAGGCCGCTCCAACCCAAGCAGCCAGCAGCTGCAGCTTGCCCCTCCTCTCTGACTCCAACCCAATCCAATGGCTCTCCGCCCCTGTTGTCTCACCTCACGCGCTCTCTGCCCTGATCTGCCGCCAGGCGCCAGAACGACGCGAGGCTCCGCACCGCGTCGGGTAGAATGGTAGATGGACCATGGACGATATCGCTTGGGAGCGGGGAAGGAACGCAGACGACTCTTCCCGTGCCGTGCTGACGCCACCACGCGGCCCCGGTCTCCTCTCGCCCTCCTCTCCGTCTGGATCTGGTCCTATCCCCTCCGCCGCCGTCCTTGCCCTCCCGGCCTCAGCCACGAGCCAGAGCGCCGGGCTCCTGGCCTCGTCTCGCCTCGCCGGCGACATGGACGGAGGCGGGGAGACGCTGCTGGTGCGGAGGAGCAAGGGCAAGAAGAGACCGCAGCCGGCGGCGCCCGCGGAGGAGGGCTCCGGCAGCGGGGGCAGGTTCCGCGCGCTCTGGCGGGACTACGACGACCTGCTGCAGGTAAGTGTCGCTAGTCGATTCTTGCTGCGCCCACTGATCTATTTCGCCCTTTCCAGTTTTTGTGCCGTCCCATCCACCTGTTTCGACCTGTTCTTGATGGATTCACGGCCGACTTGATTGCTGCATTCCTCGTGCTATCCCTTGTTCCGGTCGCTTTTTTTTTTACCGCAAGGGCACTGCCCCCATTTTCATTATGAAATGGTAAAAAGTCTTACAACCCATAAACCTGCATACTCAACATGCAACGGATACTTAACTAAGGCCCTGTTCTTTTGTTCGGAAATCTATCCGAGAATCGTTTCAGCTGACCAAATCTTATATAAATTATACAAGCAATCCGGCTACCACTCGTTCGAGGTCATCGTTCCGAGTAAACCGAACAGGCCCTAAAGGTTCAAAATACCAGACGCTGATAGGAGTAAGCACACAAAGTACTAGGACCAACTGAATACTGCTCATAATACTCAGACTTAGCACCTCGCACTATTTCAAACAACCAAGACTTTTAAAACTGAGCTAATTATAAAGCACAGTTTGCACAGGTTCGATCTGATCATCAAAGCCACCGGAGAAACTTCAACTTACATCTTGAAAACGCCAGAATCATCCAAGAACTCCATCCAATAGCATGGTCATGTATGTGAATAGACTTGAATCTGATATACAAACATTTGATGCAGGAGACTGAGGCAAAGAGGAAGAGGCTGGCAAGCACGAAGCGGAGAAGCCTCGCCTTGCTTGCTGAAGTCAAGTATGACAGTTCTTGGGCTCTTGCTTTACGGCTCCATGTTACTGCTAGTATCATCTTGTTATTGTTATTACTGCTTTTCAGCTTCACTAACTGTGTAGCTGCTTCCTGTCGCAAGGTTCTTGAGAAGGAAGTACCAGTCCTTTCTGAGGGGTGGCTCGCAGCAGACACATTACAGGTTGAAGAAGCAGGCTCGGTACATGCCATCTCCATTGGGAAGCAATAAGGCTGCAGCGTTAGCCGATCATGGTGCAGGGGACCGAAGTGCCGTCTACCAGCAAAAACTCAAAACTTGACTTGAATCAAGACTCTGTTCTGGCAAGTGATGGAGTTCATGAATCGACATAAACTGTACAAGAGAAGTGTTTTTATGGCAATTAAAAGGGTTTTCTTGTCTGCAGAATGATGCCATCCATAAGTCGAAAAGTTTGATCAGGTCTCAAATTATCAGTTTGTAGGGATAAAGGAAACTCTCCTGCAATTGAAGGTAAGAGGACGGTTAGCGTTGAAGGCCGAGGCCCTCAGTTGATTTGGCCAAGAAATAAGCTGCTTCTCTGATAGCTGGCTTTGCAACAGTATCCCTCGGATGCACAGTAATGCTTTGTATAGAACAATAGGACACGATAGTTATATACATGATACATTGCCTAATTGACAAACTCAGATGGTTGCACCATGCTCCTAAGAAAGTTAGACAAGAGAACTGTGATTTTATGAATGGTTCTGTCCAGATTTTGGATTGACTGCTTTGAACATGCCAAATGCTTTAGCCACGAACAAGGACAAAAAAATTTAATAATTGCTTTTTTGGTTATGTGGCAAGTTTTAGGTTGCTCGTCTGAACTCTGAAGGATGTTACGGTGTTGTATTTTTAAAATCGGAGTGCAGCATGGTCCCGTCAATTTGCATGTAGATTCGTCTAATATATCCCATTTATCAGGTGTGTGAATTTAAATCTGAGGGTTGAATATTATCACGTTTCTTAAACAATGTTTGGTAAGAATTCTTTTTCTACCTTTTTATACAAAAAAAGTAGTATTTTAACATCTTTCCTTCTCAGCACAGGAAGTCAGGAACCAAGTTGAAGCTAAAAATACTAGTTTCTGAACTATTTTACCAAACATTTTTTTTGAAAAGACATTTCATGGAACGATCGTTAAACGTCTAATTCACTAGCAAAGTTAGTGTGTACTCTAAGTGTGTTGAATTTTAAACATTTAGAGATTAGATGTACATATATTAGCTCCATAGGCACAAAATATTTATGTAGCCCATCCGCACGCCCAAAAACATAATGTAAAAGAGCATCGGTGGCACTCCAGCTAGACATTCATATATGCTAGCATTGCGATAAAGTAGCAGTAACATAAAAAAATTATACTCCAAATAAACATTCATATGCTAGCATTGCGATAAAGTAGCAGTAAGATAAATAAATTATACGTAGTAATAAATAAAAAGCTGATTGAAGTCTATTCAAAATTAATGGACGGTAGTGGCATTTCGTCCTACAGGCTGCAGCCTCCCAATCCGTTTCTTCTTGTCTGAGTGCTTCTTCCCCAGCTTTCAATTTGGCCTCCTCTCAATAGAGTAGAGCTTTTATCTTCTTTTGGTGTCGCCTGCTGCTGCAGTGATTCTCAAACTGAAATACAGACTTACATTTGGCCTCACAGATACCGCAACTCCATTCTGTCAGATACTGCTTGGCTTCTACCTGTAGCACCAGAAAATTCAGCTTGTGTCTCTTGCCTCTTAGGTGTTTCGCAAAGTCTGACTGACCAGTGGGCTTGGCTTGGCAGAGGCTGCAATTCCATGATAAAGCAGGGTTGTTGTGTTCACCCTGTGTCACAAGGTTTGGTTGTGAATTCAGCGCCAAGTTCTTGCATTCTTCCAGCAGGGATTGGATCTTTGCTTTGTGTCTTTTGCCTCTCAGGTGGTTCTCCAGGTCTGATTTGCAATTGCAGTTGGATTGGCAGAACCTGCAGACCCAAGTTGCATTGTAACTGTAGGCACTGTATCTTGATACCAAGGATGCTACTTTCGACTGGTGCTTCTGCCCTGCAAAATGCCGTTGTAAGTGGTCCTCAGTGGGTGCTATCACCAGGCAGATTTCACAGCTCCATTTCAATGAAGAAGTTGCCATCGTCTTCATGGGCAACGTAGTCTGTTAATTTAACATTCAGTTCAGTTAAATGTTACGAGCCTTGCTTGTACCGACTGAATCAAGCAGTTCGATTACATAATACACGCCGAAGTGTTGTAAGCAGTTTGATATCGCAACAAATGCAAAAATGTGAAAAACTAGACAGATATCTTGCTCGCAAAATCTTCAAGTACACAAATATATGAACAAAACAGATTAGTGTTAGTACCAGCCACCGGGTGAAGAACATAGAACAACATGGCATAAAAAATACTCCACGTGACACAGACGCATAAAAAACAGAGTCCTAGTACGAGATCAAATGGAAATCAAAACACCATGTTAAGCTGCTCACCTCATTGGGTTCTTGTAGTTTGCTCTCATCAAGTGCTGCCTTTTGCTGACCTGCAGCGTTACCGGCATCACAAGAAGTTTCCAGACATTCACCTTCCGTGGCAGGCTTCTGGGATTCGAGTTCTACATCCTCGCGCACTTCATCCTTCTCCATCAGATGATTGGCCACAGGGTGAAGAACATAGTTACATAGCATAAAAAAATACTCCACATGACACGGACGCATAAACAGAATAGAGTCCTAGTACATGTTCAAATGGAAAGGAAAACATCATGTTATGCTGCTCACCTCATTGGGTTCTTGTAGTTTGCTCTCATCAAGTGCTGCCTTTTGCTGATCTGCAGCGTCGCTGGTATCACAAGAAGTTTCCAGGCATTCATCTTCCATGGCAGGCTTCTGGGATTCGAGTTCTACACCCTGGCGCACTTCATCCTTCTCCTTCAGATGATTGGCCACCGGGTGAAGAACATAAAACAGCATGGCATAAAAAAAATAATCCACATGACACAGACGCATAAACAAAATAGAGTCCTAGTACGAGATCAAATGGAAAGGAAAACGCCATGTTAAGCTGCTCACCTCATCGGGTTCTTGTAGTTTGCTCTCATCAAGTGCTGCCTTTTGCTGACCTGCTGCGTTACCGGCATCACAAGAAATTTCCAGACATTCATCTTCCGTGGCAAGCTTCTGGGATTCGAGTTCCACACCGTCGCGCACTTCATCCTTCTCCAGATAATTGTCCACATCAGC
Source organism: Zea luxurians (assembly GCA_029449295.1). Lineage (NCBI taxonomy): Eukaryota > Viridiplantae > Streptophyta > Magnoliopsida > Poales > Poaceae > Zea > Zea luxurians. The sequence continues at coordinate 128,749,054 of JAOPSE010000004.1, forward strand.
GGCGACAAACACACAACCATGGTCCTCAATACCAAGTGCCTCCCTGCTGTGCGGCATCTCCTCCAGGGAGGAGAAGGGCGCCACCGAGTTAGCACGATCGACGTTTGTGGAGGAGCGCAGGGCTATATCGCGCTCTATCTTGTCGAGCTCGGCCAGGATAATCTCCTGGCGAAGTCGGTCCTTCTGGAGCTGCGACAGCAGCGCGTCCCTTATCACCAACATCGACGAGTCTTCTGCAAGAGCCTCATGCCCCCGAGGATCGGGGAACCGGCGGTATCGACCGCCTTCGTCGCCGCACGAGGCGGTTTCTCGGTCTCGGCCGGCGATCAACTCGATCGATTTGGCGATGGGGTCCTCCGGAGAGCAATGCGCCATTGCGGGTCTCCCTGAACCAGAGCAAGGAGGCGAGGAGGCACGACGCACGAGCACGATACAAAAGCCGGGCAGGCGGGAACTTAAAAAGGCCGGCGCGGGCGCGTATCCGCCGCCCAAAACACGATTTTCTATACACTGCATTGATCATTTAGAGTACCAAGATTATACTCTCTGTGTCTCATTATATAAGACGTCATTATCACTATTCAAAGATCAAAAATATATTTAATTCTCTCTATACCACTGTATCGATGTACGTGTTCATAGAGAGAGCACGTTTTATATTCTGAGACAAAGAAAAAAAAATGGTTACGACTTATATTCTGAGACGGAAGGAGTACCATGTAATTTTTTAGTCGTATCTTATACTTGAAAATCGAATTGGTGTCTCAGAGTTGTATATGCCTTTAGGCCGTCTACAGTAGTCTACTCAAAGTTTAACAAAAAATACTATTCTGTACGATAGACTATACTATTAGTAGAATTAAGTTTAAATATAAATATAGGTACGTGTAAGCTCCTATAGATAGCATTACATCCACGCTCGCCGACTACTGGCCCAATCGGAGCTCGAGCTGGCGCTATCGTCTGATGCCATTGGTGCCACAGCACCAAAACCTTCGATCCAGAGGCCCCGCTGAGCTGTTGGATCTTTTATGGGCTTGGCCCATTTATTGAATAAACTCTAAGGTGTGTAATGGTGGAGAATACCAATAGTACCACATTGGAAGTCCAAGGGTCTTTTGCCTTGACTTATATGGTGGGATTTATTCCACTTAACTTGAGAAGTCAAGAAATGGACAAGGGCGTGCCACACGCGCGCGCGCGCGCCGCCGCCGCCGCCGGCCGGGCCGGGCGTGGCGTGGCGAGGCAGGCAGGCAGGCAGGCGAGCGGGCGAGGTGTGGTTGTGTTAATTTTTAGCACTCACTAACCGCGTACGTCAGCCGAGTGACCCTGTCTCTTCGTCGGCCGAGTGACTCTCCAGCCGAGTGACTCTGTCTCTTCGTCAGCCAGCCGAGTGACCCTTCTCCTTCAGCTGGCCGACTTATGGCGTGACTCGGCGAGTGCTGGCCGACTCATGGCATAACTCGGCGAGAGCTGGTCGACTCTTGGCGTGACTCGGCGACCTTTCTCCTTCAACTTCCCTCTGCGAGAGGTTAAATAGAGGAGCACCCCTGTCACTCGGTACACGCGAACACACTACTTTCAGAATCACAGTCCAGCCGCCGAGTGAGGGTATTCCCATCTCGTGACTCTGCGCGCACAGAGAAGCGAGAGGGCAGGTGCCTCCGAAGTCGGTGCCGTTCGAGACCTTGCACGGGGGATCGGCAATTAGGTTTTTGGGGAGCGTCTACGCGACTGCCCAAATCGTCTTCTTCCTGGAGACATGACAATTGAAGTTGGACAAGGATCTAGATCCTCGGAGCGCATGGGAGGGTATGATCAATTCATCTCCTCACTATTTTACATTCTGCAAATTATATATGTTCATACCTGCTGTTTTATTTATAGCCATAAATTTATCCAATCTGTTTTGTCGTATTATATCATGATATGTCTGATGTCTGATTATACTAGTAATATGATAAATCTGTTTGTCTTAATTTTACAGTTATGCTGTTTATGTTGCTATCTGTTTATTTTTAGTTGTTCCATAATAATACATGTTCCATGTTTATATACTTATTATATTTATATGATTCATATGCTTTATGTTCTCTTGATCCATATTGTTATGGATATATATGAGATAGTGATTTCTATAATTAAACATATTTTATATGTCATCATCATAATGTTAATTTATGGAATTAAAATGATATGGAAAATGCCTATATTTCTAACAATCCAAAAACCTAATGTTAGGCTTTTTTCTGTCAGAGGTTTTGCTGCTGTGCTTAAGCCCGATCCTTTTGATGGTAAAAACTTCTTGATATGGAAAGCTAAGATGGAATTGTGGCTAACTGCAATGTCTTGTTTTCATGCCGCTGAGGGCAAGCCTGCCAACTTACCTCCTGAGGATGAGGCTAAGTTTAAGGCTGAAGACAACCTCTTTCGAGGAGCAGTAATTAGCGCACTGGATACAAAATTCCAGAAAAGCTATATCATCCTTCCCACAGGGAAAGAGCTGTGGGATGCTCTTGTTGGAAAGTTTGGAGTTACTGACGCTGGTAGCGAGCTGTACCTCATGGAGCAGCTGTATGACTACAAGATGGTTGAGACCCGATCTGTAGTGGAACAGGCTCATGAGTTCCAGGCACTAGCTAAGGAACTCGAACTTTTTCCTTGTCCTTTGCCTAACAAGTTTGTGGCTGGCGGTATAATCGCCAAGTTGCCACCTTCTTGGAAGGACTTTGCTACCTCTCTCAAACATAAGAGACAAGAGTTCAATGTGGAGGAGCTCATTGGTACTCTTGATGTTGAGGAAAGAGCTAGATCAAAGGACAATGGAAAAGGTGTGGAGACCTCTACTGCTAATGTGGTGCAGAAGAGAAACTTCCGCAAGTTTAACAAGAAGAAAAACCAAAACAAACCAGAGAACGCAAATAAACCTGTTCATACAGCACAATTTAAAAAGAAGAACAACAACAAGGGAAAGGGAGGTTGCTTTGTCTGTGGCAGTGATCAACATTGGGCTAGAGAGTGCCCTGATCGCAAGTTCACTCAGGACAAGAAATCAGCCAATGTTGTAACCACTGAAACTGGAGATGGAACATCTGGGTATGGTAATTCTTTACCATTTGTTCTCTCAGTTTGTAATTCACCTGAGTGGTGGATGGACAGTGGCGCAAACATTCATGTGTGTGCTGATGCCTCTATGTTCTCCTCCTACCAGGTCGGGAGGTCTGGCGCCTTGTTAATGGGAAATGGGTCGCGTGCTCATGTTCTTGGTGTTGGTACGGTCATTCTGAAGTTTACTTCGGGAAAGACGGTGCCATTGAAGAGCGTGCAGCATGTGCCCTCTATCAAGAAGAATCTCGTTAGCGCGTCTATGCTATGTCGAGATGGATACAAAGTTGTTCTTGAGTCTAATAAATGTGTTGTGTCTAAACATGGTATTTTTGTTGGTAAAGGATATGACTGCGGAGGGTTGTTCCGCTTATCACTGCATGATGTGTGTAATAAACTCGTGAATTCTGTTCATTTTTCTGATGAGTCGGATTTATGGCATTCACGTTTTTGTCATGCAAGCTTTGGCTGTCTTATGCGGTTAGCAAATATAAATTTAATTCCTAAATTTAACTTGGTCAAAAAGTCTAAGTGCCATGTGTGTGTTGAATCAAAACAACCCCGCAAGCCTCACAAGGCTGCTGAGGCGAGGAGTTTGGCACCTCTAGAACTTGTTCATTCTGATCTGTGCGAGATGAATGGAATTTTGACCAAAGGTGGTAAAAGATACTTTCTCACTTTTATAGATGACTCCACTAGATTTTGTTATGTGTATCTCTTAAAAACAAAAGATGAAGCGTTCAATTATTTTAAGGCCTATAAAGCTGAAGTTGAGAACCAACTTGAGAGGAAAATAAAACGTTTAAGGTCCGACCGAGGTGGAGAATATTTCTCTAATGTGTTCGATGAGTTCTGCGTGGAACATGGTATTATTCATGAGAGGACACCGCCATTCTCACCACAATCCAATGGGATTGCTGAAAGGAAAAACCGCACTCTAACAGATTTGGTGAATGCCATGTTGAGTACAGCGGGATTATCCAAGGCATGGTGGGGTGAGGCGATTTTGACAGCATGTCATGTCCTGAATAGAGTTCCAACAAAGAACAAAGAGATCACTCCATTTGAGGAATGGGAAAAGAGAAGAGTAAATCTCTCGTATTTGCGCACTTGGGGTTGCTTGGCTAAAGTGAATGTGCCAATCAACAAAAAGCGTAAACTTGGGCCTAAAACTGTTGACTGTATATTCCTTGGGTACTCTTTTCACAGCACTGGGTATAGGTTCTTAATTATAAAATCTGATGTGCCTGATATGTATGTTGATACTATCATGGAATCAAGAGACGCAACATTTTTTGAGAATGAATTTCCCATGAAGAATACACCTAGTGATACAAGTCATGAGACTATAATTCCCCATGAGCACGAACTGTCGATTCCTATAGATCATGCTGAGGATTCTCACGTGCACATCCCTGAGGAGGATGACACTATAGTCACTCGAAAGAGTAAGAGACAGAGGGTTGCAAAATCCTTTGGTAATTACTTTATAGTGTACCTTGTGGAAGACACACCAACTACCATTAGTGAGGCATATTCCTCTCCTGATGCTGACTTATGGAAGGAAGCAGTAAGGAGTGAGATGGAATCTATTATGTCTAATGGAACTTGGGAGGTCGTTGACCGTCCTTATGGTTGTCAACCTATAGGTTGCAAATGGATCTTCAAGAAAAAGCTTAGGCCTGATGGTACAATCGAGAGGTACAAGGCAAGGCTTGTGGCCAAAGGATATACCCAAAAGGAGGGTGAAGATTTCTTTGATACCTACTCACCAGTGGCTCGATTGACTACAATTCGCACATTAATAGCCGTGGCAGCCTCTTATGGTCTTATCATTCATCAGATGGATGTTAAGACAGCTTTCCTGAATGGAGAGTTGGATGAGGAGATCTATATGGATCAGCCAGAAGGGTTTATTGCGGATGGTCAAGAGAACAAGGTGTGCAGGTTGATAAAATCATTGTATGGCCTAAAACAAGCACCTAAGCAATGGCACGAAAAGTTTGATAATACTCTTACAGCAGCTGGCTTTGTTGTAAATGAATCTGACACGTGTGTATACTATCGGTATGGTGGGGGTGAGTCTGTTATGCTGTGTCTTTATGTTGATGACATTTTGATCTTTGGATCAAATCTCAATGTGATTGAGGAAGTTAAAAATCTTCTATCGAGCAATTTCGAGATGAAAGATTTGGGAGAAGCTGATGTCATTCTTAACATCAAGCTTGTTAGAGAAGCTGATGGTGGGGTAACTTTGTTACAATCCCATTATGTGGAAAAGGTATTGAGTCGCTTTGGTTTTAGTGACTGTGATCCTGCTCCAACACCTTATGACCCTAGTGTGCTATTAAGAAAGAATCGGAGAATAGCAAGGGATCAATTGACATACTCCCAGATCATTGGCTCGCTCATGTACCTTGCAAGTGCAACAAGGCCAGACATCTCTTATGCTGTGAGTAAGCTAAGTCGGTTTGTGTCGAAACCAGGAGATGATCACTGGCGTGCTCTTGAGAGAGTGTTGCGGTATTTGAAAGGTACTATGACATACGGTATTCATTATACCGGAAACCCAAAAGTGCTGGAAGGCTATTGTGATGCCAACTGGATTTCTGATGCTGATGAGCTTTATGCCACAAGCGGATATGTGTTTCTGTTTGGAGGTGGCGCTGTTTCCTGGAAGTCTTGCAAGCAGACTATCTTAACAAAGTCTACAATGGAAGCAGAACTCGCAGCATTAGACACTGCTGGGGCTGAGGCCGAGTGGCTTCGTGATTTCCTATTGGACTTACCGGTAGTTGAAAAACCGATACCGGCTATTTCCATGAACTGTGACAACCAAACTGTGATTACAAAGGTTAACAGTTCTAGGAATAACATGAAGTCTACAAGGCATGTTAAGAGGAGATTGAAATCTGTCAGAAAGTTGAAAAACTCCGGAGTTATAACTGTGGATTATGTTCACACATCGAACAATCTGGCAGATCAATTCACTAAGGGTCTATCACGCAATGTGATAGAAAGTGCATCGAGGGAAATGGGTATGAGACCCATGTGAGATCTACTCTAGTGGTAACCTGCTCTATGTGATCGGAGATCCCGTGAAGTAGAGTGGAGAAACAAGCTAGGAGTAGGTTGTGAGGAAAGATCCCTTTCTTAACTCATTTCTGATGCACATCTTTCCTATCTGTAAGGCAGGATGGTATTTACCTTAATGTATTCCAAGAGTCTTATAAAGGTGAGATGTTGTCCTACAGAACATCTTTTGAGGAATACACCTATATGAGTCAGACTGCTAGTCACAGTCTATGGGACTTAGGTAATCCCTAAATACTCATGAAAGGCACTGAAGTGTGACTTATATGCTTCTAAACAGCGGGAATACCCTTCTGCAGCCAAGTATCAGCAAAGGATTTGAGTGAATCTTATTTCGCACAAAACTGTCAATTCAAGGCATAGTCCATTGTTCAGTTGTGAATGAGTGAAACTCTTATTCTAGATGGATGTTCAACTTAACAGTCTCCATCGAACACTGGTATATCAAAGGATTGTGATTCTGATACTTCATCATTACAAACCCTAGAGTTTGGTGGGGATTGTTGGATCTTTTATGGGCTTGGCCCATTTATTGAATAAACTCTAAGGTGTGTAATGGTGGAGAATACCAATAGTACCACATTGGAAGTCCAAGGGTCTTTTGCCTTGACTTATATGGTGGGATTTATTCCACTTAACTTGAGAAGTCAAGAAATGGACAAGGGCGTGCCACACGCGCGCGCGCGCGCGCCGCCGCCGCCGCCGGCCGGGCCGGGCCGGGCGTGGCGTGGCGTGGCGTGGCGTGGCGTGGCGAGGCGAGGCGAGGCAGGCAGGCAGGCGAGCGGGCGTGGTGTGGTTGTGTTAATTTTTAGCACTCACTAACCGCGTACGTCAGCCGAGTGACCCTGTCTCTTCGTCGGCCGAGTGACTCTCCAGCCGAGTGACTCTGTCTCTTCGTCAGCCAGCCGAGTGACCCTTCTCCTTCAGCTGGCCGACTTATGGCGTGACTCGGCGAGTGCTGGCCGACTCATGGCATAACTCGGCGAGAGCTGGCCGACTCTTGGCGTGACTCGGCGACCTTTCTCCTTCAACTTCCCTCTGCGAGAGGTTAAATAGAGGAGCACCCCTGTCACTCGGTACACGCGAACACACTACTTTCAGAATCACAGTCCAGCCGCCGAGTGAGGGTATTCCCATCTCGTGACTCTGCGCGCACAGAGAAGCGAGAGGGCAGGTGCCTCCGAAGTCGGTGCCGTTCGAGACCTTGCACGGGGGATCGGCAATTAGGTTTTTGGGGAGCGTCTACGCGACTGCCCAAATCGTCTTCTTCCTGGAGACATGACAATTGAAGTTGGACAAGGATCTAGATCCTCGGAGCGCATGGGAGGGTATGATCAATTCATCTCCTCACTATTTTACATTCTGCAAATTATATATGTTCATACCTGCTGTTTTATTTATAGCCATAAATTTATCCAATCTGTTTTGTCGTATTATATCATGATATGTCTGATGTCTGATTATACTAGTAATATGATAAATCTGTTTGTCTTAATTTTACAGTTATGCTGTTTATGTTGCTATCTGTTTATTTTCAGTTGTTCCATAATAATACATGTTCCATGTTTATATACTTATTATATTTATATGATTCATATGCTTTATGTTCTCTTGATCCATATTGTTATGGATATATATGAGATAGTGATTTCTATAATTAAACATATTTTATATGTCATCATCATAATGTTAATTTATGGAATTAAAATGATATGGAAAATGCCTATATTTCTAACATGAGCTTCTGAAATCTTCGGTTCGGAAGTTGAAATCTCAAACAGGGCCTAAGATTTCAAAGGGTTGAGTTAATTCAAATCGAAATTTTCAATTACTACTAGTTTCAAATCTTTGTATGAACAGCGTAGCTCCATCCCTCGGGTCGGATGCCTTCGATTGATTTCCTGGCACGGTGAAGTCGACTTTGTCTAGGAAATCAGAGAAACTAGCATGTTTTTTATTACAAGATCTCCCCTCTCTAGACGGACTAAGAGCAAGTTTAACGAAGGGACCTAAGAAGGCTAAATTCTTGCACTGAGGAAAGAGACGAAGAGAAAAAGAAGTGAAATGTAAAGTTATAGCCAGCTTAGACATAGAAATAAAAAAAGTCGTGAGAGTGCCACATGCATGTTGTTATTCTCAACTCTAAAAAAAATAGATAGGCTGCACATGTCCTTACATTTTCTGTTGGATATGTTATTAAATTTGCTATAAAGGAGCAAAGAAACTGGCACTGAAGTCTTTGAGAAGTCAGCGCTTCTAGTGGAACTGGAAGTGTGTCACACCCGGGTTTCGGGGCACCAAAACCCGGGCGCGAAATAATTACCAGCTGTGCTGGGACCAAGTCTCACACATATGATGAATCATGACACATGATCGAATAACATATCTTTACTATATAATAGGAGTTATATACAAAATAAATAAATAATTACATCATACGGAGACAACGATCCAGCAACCCAATGTTGACTGGGAGACGACGGCCTAGACCACTCACGAACTCATCACAACATCCTTCATTCGCCTCATCCTGCGGTACCTATTCATGACCTGTGGGGGGTGTGAGACAGCAAGAGTGAGCTCACATACGTTCATAGCTCAACAAGTTGTGGAGAATAATGTGTATGAACTCGCCAAAGATGGAAGTTCATGTGAAGTGTAAGGCTTACCAAAGAGGATGGTTATAGCTGAGCATTGCTTTTAAAGTTGGTCAAAATTTTATTAGCAGTTACTAAGTATAAGTAAATACCAACCAGTTAAATAGTAGAACAAAAGTAACAACATCACCTGCGATACAATGCATATGACAAATTGAATTTAGTTCCATAAATTAATCATATGAGGGTCCGAGCTGCTCATGACCGTGAGCACAGCTAGTATACCAGTTTTACACTCTACAGAGGTTGCACATATTTATCCACAAGTCATGTTACCCATTTGCCAAGGGATCGCGACTTCCCATACACCTCTACCGAGGAGGCGAGGCAGGGTAACACTACAAGGCCTTTACAAAGTTCCACTAGCTTTAGAAAACCCGCTACAGTTTATAGGAAGCTCCAATGCAGGGATCCCTCGCCTAACCACCATCGAAGCAAAATCAACCTAAGGACCTCCCTACACTGACCACTCCCCTACTGCCCTTGTCCCTTTCGGGTAAGATAGTCATCTACTAGCTTTCCTAATTAATCAGCCAAGGGGTCTCATTCCTCCCTTGTGGTAGCACTGTTTTTCCGGGTGGTCGCTCCATGTTCCAATTAACATAATGATCTTATCATAAACAGTACATAACAACTGATAATAAAGGTATGATAATAAATAGTGTGTATCTCTATACCCAAAACCACATATAGCAATAGCAAGTACTACCCAAGAATTCAGTAGTAAACAAGGTATAAAGATAGTCAAACTAGGGTAACCTATTGGGTACCATCAAAATTAACCTATGCAGATCATTATGATTAATCAAAACATGACTGGGAAAAAAGTGATCGAGGGCACAACTTGCCTAAGACTTGAGATTCCAGGTACCAACTTGCTCTTCAGGTGACACGTGTCCTCACTGCTAAACGTAGCAATACAGACAAACATGGTATAGGCAAAATTAGTATCACACCAAACATGTAAACAAAACACATAATAATAATCTATACATTAAAATAAGATTCTAGGAATAGGAATCAATAATTTTGGAGTTATAGATTTTAAGTTATGAATTTCTGAAGGTGTTATGTGTTTTGTACAAGATTAAATAGGATACATATTTTATTCTGGTATTCATGTCAAAACAGTGGTACTAAATGATAAACAATAATATTACAAAAATCATAGGAATTGGAATAGATTAATTTGGACTTAGTATGAATTTTCTATGAATTAATTAAGTTCTAGAATTATTTTTATATTGGAAATTCATTTTCTAAATTCATTTCTCCTATTTTCTCTTAGTCCCGGGCTGCGCACACAATAACAAAGAAGCCAGGGTCTAACTCATAAAATTGCTTAAGACTCAGTTTTCCCCGCACATGACGATGGGTTGGTTTGTTATAAACCCGAGGGCTCTTCTACAAAATCACCACACGCGAAGGGGTATCCTGCGATCTAAGCCGTTGGATCTAAAATCGAGGGCGCAGATTAGACACAACTTAAAACGAACCGGTACGTTTTGCGGTTCGTTAGATCTTCATCCAACGACCCACGGACCGCCCACACCTCCACCCTATCGCAGCCGCATGCCAACGATCCAACGGTCCAGAGCGAGGCGTCGAACCGGTATGCGTAGATATAATCTCGCACGCCCATCACGATTCAGACAGCCAGGGTCACTTCTTCCCTCGGGCGTCAGGGCGGCAACGCAGTGCCCTCACAGCGGAGACCTCGCCGGTGAACGCCATTCTTGCAGCCAAGTGCACCAGCCCTTTCTCCAACTTGTGCTACACGAAGAGGCGAGGATGGCGAATGCGAAGGATGAGATCTTACCGACGGCGTTATCGCAGAGGATCCGGTCGACGATGGTCTGTGGCTCCGCGGTGGCGCATCAGCCACGGCAAGCAATTACGGCAGTCCGAAGCACGGCTTCACACGAGAAAGGCCACGGTCGAGTCACGCGCAGAATGGCGAAGCTCCCTGGCCCAGATCCAAGGCCCGAACGGCTACCCAGGTGAGGTCCCGCGACGGCGTCCATTTTTCTCTCTCCCTCGACTTGGTGGTGGACGATGGCGACGCTCAGGATGAGTAAGGCTGCCGATTAATATAGGCGTAGTGAAAGGGAATTAGGCTTACACCTAGTTCCTAAATAATTTTGGTGGTTGAATTGCCCAACACAAATATTGGACTAACTAGTTTGCTCTAGTGCATAAGTTATACAGGTGCAAAAGGTTCACACTTAGCCAATAAAAAGATCAAGTTTTGGATTCAACAAAGGAGCAAAGAGGCAACCGAAGGCACCATTGGCTGGAGGCACCGGACTGTCCGGTGTACACCGGACAGTGTCCGGTGCGCCCAGAGGACTCGAACTCGAACTCGCCACCTTCGGGAATTTCTCAAGCCGCTTCGCTATAATTCACCAGACTGTCCGGTGTACACCGGACAGTGTCCGGTGCTCCAAGAAACCGCGGCTCAGGAACTCGCCAGCCTCGGGTTCGCGCGGCAGCCGCTCCGCTATAATTCACCGGACATGTCCGGTGTGCACCGGACTGTCCGGTGTACCAGCGGAGCAACGGCTATTTCGGCGCCAACGGCTACCTGCGGCGCATTTAATGCGCGCTCTGCGCGCGCAGTCGTCAGGCGCGCCCATACCGGCGCACCGGACAATGAACAGTGGTTGTCCGGTGTGCACCGGACACCCAGGCGGGCCCAGAAGTCAGAAGCTCCAACGGTCAGAATCCAACGGCATTGATGACGTGGCAGGGGCACCGGACATGTCCGGTGTACACCGGACTGTCCGGTGCGCCATCGAACAGACAGCCTCCCAACGGCCACTTTTGGTGGTTGGGGCTATAAATACCCCAACCACCCCACCATTCATTGCATCCAAGTTTTCCAACTTCCAACCACTTACAAGAGCTAGGCATTCAATTCTAGACACACCAAAGAGATCAAATCCTCTCCAATTCCACTCAAGCCTTTAGTGACTAGCGAGAGAGATTTGCCGTGTTATTTTGAGCTCTTGCGCTTGGATCGCTTTCTTTCTTTCTCACTTGTTCTTGTGATCAAAACTCAATTGTAACCAAGGCAAGAGGCACCAATTGTGTGGTGGCCCTTGCGGGGAAGTTTTGTTCCCGTTTGATTGAGAAGAAGAAAAGCTCACTCGGTCCGAGGGACCGTTTGAGAGAGGGAAGGGTTGAAAGAGACCCGGCCTTTGTGGCCTCCTCAACGGGGAGTAGGTTTGCGAGAACCGAACCTCGGTAAAACAAATCCGCGTGTCACTCTCTTCATTTGCTTGCGATTTGTTTTGCGCCCTCTCTCGCGGACTTGTTTATATTTCTAACGCTAACCCGGCTTGTAGTTGTGTTTATATTTGTAAATTTCAGTTTCGCCCTATTCACCCCCCCTCTAGGCGACTTTCAATTGGTATCAGAACCCGGTGCTTCATTAGAGCCTAACCGCTCGAAGTGATGTCGGGAGATCACACCAAGAGGGAAATGGAGACCGGCGACAAGCCCACTACAAGCCAAGGGAGCACTTCATCGGAAGAGTCCCGCACAAAGAAGAGGGAGAAGAAGAAGGGCTCCTCCAAACGAAAGGAGAAAAGATCTTCCTCTTCTCACCACAATGAGAAGAAGGAAAAATCTTCTTCTCACAAGTCGCATCGGAAAGGCGACAAGCACAAGAGGATGAGGAAGGTGGTCTACTACGAGACCGACACTTCATCAACATCCACCTCCGACTCTGATGCACCGTCCGTAACTTCTAAGCGCCAAGAGCGCAAGAAGTTTAGTAAGATCCCCTTAAACTATCCCTGTACATCTAGACATACTCCATTACTTTCCGTTCCATTAGGCAAACCGCCAACTTTTGACGGCGAAGATTATGCTAGGTGGAGTGATTTAATGAAATTTCATCTAACCTCACTCCACAAAAGTATATGGAATGTTGTTGAGTTTGGTGCACAGGTACCATCAATAGGGGATGAGGATTATGACACGGACGAAGTAGCCCAAATCGAGCACTTCAACTCCCAAGCCACAACCATTCTCCTCGCCTCTCTAAGCAAGGAGGAATACAACAAAGTACAAGGGTTGAAGAACGCAAAGGAAAATTGGGACCTACTAAAGACCGCGCACGAGGGTGATGAACTCACCAAGATCACCAAGCGGGAAATGATCGAGGGGGAGCTCGGTCGCTTCCGTCTTCGCCAAGGGGAGGAGCCACAAGATATGTACAATCGGCTCAAAACCTTGGTGAACCAAGTGCGCAACCTCGGGAGCAAAAAGTGGGATGACCACGAGGTGGTTAAGGTTATTTTAAGAGCTCTTATTTTTCTTAACCCTACTCAAGTTCAATTAATTCGTGGTAATCCTAGATATCCACTAATGACCCCTGAGGAAGTTATCGGGAATTTTGTGAGCTTTGAATGCATGATTAAGGGCTCAAAGAAGATCAACGAGCTTGACGAACCTTCCACATCCGAGGCGCAACCGGTGGCCTTCAAGGCAACGGAGGAGAAGAAGGAGGAGTCTACACCAAGTAGACAACCAATTGACGCCTCCAAGCTCGACAATGAGGAGATGGCCTTAATCATCAAAAGCTTTCGGCAAATCCTCAAGCAACGGAAAGGGAAAGACTACAAATCCCGTTCCAAGAAGGTTTGCTACAAGTGTGGTAAGCCCGGTCACTTTATAGCTAAATGTCCATTATCAAGTGACAGTGACAGGGACAACGACAAGAAGGGCAAGAGAAGAGAAAAGAAGAGGTACCACAAGAAGAGGGGCGGAGATGCCCACGTGTGCCGCGAGTGGGACTCCGACGAGAGCTCCACCGAGTCCTCCTCCGACGAGGACGCCGCCAACATCGCCGTCACCAAGGGCCTTCTCTTCCCCAACGTCGGCCACAAGTGCCTCATGGCAAAGGACGGCAAAAGGAAGAAGGTTAAATCTAACTCCTCCACTAAATATGAATCTTCTAGTGATGATAATGCTAGTGGTGAGGAAGATAATTTGCGTATCCTTTTTGCCAACCTTAACATGGAACAAAAGGAAAAATTAAATGAGCTAATTAGTGCCATCCATGAAAAGGACGATCTCTTGGACTCCCAAGAGGACTTCCTAATCAAGGAAAATAAGAAACATGCTAAGGTTAAAAATGCTTATGCTCTAGAGGTAGAAAAATGTAACAAATTATCTAGTGAGCTAAGCACATGCCATAACACTATTGACAACCTTAGAAATGAAAATGCTAAATTAATTGCTAAGGTTGATTCTCATATTTGTATTGATTCAACTTCCTATCCTAGAAATGATAATGTTGATTTACTTGCTAGGATTGATAAGTTGAATGTCTCTATTGCTAGCCTTAGAAATGAGAATGAGAAATTAATTGCTAAGGCTAAGGATTTTGATGTTTGCAATGCTACTATTTCCGACCTTAGAACTAAAAATGATATGTTGCATGCTAAGGTTGTTGAACTAAAATCTTGCAAACCCTCTACATCTAATGTTGAGCATGTTTCTATTTGTACTAGATGTAGAGATGTTGATATCAATGCTATTCATGATCACATGGCTCTAATTAAACAACAAAATGATCATATAGCATTATTAGACGCTAAAATTGTCGAGCATAACTTAGAAAATGAAAAGTTTAAATTTGCTAGAAGTATGCTCTATAATGGGAGATGCCCTGGCATCAAGGATGGCATTGGCTTCCAAAGGGGAGACAATGTCAAACTTAATGCCCCTCCAAAGAATTTATCCAACTTTGTTAAGGGCAAGGCTCCCATGCCTCAGGATAACGAGGGTTACATTTTGTACCCTGCCGGCTATCCTGAGAGCAAAATTAGGAGAACTCATTCTAGGAAGTCTCACTCTGGCCCTAATCATGCTTTTATGTATAAGGGTGAGACATCTAGGTCTAGGCAACCAACCCGTGCCAAGTTGCCTAGAAAGAAAACTCCTAATGCATCAAATGATCATGCTATTTCATTCAAAACTTTTGATGTATCATATGTTTTAACTAACAAATCTGGCAAGGTAGTTGCCAAAATTGTTGGGGGCAAACACAAGGGCTCCAAGACTTGTGTTTGGGTACCCAAAGTTCTTGTTTCTAATGCCAAAGGACCCAAAACCGTTTGGGTACCTAAAGTCAAGAACTAAAATTGTTTTGTAGGTTTATGCATCCGGGGGCTCAAGTTGGATACTCGACAGCGGGTGCACAAACCACATGACAGGGGAGAAAAAGATGTTCTCCTCATATGAGAAAAACCAAGATCCCCAACGAGTTATCACATTCGGGGATGGAAATCAAGGTTTGGTCAAAGGATTGGGTAAAATTGCTATATCACCTGACCATACTATTTCCAATGTTTTTCTTGTAGATTCTTTAGATTACAATTTGCTTTCCGTATCCCAATTATGTCAAATGGGCTACAACTGTCTATTTACTGATATAGGTGTTACTGTCTTTAGAAGAAGTGATGATTCAATAGCATTTAAGGGAGTGTTAGAGGGTCAGCTATACTTGGTAGATTTTGATAGAGCTGAACTCGACACTTGCTTGGTTGCTAAGACTAACTTGGGTTGGCTCTGGCACCGCCGACTAGCCCATGTTGGAATGAAGAATCTTCACAAGCTTCTAAAGGGAGAACACATTTTAGGACTAACCAATGTTTATTTTGAGAAAGACAGGATTTGTAGCGCATGCCAAGCCGGGAAGCAAGTTGGCACTCATCATCCACACAAGAACATCATGACTAGTGACAGGCCACTGGAGCTCCTACACATGGACCTATTCGGCCTGATCGCTTACATAAGCATCGGCGGGAGTAAGTACTGTCTAGTTATTGTGGATGATTATTCTCGCTTCACTTGGGTGTTCTTTTTGCAGGACAAATCTTATACCCAAGAGACCTTAAAGGGATTCTTGAGACGGGCTCAAAATGAGTTCGGCTTAAGGATCAAGAAAATTAGAAGCGACAATGGGACAGAGTTCAAGAACTCTCAAATTGAAGGCTTTCTTGAAGAGGAGGGCATCAAGCATGAGTTCTCTTCTCCCTACACTCCACAACAAAATGGTGTAGTGGAGAGGAAGAATCGAACTCTATTGGACATGGCAAGAACCATGCTTGATGAGTACAAGACACCGGATCGGTTTTGGGCCGAAGCAGTCAACACCGCCTGCTACGCCATCAACCGGTTATATCTTCACCGAATCCTCAAGAAGACATCTTATGAACTCCTAACCGGTAAAAAGCCAAATATTTCATATTTTAGAGTTTTTGGTAGCAAATGCTTTATTCTTGTTAAGAGAGGTAGAAAATCAAAATTTGCTCCTAAAACTGTAGAAGGCTTTTTACTAGGATATGACTCAAACACAAGGGCATATAGAGTCTTTAACAAATCCTCAGGAATTGTTGAAGTTTCTTGTGACGTTGTGTTTGATGAGACTAACGGCTCTCAAGTAGAGCAAGTTGATCTTGATGAGATAGGTGAAGAACAGGCTCCATGCATAGCGCTAAGGAACATGTCCATTGGGGATGTGTGTCCTAAGGAATCCGAAGAGCCTCCACATGCACAAGATCAACCATTCTCCTCCATGCAAGCATCTCCACCAACTCAAATTGAGGATGAGGCTCAAAATGTTGAACAAGAAGATCAAGAAGATGAGCCACCTCAAAATGACGGCAACGATCAAGGGGGAGATGCAAATGATGAAGACAAGGAGGATGAACAACCAAGGCCGCCACACCCAAGAGTCCACCAAGCAATACAACGAGATCACCCCGTCGATACCATCCTCGGCGACATTCATAAGGGGGTAACTACTCGATCTCGTGTTGCACATTTTTGTGAACATTACTCTTTTGTTTCCTCTATTGAGCCACACAGGGTAGAGGAAGCACTTCAAGATATTGTAGGAACCAAGTGGGTCTTCCGCAACAAGCAAGACGAGCATGGTGTGGTGACAAGGAACAAAGCTCGACTCGTGGCCAAGGGGTATTCACAAGTCGAAGGTTTGGATTTTGGTGAAACCTATGCACCCGTAGCTTGGCTTGAGTCAATTCGCATATTATTGGCCTATGCTACTTACCATGGCTTCAAGCTTTATCAAATGGACGTGAAGAGTGCCTTCCTCAATGGACCAATCAAGGAGGAGGTCTATGTTGAGCAACCTCCCGGCTTTGAAGATAGTGAGTACCCTAACCATGTTTATAGGCTCTCTAAGGCGCTTTATGGGCTCAAGCAAGCCCCAAGAGCATGGTATGAATGCCTTAGAGATTTCCTTATTGCTAATGGCTTCAAAGTCGGCAAGGCCGATCCTACTTTATTCACTAAGACTCTTGACAATGATTTGTTTGTATGCCAAATTTATGTTGATGATATCATATTTGGGTCTACTAACGAATCTACATGTGAAGAATTTAGTAGGATCATGACACAAAAATTCGAGATGTCAATGATGGGGGAGTTGAAGTATTTTCTAGGATTCCAAGTCAAGCAACTCCAAGAGGGCACCTTCATTTGTCAAACAAAGTATACTCAAGACATTCTGACCAAGTTTGGAATGAAGGATGCCAAGCCCATCAAGACACCCATGGGAACCAATGGGCATCTCGACCTCGACACGGGAGGTAAGTCCGTAGATCAAAAGGTATACCGGTCGATGATTGGTTCATTGCTTTATTTATGTGCATCTCGACCGGACATTATGCTTTCCGTATGCATGTGTGCAAGATTCCAAGCCGACCCTAAGGAATCACACCTTACGGCCGTAAAACGAATCTTGAGATACTTGGCTTATACTCCTAAGTTTGGGCTTTGGTACCCTCGGGGATCCACTTTTGATTTGATTAGTTATTCGGATGCCGATTGGGCGGGGTGTAAGATTAATAGAAAGAGCACATCGGGGACTTGCCAGTTCTTGGGAAGATCCTTGGTGTCATGGGCTTCAAAGAAGCAAAATTCGGTCGCTCTTTCTACCACCGAAGCCGAGTATATTGCCGCAGGCCATTGTTGCGCGCAATTACTTTGGATGAGGCAAACCCTGCGGGACTACGGTTACAAATTAACCAAAGTTCCTCTTCTATGTGATAATGAGAGTGCAATCCGCATGGCGGATAATCCCGTTGAGCATAGCCGCACTAAACACATAGCCATTCGGTATCATTTTCTTCGGGATCACCAACAAAAGGGGGATATCGAGATTTCATACATTAACACTAAAGATCAATTAGCCGATATCTTTACCAAGCCACTTGATGAACAATCTTTTACCAGACTTAGGCATGAGCTTAATATTCTTGATTCTAGGAATTTCTTTTGCTAAACTTACACACATAGCTCATAAGAATACCTTTGATCATGTCTCTTTTATATGCTATGACTAATGTGTTTTCAAGCGTATTCCAAACCAAGTCACAGGTATATTGAAAGGGAATTGGAGTCTTCGGCAAAGACAAAGGCTTCCACTCCACTCCACTACTCATCCTTCGCCGTCGCTCCGCATCATTCTCCAACATTGGTATAATCTTCACTCATTTATTTTATGACCAAAGGAGGAGAAAGTACTTCAAGGGCTTATATCTCACTCAAAGTATCCGTTTTTGGCGATTCATGCCAAAGGGGGAGAAAGTATGAGCCCAAAGCAAAAGGACCGCACCACCACCCTAATTTTTAAATTGATGATTTTCAATTGGTAAATTTCAAAATTGGTATCTCTTTGTGCTCTAAAGGGGGAGCAAGTAGTATTTTCAAAATTGTTGTCTTAAAACCCTCTTGAACACTAAGAGGAGACTTTATTTGAGGGGGAGTTTTGTTTAGTCAAAGGAAAAGCATTTGGAGCAAAGGAAGAAAAATTCAAACCTGAAAATGCTTTGCAAAATCTTATTCATTTACCTTTGACTATCTTGCAAAAAGACTTTGAAAAGAATTTACAAAAGAATTTTGCAAAAACAAAACTTATGGTGCAAATATGGTCCAATATGTCAAAAACAAAGAAAACAATCCATGTGCATCATGTAAGTATTTATTGGCTCAATTCCAAGCAACCTTTGCACTTACATTATGCAAACTAGTTCAATTATGCACTTCTATATTTGCTTTGGTTTGTGTTGGCATCAATCACCAAAAGGGGGAGATTGAAAGGGAATTAGGCTTACACCTAGTTCCTAAATAATTTTGGTGGTTGAATTGCCCAACACAAATATTGGACTAACTAGTTTGCTCTAGTGCATAAGTTATACAGGTGCAAAAGGTTCACACTTAGCCAATAAAAAGATCAAGTTTTGGATTCAACAAAGGAGCAAAGAGGCAACCGAAGGCACCATTGGCTGGAGGCACCGGACTGTCCGGTGTACACCGGACAGTGTCCGGTGCGCCCAGAGGACTCAAACTCGAACTCGCCACCTTCGGGAATTTCTCAAGCCGCTTCGCTATAATTCACCGGACTGTCCGGTGTACACTGGACAGTGTCCGGTGCTCCAAGGAACCGCGGCTCAGGAACTCGCCAGCCTCGGGTTCGCGCGGCAGCCGCTCCGCTATAATTCACCGGACATGTCCGGTGTGCACCGGACTGTCTGGTGTACCAGCGGAGCAACGACTATTTCGGCGCCAACGGCTACCTGCGGCGCATTTAATGCGCGCTCTGCGCGCGCAGTCGTCAGGCGCGCCCATACCGGCGCACCGGACAATGAACAGTGGTTGTCCGGTGTGCACCGGACACCCAGGCGGGCCCAGAAGTCAGAAGCTCCAACGGTCAGAATCCAACGGCATTGATGACGTGGCAGGGGCACCGGACATGTCCGGTGTGCACCGGACTGTCCGGTGCGCCATCGAACAGACAGCCTCCCAACGGCCACTTTTGGTGGTTGGGGCTACAAATACCCCAACCACCCCACCATTCATTGCATCCAAGTTTTCCAACTTCCAACCACTTACAAGAGCTAGGCATTCAATTCTAGACACACCAAAGAGATCAAATCCTCTCCAATTCCACTCAAGCCTTTAGTGACTAGCGAGAGAGATTTGCCGTGTTATTTTGAGCTCTTGCGCTTAGATCGCTTTCTTTCTTTCTCACTTGTTCTTGTGATCAAAACTCAATTGTAACCAAGGCAAGAGGCACCAATTGTGTGGTGGCCCTTGCGGGGAAGTTTTGTTCCCGTTTGATTGAGAAGAAGAAAAGCTCACTCGGTCCGAGGGACCGTTTGAGAGAGGGAAGGGTTGAAAGAGACCCGGCCTTTGTGGCCTCCTCAACGGGGAGTAGGTTTGCGAGAACCGAACCTCGGTAAAACAAATCCGCGTGTCACTCTCTTCATTTGCTTGCGATTTGTTTTGCGCCCTCTCTCGCGGACTTGTTTATATTTCTAACGCTAACCCGGCTTGTAGTTGTGTTTATATTTGTAAATTTCAGTTTCGCCCTATTCACCCCCCCTCTAGGCGACTTTCACGTAGGGCACTCGAGGACGGGGAAAGGTTTGGCCGGGGAGCTCGCCGCGGATTTCGCCACATCTGTTCTAATGAGCAGCCGAAATCAGGATCCCCGCAAGAACCGCAGAGTATGTTTTGATTTTTGTTTGTGCCGCTCACGGAGTTTGTTTCCCAATTGGTATCTACAGTTCCGCGCGTGCAACAATGAGAGGTGGCCAAGGTGGAGGAGCTCCTGGTCCCAGGTGAGCCGCGGGCTCGGCATCGTTCGTCCCAGACTGGAGAAGAGAGATCCGACGAGGTGGTCCCACCGTCACTGCAACTCCCACGGCATGAGCTCGAGTGCAGCGGACGCGGAGCAATGGGCCCCGATTGGCGGTGAGCGGGGACGTGTGTGCCGAGTGCCTGCTAACCCGGCCCCACATGTCGGCACGAATTTGCCCAGGGTGCGCGGGGTGATAACTGGGCCGGCCAGGAGGAGAGTAGTTGGGCCAGTTGTAGGGTTTTCAGTGGGCTGCGAAATTCAAAATCCGGTCCAGACACACTGTTATCTTTTTTTCTTTCTTTTCTGGTTTCTATTTTCTATTTAATTTACATGTTCAAACCAAATTCAGATCCAGTTTTAAACTCAAAATCCAAACTAAATGCACAACCCAAAAAGATCAGCATGAATGCACACATATTTATGATTACTTATTTACTTACTATTATATTCATTTAAGTAAGTGCTCCAAAAACATATAATAAAGAATAACTCACATGTTATTCGTTATATGAAAATATCTTTTTTTAATGTGTGATCAATGAAAAATAAATTAAAAATGATAGTTTGTTTCTCACTTTACTATTTTATTTCTTTATTTTATTATTTTTTCTACCAATTTTGGGTCTTACAAATCCTACCCCCTTAACAGAAATCTCGTCCTCGAGATTTGTAAGAAAAGGGATACAGAAGGATTGGTTTGTAATTCAGCTTCTAATCTGTATTTGGTTCAAAAATTTAGAGTCTCATTTTTTTATAGCCAATAGTGGGTGATTAGGAGAGCATAGGTATCCAGTTAGTTATTCTGTAGGATATAAGAGATGGATAGGTTAGGGAAAGAATAGCAAGGGGTAAGAAGGTTTATGGTGTGGAAGAACTCCGTGTTGGGTGGTAATGCATCTGAAGATTGAGTTTGACTTCTCTCCTTCCTTGACGAGGTTGATCTTTTCCTTTTCTAGTCTTGGTCTCATTGAGTCGAGGTTAGTGTCATATAGCTAAGATGGAGGTGAGTAGGATAGATTACACTAAGTAGGCCAAGATTTGGTTTGATGTTTAGATTGAGATAGATGATTTAAGCAACCCATCATGTATGTCAAGTAGTTGTGTATGGCCTAGTTCATCTGAGGCATCAAATTAGGTTAAAACATGTTTATAGGGGTAGGGTCTAATCTCTTTCACCAGCATTGACTAGATCATGTTAGACTAGATGGGATCATGTCGATAGGAGTAGGTTCTAATTCATCCCACAGTACCAACTAACTTGTTTAAGTAACTCATTTTAGAGAATATCGTATTAGATTAGACTGGTAGGACTAGATTAGACTAGTCAATATCTAATTACTTTGGATTAGATCCTGGTTGTTAGTTTAGGATGAGATAAGTAACGTGGTTAGGATAGATGAATCCTTCATGATAAGATGAATCTATTAAGATAAGAGGGAATCTTGTAAGATAAGATGGATCTATTAAAATAAAAGAGAATCTTTTAAGATAAGATGAATCTATTTGATATATTCTAGTGGGGAATATCCTTAGTTGATCTAGTTTATCTTATAAATATATCTAGTCTAATAGATCCATTTTTAATAGGGATTATTCTGTGTTGTCTATTTTGTAAATATTTTCCCTTATGTCTAGGTGTATATGTAGATGCAATTATGGACATTACTCCACAACCCATCACACTTAATCAAACATCGAAATCAGACAAGTATCATAAGAACAAACACTCAAGCGTACAAATGTTTTATAAAAATAGTTTTTGATTTTATTCTTCAGAGTAGGTCTCCTATTCCTAAAGGTCACTTTAGGCACAAGATTTCAAACTGTGAAATCCACAGTTGTCTTTAGAAGGAAAAGGTAAGAATAATCAGAGTAAAGCGAAAATAGATGAGAAAAGATTAAGATAAGTTTAGAAAAGAATCAGAGTTAGATAAGTATTCAATGGTTGTCCAGTTCTATCTAGGTTTCGTCCTACAGTCAACATTCCTCTGATACCACTTCTGTCACACCCGGGTTTCGGGGCACCAAAACCCGGGCGCGAAATAATCACCAGGTGTGCTGGGACCAAGTCTCACACATATGATGAATCATGGCACAGGATCGAATGTCACATCTTTACTATATAATAGGAGTTATGTACAAAATAAATAAATAATTACATCATACGGAGACAACGATCCAGCAACCCAAAGTTGACTGGGAGACGACGACCTAGACCACTCACGAACTCATCACAACATCCTTCATGCGCCTCATCCTGTGGTACCTGTTCTTGACCTATGGGGGGTGTGAGACAGAAAGAGTGAGCTCACATACATTCATAGCTCAACAAGTTGTGGGGAATAATGTGTATGAACTCGCCAAAGATGAGAGTTTATGTGAAGTGTAAGGCTTACCAAAGAGGATGGTTAGAGCTGAGCATTGCTTTTAAGGTTGGTCAAAATTTTATTAGCAGTTACTAAGTATAAGTAAATACTAACTCAGTTAAATAGCAGAACAAAAGTAACAACATCACCTGCGATGCAATGCATATGACAAATTGAATTTAGTTCCATAAATTAATCATGTGAGGGTCCGAGCTGCTCATGACCGTGAGCACGACTAGTATACCAGTTTTACACTTTGCAGAGGTTGCGCATCTTTACCCACAAGTCATGTTACCCATCTGCCAAGGGATCGCGACTTCCCATACACCTCTACCGAGGAGGCGAGGCAGGGTAACACTACGAGGCCTTTACAAAGTTCCACTAGCTTCAGAAAGCCCGCTACAGTTTATAGGACGCTCCAATGCAGGGATCCCTCTCCTGACCGCCATCGCAGCAAAATCAACCCAAGGACCTCCCTACACTGACCACTCCCCTACTGCCCTTGCCCCATTCGGGTAAGGTAGTCATCCACTAGCTTTCCTAATTAATCAGCCAAGGGGTCCCATACCTCCCTTGTGGTAGCACTGTTTTCCCGGGTGGTCATTCCACGTTCCAATTAACATAATGATCTTATCATGAACAGTACATAACAACTGATAATAAAAGTATGATAATAAATAGTATGTATCTCTATATACCCAAAACCACATATAGCAATAGCAAGTACTACCCAAGAATTCAGTAGTAAACAAGGTATAAAGATAGTCAAACTAGGGTAACCTATTGGGTCCCATCAAAATTAACCTATGCAGATCATTATGATCAATCAGAACATGACTGGGTAAAAAGAAGTGATCAAGGGCACAACTTGCCTAGGACTTGAGATTCCAGGTACCAACTTGCTCTTCAGATGACACGTGTCCTCACTGCTAAACGTAGCAATACAGACAAACATGGTATAGACAAAATTATCATCACACCAAACATGTAAACAAAACACATAATAATAATCTACACATTAAAATAAGATTCTAGGAACAGGAATCAATAATTTTGGAGTTATAGATTTTAAGTTATGAATTTCTGAAGGTGTTATGTGTTTTGTACAAGATTAAATAGGATACATATTTTATTGTGATATTCATGTCAAAACATTGGTACTAAATGATAAACAATAATATTACAAAATTATAGGAATTGGAATGGATTAATTTGGACTTAGTATGAATTTTCTATGAATTAATTAAGTTCTGGAATTCTTTTTATATTGGAAATTCATTTTCTAAATTCATGTCTGTTATTTTCTCTTAGTCTCGGGCTGCGCACACAATAACAGAGAAGCCAGGGTCCAACTCATAAAATTGCTTAAGACTCAGTTTTCCCCTGCATAGGACGGCGGGTTGGTTTGTTATAAACCCGAGGGCTCTTCGACAAAATCACCACGCCGAAGGGGTATCCCGCGATCTAAGCCGTTGGATCTAAAATCGAGGGCGCAGATTAGACACAACTTAAAATGAACCAGTACGTTTTGCGGTTCGTCAGATCTTCATCCAACGACCCACGGACCGCCCACACCTCCACCCTATCGCAGCCGCATGCCAACGATCCAACGGTCCAGAGCGAGGCGTCGAACCGGTATGCGCAGATATAATCTCGCACGCCCATCACGATTCGGACAGCCAGGGTCACTTCTTCCCTCGGGCGTCAGGGCGGCGGCGCAGTGCCCTCACAATGGAGACCTCGCCGGTGAACGCCATTCTTGCAACCAAGTGCATCAGCCCTTTCTCCAACCTATGCTACACGAAGAGGCGAGGATGGCGAATGCGAGGGATGAGATCTTATCGACGGCGTTATCGCAGAGGATCCAGTCGACGATGGTCTGCGGTTCTGCGGCGGCGCACCAGCCACGACAAGCAATTCTGGCAGTCCAGAGCACGACTTTGCACGAGAAAGGCCACGGTCGAGTCACGCGCAGAATGTCGAAGCTCCTTGGCCCAGATCCGAGGTCCGAACGGCTACCCAGGCGAGGTCCCGCGACGACGTCCATTTTTCTCTCTCCCTCGGCTTGGTGGTGGACGATGGTGGCACTCGGGATGAGTAAGACCGCGATTTATATAGGCGCAGGGCACCTGAGGACGGGGAAAGGTTTGGCCGGGGAGTTCGCCGCGGATTTCGCCGCATCTGTTCCAGTGAGCAGCCGAAATCAGGATCCCTGCAAGAACCACGGAGTTTGTTTCCCAACTGGTAGCTATAGTTCCGCACGTGCAACAATGAGAGGATGGCCAAGGTGGAGGAGCTCCTGGTCCCAGGTGAGCCGTGGGCTCGGCATCGTTCGCCCCGGACTAGAGAAGAGAGATCCGACAAGGTGGTCCCACCGTCAGTGCAACTCCCATGGCATGAGCGCGAGTGCAGCGGACGCGGAGCAATGGGCCCCGATTGGCGGTGAGTGGGGACGTGCGTGCCGAGTGCTTGCTAACCCGGCCCCACATGTCGGCATGAATTTGCCCAGGGTGCGCGGGGTGATAACTGGGCCGGCCAGGAGGAGAGTAGCTGGGCCGGTTGTAGGGTTTTCAGTGGGCTGTGAAATTCAAAATCCGGCCCAGACACACTGTTATCTTTTTTTCTTTCTTTTCTATTTTCTATTTTCTATTTAATTTACATGTTCAAACCAAATTCAGATCCAGTTTTAAACTCAAAATCCAAACTAAATGCACAACCCAAAAAGATCAGCATGAATGCACACATATTTATGATTACTTATTTACTTACTATTATATTCATTTAAGTAAGTGCTCCAAAAACATATAATAAAGAATAACTCACATGTTATTCGTTATATGAAAATATCTTTTTTTAATGTGTGATCAATTAAAAGTAAATTAAAAATGATAGTTTGTTTCTCACTTTACTATTTTATTTCTTTATTTTATTATTATTTTTTCTACCAATTTTGGGTCTTACAAAGTGTTATAACAAGTAGAGGCAGATTTACGCCCTAAGCGTGGCCCACGTCGAGGTATATGGATTGGGGGTACTAAGCATTGTGTTTAAAATTATTAGCATATGTTCGGGCATAACCGAGCGAGCGAGGGAGCAGCGCTGGTTATCGGGCACGACCAAGCTGCGCTAGGGCAGTGACCGACGCGGCACGGGTGCTCGGATGCGCGGGCATGCAGGACTCACAACTAGGGATGAAAACGCGACGGGTACCCAGGACGGGTACCGGATACGGGTATAAAAATGGGACACAATTTTGGATACGGATACAGGTATTTTGTTTGTCGGGACCGATACGGGTAATACTCGGATACTAAACCGCGGATACGGGTAGGATACAGAATCGCTAATACCCGGTCAGTACCCGAAAATCCCGGGTAGGATACGGATACTATTCGGGCGGGTACCCGAACTTAGCCAACTGCTTTCGGATTGGGCCTGCTCCCTGTGCTGGCCTGCTTCTGCTTGATTAGCCCATCAGCCCATCCAATAAACCTAAGCGGTCAGGCACTTAGGGAGTCAGGCTTCATCACTCAGCCCTAAATCCCACACGCCACCGGCCTCCGCACCCTCAGCCCCTCACACCCGCAGCCGGCAGCCGCCTCAGCCCTCAGCCGTCACCACTCACCCGTCCGGCCGTCCGCCAGGCCCCTGCGGGGAGCACCCTGCATCCCTACGACCCGCGTCGAGCGTCCCTGCCTGGCTGCCTGCCTCAGCGGCTCAGCCTCACTGCGATAGACGATAGTGCGATTAGCCGGCCAGGGGACGGCCATCCGTCAATCCGTGGATCCGCAGACCGCAGGCGCCCACGACCTGCCCCATCCGCACGCAGCACACCGGCCAGGGGAGGAGACACCCAGGCGGTCAGGCCAGACCCAGTGCTAGGCGTCAGGCCGTCAGCCAGAGCGAGACGCCCAGGCCAGGACAGCTGGCCAGAGCAGTGCATTTAGCTTCAGAGTCTGCATTTAGCTCTGGTGGACGCATTGTTGATGCATTCCGTTCAAGGCTCAAACCAGAAATTATTGAGGCATTGGTTTGTTGTAAAGATTGGAAGATTGCTTCAGAGAAAGGTATTGTTATATTTATAGCGTTATGATTCACATCATCATCATGACTAATAAACATGTTTTCTATTAATTTCAGATTTGGAGTTTGAAATTAAAACCTTAACTGAAGCTATGGATGGTGTTGACTTGGAGGATGACTTTGCAATTGGAACTTGAGATTTTCAACTTCAAGTTACCATGGATGATGTTGAACTTGTTACTTATTGTTGTAATGTTGTGGAGCGGAGGTTTGCTGGCTATTTGGTTGTTGCAACTATATTTTCTTGTTTGCACTTCTTCACGTGTTGTGTTCTTGTGAACTGGACATGATCAAATGACTATATCTATTGTGATTTGTGTTGTTTCATTTTGTGATGTGAAAGTGTTGAACACTTGAACATGTTAATTAATGTCAACTATCTACTATCTGTTATATACTTGTGGACTTATGGATTATGCCTAAAATAGGGGACATGCTGCCGAATTTTTTTAATATTGTGTTGTTGGTTCCACAATGTCCTTGTGATTAGTAACTTTAAACTGCCTGATATCAATTTTATCGGTCCTTTTCTACATTTGATCTATCATATACATGATTATGTATTGCTTAATTTATGTGTTTGTTGGATGGTTGGGCAATTAATGTCATCGATACGAAGTACCCGACAACTATCCAATCCCAACCCTCGTAGTATCCGTTATCCGTTTCTTACCCGCCCGGATTATTACCCGATCTCGTCCTGTATCTGTCCCGAATCTTAACTACCCGTATCCGGTCCCGTATCCGAGATAAATATATTAGGGTAGGATACGGGATGACCCTATATTCGGCTGTATCCGTCCCGTTTTCATCCCTACTCGCAGCCATGGCGGGGCGCGTGGTGGCTTGTGGGTGAGTGATGTGTCATAGTGTCTAGCCTCCTAGGCTAGGGGCTATGGTAGTGGATCTTTCATCATTGAACAGGACATGGAGACAGGCTACTGGAGCTGTTGGTGCTATTTGTAACCAATACCATTGGACAATATAGTTAGTGATGGAAACGAACAGGTAAAATTTCATCGAAACCTATTTTGTTTCCACATTTAGCCTGTCTGGTTTTAGTTTTTCGAAAAAATATGGGTTCGAGATGGATTATTGATTGAGAATCTATGGGAATGGGACAAAAACAAGAGAGACTCCGTATCGTTTGAAATGCCAGGATCCCATGTTTGGTCAAGTTATTTTTGGATTTTACACAGACTTAAACTAGATATAGGCTCACGAATAATACAGCTCAAACGGCCAAGCCCAATAGGCAATGGCTCTTGTAACCCTAAGCCCATCTACATTCCAATACCACGCCAGTCACCACAGTTGTCACCACCGCATAGGCACGCACGTTAGGGGCGGACCCATAGGTAGGTCCAGGTGACAAACATTCAACTCAAATGATTGGTATCATTTCCCCTATTTTTACACCAAGGAAGATGACTATTATATATTCATAACTATAACAGCCCGAATTTAGGGGTATAAAATTTCTTTTATAATATCCATCAACTTCAGGTGTTACCATCTTGTTCCTATTTCTTTTCGCTCTTTTATTCGCTTATTTCCAAGTAAAATTTTACTTCAAATATAGATGTTAATAAAACCCTAAGGGAATAATGTTTGTTACATCACATGCTGGGTTATCCATTTTTGTATGACAATGTGTTTTGATTAGCAACCATTTAGAACTCATGAAGCGTGTTTGAATTTTAATTCTAAATCTGAAAGCCAAAACTAAATTCAAAAAATAGATAAAAATAAAGGAAATAGGAAAGGGAATCAGCCCCTTCCCCCTCCCAGCCCGCTCGTGCCGGCCTAGCGCAGCCTGTTCCCGCGTGCCTTCCTCCTCTCTCTCCTGGGCTGCCAGGCATCCCGGCCTAGCCGCTTGCGCCCCCCATCCCCCCACCCCCAATGGCCCGGCGCGCGTCCGCACTCCCCTCAGGCCTCCCCATGCCGTGGCACGCCCCTGCCATCCTAGCCCGACTACGCCCACCCCTCCTGGCCGATCCACCTCAGCCGCTTGGCCCAGCAGCACGCTGCCCCATGTCCGCGCTCCCCCCAACCCACTCTCGCCGCAGCCCAGCACACCCCGCGTGACCCAGTTGCGCAGCCGAGGCCCACTTCGCTCTCCCTCGCGTGGCCCAGTGCCCACGCGCACGCTTGCGCGGGCTGCGTAGCGCACGCCTAGTGCCAAACACCTTTAGCCATGGGGCCTAATTCAAATACAAAAACCCTCTTGATAGCTAAGAGGAGAATTTTTTCAGGAGGAGCTTTTATTTAGCCAAAGGAAAAGCATTTGAAATAGGGGGAGAATTTTTAAAATCAAGAAAATGCTCTTTGAAATCATATTCTTATACCATTGGCTATTTGAAAGAATTTGAAAAGACTTTTCCAAAATATTTGCAAAAACAACCTAAGTGGTGCAAATGTGGTCCAAAATGTTAAAATAAAAGAAAACAATCATATTTACATTGACATATGTAGGAATTCTTTCAATTGGTTTAACTCAAAGTAACTTATGCACATCTGTCATAATTACAAACTAGTTACATTTCGACACTTTTTATTTGTTTTGGTTTGTGTTGGCATCAATCACCAAAAAGGAGGAGATTGAAAGAGAAATGGTGATAAACATTTCCTATAATTAATTTCGGTGCTTGATGTCTAACACAAACCACGTGTACTAACTAGTTTGCCTAGATGTCAATTACCTTAGGTGCACAAAGTTCAACAAAAACCAACAAAGAAATTAAGTTGGGGACTCAACAAAGTTTGAAGCAAAGACTAGCAATAGTGCTGTCAGTGGCGCACCAGACACTGTCCGGTGTGCACCGGATATTGTCCGGTGCCTAGGCCGAGCACTCGATGAACTGGCCACTCTCGGGTTTCTCTGAGAGCCGCTCCGCTATAATTCACCAGACTGTCCATTGTGCACCAGACTTGTCTGGTGAGCCAACGGAGCAACGGTCCAATGCGCCCAATGGTCGACTACGAAATTAGATGAACAGTGAACATTGCGCAAGTCAGAAGTCAGAGCAGCGAAGTCAAAACGCACCGGACTATCCCGTGTGCCACCGGACTGTTCGGTGTCGCAAGAAGACAAAGGACTTCAACGGTGAAAGTCGCCTAGAGGGGGGTGAATAGGTGGAATCTAAAAATTATAAACTTAATCACACACTACAAGCCGGGGTTAGCGTTAGAAATGAATCCGAGTCCGAAAGAGAGGGGAAAACAAATCAACCAACAAATAAAGCGAATGAACACGATGATTTGTTTTACCGAGGTTTGGTTCTAAAGAATCTAGTCTCCGTTGTGGTGGTCACAAAGACCGGGTCTCTTTCAACCCTTTCCCTCTCTCAAACGGTCAGGCCGGTGCCGCACCGGACATGCACTGTTTACTGTTGGTGTGACTCTGACTTCAGCGCTCTGACTCTGCGTGCACTGTTCTTCACTGTATAGATGTCAGGCGCCGTTGCAGTCGACCGTTGCGCTGGATAGTCGTTACTCCATTGGTGCACCGGACAGTCCGGTGGCACACCGGACAGTCCGGTGAATTATAGCAAAGTGCGCTGGCAAAAACCCGAGAGTGGCTGGTTTGGGATTGTACGGTCCTGGTGCACCGGACAGTCAGGTGCGCCAGACCAGGGCACACTCGGTTTCTTGCTCCTTTGTATTTGAGCCCTATCTTCAATCTTTATTGGTTTGTGTTGAACCTTTATGCACCTGTAGAACATATAATCTAGAGCAAACTAGTTAGTCCAATATTTATGTTGGGCATTCAACCACCAAAATTAATTAAAGGAAAAGGTTAACCCTATTTCCCTTTCAATCTCCCCCTTTTTGGTGATTGATGCCAACACAAACCAAAGCAATTATATAAGTGCAGAAATGAACTTGTTTGCATAAGGTAAGTGCATAGGTTACCAATTTATGATTTTACTAGATATGAATGGATTGCTTTCTTTTATTTAATATTTTAGACCACATTTGCACCACTTGTTTTGTTTTTGCAAATCTTTTTGGAAAATCTTTTCAAAGTCTTTTTCAAATAGTCAAAGGTATATAAGTAAGGTTTGCAAGAAGCATTTTCAAGATTTGAAATTTCTCCCCCTGTTTCAAATGCTTTTCCTTTGACTAAACAAAACTCCCCCAGAATGAAATTCTCCTCTTAGTTTTCAAGAGGGTTTTAATAGATACCAATTGGAAGTATGTAATTTAGATGCCAATTTTGAATATATACTAATTGAAGAAATTGCTCATCACAAGATACCAATTGGAAAAACAAACTTTTGTAAAAACCAAATAAATCATCATTTCAAAAATTTTTGAAGTTGGTGGTGCGGTCCTTTTGCTTTGGGCTAATACTTTCTCCCCCTTTGGCATTAATCGCCAAAAACGGAGATTTTGAGAGCCCCTTTGTACTTTCTCCCCCATTGGTATAAGTAAATATGAGTGAAGGATTGTACCAATTTGAGAGTGATGTGGAGTGACGGCGAAGGGTAAATGATACCGTTAGAGTGGAGTGGAAGCCTTGTCTTCACCAAAGACTCCATTTCCTTTTCAATATACGACTTAGCATAGAAATACACTTGAAAACACATTAGTCGTAGTCATGAAAGAGATATGATCAAAGGTATACAAATGAGCTATGTGTGCAATGTTTCAATCAAAATTCCGAGAATCAAGAATATTTAGCTCATTCCTAAGTTTGCTAAAGGTTTTCTCATCTAATGGTTTGGTAAAGATATCGGCTAATTGTTCTTTGGTGCTAACATAAACAATCTCGATATCCCCCTTTGTTGGTGATCCCTCAAAAAGTGATACCGAATGTCTATGTGCTTAGTGCGGCTGTGTTCAGCGGGATTATCTGCCATGCGGATTGCACTCTCATTATCACATAGGAGAGGGACTTTGCTTAATTTGTAGCCATAGTCCCTGAGGGTTTGCCTCATCCAAAGTAATTGTGCACAGCAATGGCCGGCGACAATATACTTGGCTTCGGCAGTAGAAAGAGCTACTGAGTTTTGTTTCTTTGAAGCCCAAGACACCAGGGATCTCCCCAGAAACTGACAAGTCCCTGATGTGCTCTTTTCTATCAATTTTACACCCTGCCCAATCGGCATCGGAATATCCTATTAAATCAAAAGTGGATCCCTTAGGGTACCAAAGTCCAAACTTAGGAGTGTAAACTAAATATCTCATGATTCTTTTCACGGCCCTAAGGTGAAATTCCTTAGGATCGTTTTGGAACCTTGCACACATGCATACAGAAAGCATAATATCCGGTCGAGATGCACATAAATAGAGTAAAGATCCTATCATCGATCGGTATACCTTTTGATCTAGGACTTACCTCCCATGTCGAGGTCGAGATGCCTATTTGTTCCCATGGGTGTCTTGATGGAATTGGCATCCTTCATTCCAAACTTGTTAAGTATATCTTGAATGTACTTTGTTTGGCTGATGAAGGTGTCGTCTTGGAGTTGCTTGACTTGAAATCCTAGGAAATATTTCAACTCCCCCATCATAGACATCTCGAATTTTTGTATCATGATCCTACTAAACTCTTCACAAGTAGATTTGTTAGTAGACCCAAATATGATATCATCAACAAAAAATTGGCATACAAACAAATATTTTGCAATAGTTTTAGTAAAGAGTGTAGGATCGACTTTACTGACTTTGAAGCCATTAGTGATAAGAAAATCTCGCAGGCATTCATACCATGCTCGTGGGGCTTACTTGAGCCCATAAAGCGCCTTTGAGAGTTTATACACATGGTTATGGTACTCACTATCTTAAAAGCCGGGAGGTTGCTCAACATAGACCTCTTCCTTGATTGGTCCATTGAGGAAGGCACTTTTCACGTCCATTTAATAAAGCTTAAAGCCATGGTAAGTAGCATAGGCAAGTAATATACGAATTGACTCAAGCCTAGCTATGGGTGCATAAGTTTCATCAAAGTCCAAACCTTCGACTTGGGAATAACCTTTGGCCACAAGTCGGGCTTTGTTCCTTGTCACCACACCATGCTCATCCTGCTTGTTGCGGAATACCCATTTGGTACCTACAACATTTTGGTTAGGATGTGGAACTAAATGCCATACCTCATTCCTCCATTTCCTCGTGAAGTTGTTGAGTTCCTCTTGCATTGCCAACACCCAATCCGAATCTCTTAGTGCATCCTCTACCCTGTAAAGCTCAATAGAGGACACAAAAGAGTAATGTTCACAAAAATGTGCAACTCGAGATCTAGTAGTTACCCCCTTATGAATGTCACCGAGAATTGAGTTCATGGGGTGATCTCGTTGAATTGCTTGGTGGACTCTTGGGTGTGGCGGTCTTTATCCCTGAATTTCTTGCTCATCTTCCTTGTCTTCATCTCCTCTTAGATTAATGTCCTCCTCTTGAGGTGGCTCATCCTCCTGATCTTCATCATCTTGAGGCTATTCCTCATCTTGAGTTGGTGGAGATGCTTGCATGGAAGATGGCGGTTGATCTTGTGCTTGTGTGGGCTCTTCGGATTCCTTAGGACACACATCCCTAATGGACATGTTCCTTAGCACAATGCATGGAGCCTCTTCATCATCTAGTTCATCAAGATCAACTTGCTCCACTTGGGAGCCATTAGTCTCATCAAACACAATGTCACAAGAAACCTCAACTAATCCAGTGGATTTGTTGAAGACTCTATATGCCCTTGTGTTTGAGTCATAACCAAGTAAAAAGCCTTCTACAGCCTTAGGAGCAAATTTAGATTTTCTACCTCTTTTTAACAAGAATAAAGCATTTGCTACCAAAGACTCTAAAATATAAAACATTGGGCTTTTTACCGGTAAGGAGTTCATAAGATGTCTTCTTGAGGATTCGGTGAAGGTAGAGTCAGTTGATAGAGTGGCAGGCGGTGTTAATCACCTCAGCCCAAAACCGGTCCGGAGTCTTATACTCATCAAGCATGGTTCTTACCATGTCCAGTAGAGTTCTATTCTTTCTCTCCACTACACCATTTTGTTGAGGTGTGTAGGGAGAAGAGAACTCATGCTTGATGCCCTCATCCTCAAGAAAGCCTTCAATTTGAGAGTTCTTGAACTTCGTCCCATTGTCGCTTCTTATCTTTTTTATTTTCAATCCGAACTCATTTTGAGCCCGTCTCAAGAATCCCTTCAAAGTCTCTTGGGTTTGTGATTTTTCTTGCAAAAAGAATACCCAAGTGAAGCGAGAATAGTCATCCATAATTACTAGATAGTACTTACTCCCGCCGATGCTTATGTAAGCTATCGGGCCGAATAGATCCATGTAGAGTAGTTCCAGTGGCCTGTTCGTTGTCATTATATTCTTGTGTGGATGATGGGTGCCAACTTGCTTTCCTACTTGACATGCGCTACAAACCCTGTCTTTTTCAAAATGAACATTTGTTAGTCCCAAAATGTGTTCTCCCTTTAGAAGCTTGTGAAGATTCTTCATTCCAACATGGGCTTATCGGCGAAGCCAGAGCCAACCCATATTAGTCTTAGCAATTAAGCAAGTGTCAAGTTAAGCTTTGTTAAAATCAACTAAGTATAGTTGACCCTCTAACACTCCCTTAAATGGTACTGAATCATCACTCCTTCTAAAGACAGTAACACCTATATCTGTAAAAAGACAGTTGTAGCCCATTTTGCAGAATTGAGATACTGAAAGCAAGTTATAATCTAAAGAATCAACGAGAAAAACATTGGAAATAGAATGGTCAGGTGATATAGCAATTTTACCAAGTCCTTTGACCAAACCTTGATTTCCATCCCCGAATGTGATAGCTCTTTGCGGATCTTCGTTTTTCTTGTAGGAAACATTCTTTTCTCCCTGTCATGTGGTTCGTGCATCCGCTATCAATTATCCAACTTGAGCCCCCAGATGCATAAACCTGCAAAACAATTTAGGCCTTGTTCCTAGGTACCCAAACAATCTTGGGTCCTTTTACGTTAGAAACAAGCACCTTGGGTACCCAAACACAAGTCTTGGAGCCCTTGTGTTTGCCCCAAACATATTTGGCAACTACTTTGCCTGATTTGTTAGTTAAAACATATGATGCATCAAAGGTCTTAAACGAAATGTTAGGCTCATTTGATGCAGTAAGAGTTTTCTTTTTAGGCATTTTAGCATGAGTAGAATGCCTAGAGCTAGAAGCCTCATTCTTATACATATAAGCATGGTGAGAAACAGAATGAGATTTCTTAGCATGAATCCTCCTAATTTTGTACTCAGGATAATTAGCAAGATATAATATGTAGCCCTCATTATCTTGAACCATGGGAACTTTGCCCTTAACAAAGTTAGACAATCTCTTAGGGGCATTAAGCTTGACATTGCTTCCCTGTTGGAAACCAATACCATCCTTAATGCCAGGGCGTCTCCCACTATAGAGCATGCTTCTAGCAAATTTGAACTTTTCATTTTCAATTTCATGCTCATTAATTTTAGCAGTTACTTGAGCTATAAGATCATTTTGTTGTTTAATTAAAGCAAGGTGATCATTTATAGCATCAACAATAATATCTCTACATCTAGTACAAATGGAAACATGTTCGATAGTAGACGTAGAGGGTTTGCAAGATTTTAGTTCCTCTATCTTAGCATTTAAAATTGCATTCTCATCTCTAAGACAGGAAATAGAATCATTGCAAACATTTAAATCTTTAGCCTTGGAAATTAAATTAGCATTTTCGGTCCTAAGGCTAGAAATTGATTCATTCAATTTATCAATCTTAGCATTTAAACTAGCATTTTTATTTCTAAGATTGGTAATTGCATCATGGCAAATGCTAAGCTCCTTAGTCAAATTTTCACATTTTTCTACTACCTGAGCATAAGCATTTTTTACTTTAACATGCTTTTTATTTTCTTTAATAAGGAATTCCTCTTGGCTATCCAGGAGTTCATCCATCTCATGAATGGCACCTATCAATTCATTTAATTTTTATTTTTGTTGCATGTTAAGGTTGGCAAAAAGGGTAAGCAGATCATATTTATCTTCACTAGAACTACCCTCATCACTAGATGTAGTATACTTGGGGGTGGTTCTAGATTGTACCTTCTTCTTTTGCCGTCCTTTGCCATGAAGCACTTGTGGCCGGCGTTGGGGAAGAGAAGGCCTTTGTTGACAACGATGTTGGCGGCATCCTCGTCGGAGGAGGAGTCGGTGGAGCTCTCGTTGGAGTCCCATTCCTGACATACGTGGGCATCTCCGCCCTTCCTCTTGTAGTACTTCTTCTTCTCCTTCTTCTTTCCCCTCTTATCGTCGACCCTGTCACTATCACTAGACATTAGACATTTAGCAATAAAATGACCGGGCTTACCACACTTGTAGCACACCCTTTTGGAGCGAGGTTTGTAGTCCTTCCCCCTTCTTTGCTTGAGGATTTGACGGAAACGCTTGATGATGAGCGTCATCTCCTCATTGTCAAGCTTGGAGGCGTCGATGGGGAGCCTACTTGATGTAGAGTCTTCTTTCTTCTCTTCCATTGCATTGAATGTGACGGGTTGCACCTCGGGTGTTGAGGTGGCGCCTTGCTCCAATGTGACAATATGTTTGGAGTCTTTGATCATAAGTTCAAAGCTCACAAACTTTCCAATTACTTCCTCCGGAGACATTAGCTTATATCTAGGATCACCACATATTAATTGAACTTGAGTGCGATTATGAAAAACAAGTGATCTAAGAATAACCTTGACCATTTCATGGTCATCCCACTTGGTGCTCCCGAGATTGCACACTTGGTTGACCAAGGTCTTGAGCCGGTTGTACGTTGTTTGTGGCTCCTCTCCTTGGTTGAGGACGACCGAGCTCCCCCTTGATCGTCTCCCGCTTGGTGATCTTGGTCACCTCATCTCCTTCGTGCGCGGTCTTTAGGACGTCCCAAATCTCCTTGGCGCTCTTTAATCCTTGCACTTTTTATACTCCTCTCGACACAAGGAGGCGAGGAGTATAGTTGTGGCTTGGGAGTTAAAGTGCCTAATTTGGGCGACCTCGTCCGAGTCGTAGCCCTCATCCCCCACGGTAGGTACCTGCGCTCCAAATTCAACAATGTCCCATATGCTTGCGTGGAGTGAGGTTAGGTGATGCCTCATTTTATCACTCCACATACAATAATCCTCACCATAAAAATATGGTGGTTTGCCTAATGGGACGGAAAGTAAAGGAGCGCGTTTAAAAATACGGGGATAATGAAGTGGCATCTTACTATACTTCTTGCGCTCACGGCGCTTAGAAGTGACGGACGCGATGCGGAGCCGGATGTGGAGGGCGACGAGGAGTCGGTCTTGTAGTAGACCACTTTCTTCATCTTTTTCTTCTTGTTGCCACTCCGATGCGACTTGATGCAAGGAGGGGATTCCTCCTTTCCTTTGGTGCTGGACTCCCTTGATGGAGCCTTCCCGTGGCTTGTGGCCTTTTCGTCGGTTTCCATCTCCCTCTTAGCGGATCCTCCCGACATCACTTCGAGTTGTTAGACTCTAATGAAGCACCAGCTCCAATACCAATTCAAAGTCGCTTAGAGGGGGATGAATAGGCGGAATCTGAAAATTATAAACTTAATCACACACTACAAGCCGAGGTTAGCGTTAGAAGTGAATCCAAGTCCAAAAGAGAGGGGAAAACAAATCAACCAACAAATAACGCGGATGAACATGGTGATTTGTTTAATCGAGGTTCGGTTCTAAAGAACCTAGTCCCCGTTGAGGTGGTCACAAAGACTGGGTCTCTTTCAACCCTTTCCCTCTCTCAAACGGTCACTTAGACCGAGTGAGCTTTCTTCTTTACTTCTCACAAGTCACTTAGACCCCGCAAGGACCAGCACACAATTAGTGTCTCTTGCCTTGCTTACAAAGCACTTGAGAGTAACAAGGAAAATAAAAGAAAGCCAACCAAGCAAACAAGAGCAACAAGAAACACAAGTGATCCCCTCACAAGCCCTAATGCGCTAGAGTTGAATTTGGGACTTTGAGTGGATCGATCGCTTTGATTTGTGTCTTGGAGTGAAGTCTATTGTTCTTGTATTGAATGCAATGTGTGGAATGCTTGGATGGTTGGAGTGGTGGTGGTTGGGGGGATATTTATAGCCCTCAACCACCAAACAACCGTTGGGGATGGTTGTTGTTGATGGGCGCACCGGATAGTTCGTTGCGCCACCGGACACTGTCCGGTGCGCCAGCCACGTCACCCAACCGTTAGGGTTCGGGAGCTATCGACCGTTGAAGGCTTTGTCTTCTAGTGGCACTGGACAGTCCGGTGCCGCACCGGACAGGCACTGTTTACTGTCTAGTGTGACTCTGACTTCTGTGCTCTAACTCTGCGTGCACTTTTCTTCACTGTAGCGATGTCAGGTGCCGTTGCAGTCGACTGTTGCGCTGGATAGCCGTTACTCCGTTGGTGCACCGGACAGTCTGGTGAATTATAGTGGAGCGCGCTGGCGAAAACCCGAGAGTGGCTGGTTTGGGATTGTACGGTCTTGGTGCACCGGACTGTCCGGTGTGCCACAGGACATTGTCCGGTGCACCAGACCAGGGCACACTCGGTTTCTTGCTCCTTTGTATTTGAACCCTATCTTCAATCTTTTATTGGTTTTTGTTGAACCTTTATGCACCTATAGAACATATAATCTAGAGCAAACTAGTTAGTCTAATATTTGTGTTGGGCACTCAACCACCGAAATTAATTAAAGGAAAATGTTAACCCTATTTCCCTTTCAAACGGTCAACCGCTCTAAACCCCAATTGTCTGCTGACGTGGCAGGCATGGGACAGTGAACAGTACCCTGTCCGGTGTGTCCGTCGACAGCAGAGTCAGCCAACGGCTGAATTGGTGGGTGGGGGCTATAAATACCCCCAACCACCTCCATTCAAGTCATCCAAGCCTCCTACACTTCTCATTCAATACAAGAGCTGTCACACTCGGTTTTAGAAGGTAAACCGAATGCGAACCATGTATGTGCTAGGATCAGAAACTCACGTACACAGCGATTACATAATTGGACATCATCACACAATGCTCGAATTAAATAATCGAAAGGTACTTAATTACATTAAGATGTCCAAGACATCCATAGAGTCTATTACATAATCATTGTTCAACATAATTATCAAAGTGCGGAAATACGAAACGTAGATGCTATGCCTACACAGGAAGCTGACTGGGGGTTTGCCACTAAGAAAGAACTAGAACTCGTCATATTCCTGGAACTCCTCGAAGTCATCCATGTTGTCAGCATCACCTCCTGAGCACTGAGTACACTGGGGATAACCTAGGGTGGGGGTGGTGTGTAAAGCAAGGGTGAGTACACATCAACGTACTCAGCAAATGTCCCATTTGGCTAAAGTGGACTAGCTGTATGTGAAGTTTGAGGTTAAGCAGTTGCTTTTAGTTGGTCAAGTATTTATTACTATTAGTAGAGCCAAGTTTTAGTAATAAACCTAGTTATTACCCAGAAGTATCTCCTCAAAAGAGGAAATACCAGAGATCAGATTTTATAACATCATTATAAACCATCATCATAAAAGTATCCAAAGTTCTTCTAATCAAAGAGGATCCCAAGGCTGCTCTTAACCGTGAGCTCGGCTGATATACCAATTTTTAATACTCTGCAGAGGTTGTACACTTTACCCACAAGTTATGATCCCTTTCCAGCCTGGGTTGTATAGACCTGATCTTCACTACCAAGGTGAATGGCTAGGGATACACTACGTAGCCTTTACAAAGACTCCCCTGGTGCATAGCTTCTCGTTAGGTTTCGCCAGTCGTACAAACGCAGTACACCTCCTCAAGGTGGGTGACTAACAAAACCAAATCGAAAAAACCTCTACACCCCAACCTTGGCAGAGCGAGCACTACGCCCCGACCCCCATTTACGGCCCTCCGGTAAAGCCAACTACACCCCCAGGTTCATTTAATTAATCAGCTAAGGGCGTCTCATTCTACCCTCATGGTTGTACTATTATCCCGGGTGGTCACTCCACGAACAGGTCCTTACGGAGAGGTACTCAGGAAAAATGCCTGAGCCCCCTAAGGTATCACAAAATCATCCACATAATCAGGATAACAGTATCTTATCATAAATGTTCACATCATGTTCATTGATTAAGTTAAGGCAGTAGCAACATGCTAACCATGATAACCCCAAAAGGTAAACAAGGATAAGTGAATACAGACTAGTCAATCCTTAGGTTTCATAAAGTAATGCAGGATAGTGAATCATAAAGTATGTAGGACATAATAGGTCAGAGGACACTTGCCTTCACCAGGTGGTTGATCAGGGAGGTCTCCAACAACACACTCAGGAACCTCGGACTGCTCGTTGTCTAAGTAAAGCGAGCATGCATTCAATATATTTGGAAAGTACAAATGAACATCACACCAAAGATGTACCAACATTGGAACACATCTTAAAAATACACAATACTACATAAGGGATAATGAATTCAAAGTATAACATAAACTATAACATACATTAACTTTATTTGAAAATAGATTATTATTTCCCCTAAGTGTTACTTTCAAGTACATGAACATAGTTCAACTTATTTTATTGTGACCTAAAATTTAGAATAGAAGTGAACTCATGCAATACCTATCATTAATCTCATAAGTTTAAACATGATTAAATTTCTAAGGTTCTCCTTTCATTTATTTTATTAAATAAATAAAACTACATCTATATTAGTTCATATTCAATCATAAAAATTAGAATGTGCAGACAGTAAGTGAAACCATTTTATTTAAACAGAGAATAATTCTATGAACATTTTGCAATTTGAATCACTAAATTTGGAGTTCATATGCAAAAGTTATGAAATAAACAAGTTTGGGAATTCAAAATATGAAATTAGGGCTAATTTTGTGAATATTTAAAAGTCCAGGGCTAAATCTGCAAGATTACAGGGGCCTACGCGAAAACCAGGGATGGCAGATTGATTTCCAATAAACCGAGGGTCTCTTTAAGAAAACTACCGCGCGAAGGGGTATCGGGTGAATCTAATCGTCAGATCTAAAACCAACGGTCGAGATTAGATCTGCGGCTGAGGGCGCGCGCACGCGAGCGGGCAAGCGCTGACAAGCGGGCCAGGGAGTGTCAGCAACAGAGGGGGAGAGCGCGCTGACCGAGCGGACCCAGCACCAAGGGGTTTGGGCGCTGACAGGCGGGCCAGGGTGGCAGGGCGCGTGTGCGCGAAGCGTTATCTGTGATCTGAGCCGTTTGATCTGAATCGGACGGAGGGGATCAAACCGAGGGGGTTGAATGGCTGCGGGCGGCGCCGCTCCTCTCTGCGGTGGTGAGGTCACCGGAGTTGAGGCTGGCGCGGGCTAGGGTGGCTGCAAGGTCACCGGAGTTGGGCAGAGAGGGAGAGGGCACCACGACGAACTCAGTGGCGGGGAAGAGGCCATGAATCCACGAGTAGAGAGGGGAGAACGACGGTGAGGAAGCCTCGGGCGGGCCGAAGTAACTCCGGTGAGCCATTCCGGCCACAGGGAGGGGACTTAAGGCGCGCTACGGCTTGGGCTAGCTTCAGCAGAGGCAGGGGTGATTGAAAGTCACCTAGAGGGGGGGGGGGTGAATAGGGCGAAACTAAAATTTACAAAGTTAATCACAACTACAAGCCGGGTTAGCGTTAGAAATATAAACGAGTCCGAGAGAGAGGGTGAAAAACAAATCGCAAGCAAATGAAGAGTGAGACACAAGGATTTGTTTTACCAAGGTTCGGTTCTTGCAAACCTACTCCCCGTTGAGGTGGTCACAAAGACCGGGTCTCTTTCAACCCTTTCCCTCTCTCAAACGGTCATTTAGACCGAGTGAGCTTCTCTTCTCAATCACACGGGACACTAAGTCCCCGCAAGGACCACCACACAATTGGTGTCTCTTGCCTCAGTTACAATTGAGTTTGATCACAAGAAGAATGAGAAAGAAAAGAAGCAATCCAAGCGCAAGAGCTCAAATGAACACAACAAATCTCTCTCCCTAATCACTAAAGCTTTGTGTGGAGTTGGGAGAGGATTTGATCTCTTTGGTGTGTCTTATATTGAATGCTATAGCTCTTGTAAGGTGTAGAAGTGCAGAAACTTGGATACAATTGAATGTGGGGTGGTTGGGGTATTTATAGCCCCAACCACTAAACTAGCCGTTTGGTGGAGGCTGCTATCGACGGGCGCACCGGACAGTTCGGTGCGCCACTGGACACTGTCCGGTGCGCCAGCCACGTCACCCGGTCGTTAGGGTTCGACCGTTGGAGCTCTGACTTGTGGGGCCTCTGGGCTGTCCGGTGGTGCACCGGACATCTCCTGTAAACTGTCCGGTGCGCCAACTGCGCGTGCTCTGACCTCTGCGTGCGCAGGCGCGCATTAAATGCGTTGCAGTCGACCGTTGCGCTTGTAGTAGCCGTTGCTCTGCTGGCACACCGGACAGTCCGGTGTGCCACCGGACACTGTCCGGTGCCTCACCAGACGGTCCGGTGAATTATAGCGGAGCGCCCTCTGATTTTCCCGAAGGTGAGGAGTTCAGCGTCGAGTTCCCTGGTGCACCGGACACTGTCCGGTGCGCCAGACCAGGGTGCCTTTGGGATTTCGTTAGCTCTCTCTGTTTGAACCCTTTCTTGGTATTTTTATTGGTCTATTGTGAACCTTTGGCACCTGTAAAACTTATAGACTAGAGCAAACTAGTTAGTCCAATTATTTGTGTTGGGCAATTCAACCACCAAAATCTATTTTAGGAAAAGGTGTAAGCCTATTTCCCTTTCAATCTCCCCCTTTTTGGTGATTGATGCCAACACAAACCAAGGCAAATATAGAAGTGCAGAATTGAACTAGTTTGCATAATGTAAGTGCAAAGGTTGCTTGGAATGAAACCAATAAATATTACTTACTAGATGCGCATGGATGTCTTTTCTTTTTATTAACATTTTGGACCACGCTTGCACCACATGTTTTGATTTTGCAAAAAGTTTTAGAAATTCTTTTCAAAGTTCTTTTGCAAATAGTCAAAGGTAAATGAATAAGATTTTGAGAAGCATTTTCAAGTTTTGAAATTTTCTCCCCTTGTTTCAAATGCTTTTCCTTTGACTAAACAAAACTCCCCCTTAATGAAATCCTCCTCTTAGTATTCAAGAGGGTTTTAGATATTAATTTTGAAGAGGGTGTACGAATTTGAAATTGTATCAAAATAAGATGCCAATTGAAAAATCTTCACCAATTAATAGACTCTATACCAAATAAATTTTTGAAATTGGTGGTGGTGCGGTCCTTTTGCTTTGGGCTAATACTCTCTCCCCCTTTGGCATGAATCGCCAAAAACGGATATTTGAGTGAAATATAAGCCCTTTTTAACTACTTTATCCCCCTTTGGATAGAAGTATAGAAGTGAAGATTATACCAAAGTTGGAGAGGTGGAGCGACGGCGAAGGATGAATGAGTCGATGAAGCGGAGTGGAAGCCTTGTCTTCACCGAAGACTCCTTTTCCCTTTCAATCTATGACTTAGCATGAAATGGACTTGAAAGAACACATTAGTCATAGCACATGAAAGATATGATCAAAGGTATATATATGAGCTATGTATGCAAGACATCAATAAAAATTCCTAGAATCAAGAATATTTAGCTCATGCCTAAGTTTGGTAAAAGTTTATTCATCCAATGGTTTGGTAAAGATATCAGCTAATTGTTCTTTGGTGCTAACATATGCAATCTCGATATCCCTCTTTTGTTGGTGATCCCTTAGAAAATGATACCGAATGGCTATGTGTTTAGTGCGGCTATGCTCAATGGGATTATCCGCCATGCGGATTGCACTCTCATTATCACATAGAAGAGGAACTTTGGTTAATTTGTAACCATAGTCCCTGAGGGTTTGCCTCATCCAAAGCAATTGCGCGCAACAATGGCATGCGGTAATATACTCGGCTTCGGCGGTTGAAAGAGCCAAAAAATTCTGCTTCTTTGAAGCCCAAGACACCAGAGACCTTCCCAAGAACTGGCAAGTCCCCGACGTGCTCTTTCTATTGATTTTACACCCAGCCCAATCGGCATCGGAATAGCCAATTAAATCAAATGTGGATCCCCTGGGGTACCAAAGGCCAAACTTAGGAGTATAAACTAAATATCTCA
Organism: Zea luxurians; assembly: GCA_029449295.1. Taxonomy (NCBI): domain Eukaryota; kingdom Viridiplantae; phylum Streptophyta; class Magnoliopsida; order Poales; family Poaceae; genus Zea; species Zea luxurians. The sequence continues at coordinate 128,793,155 of JAOPSE010000004.1, forward strand.
AGATTCGTTTTACGACCCTAAGGTGAGCTTCCTTAGGATCGGCTTGGAATCTTGCACACATGCATACGAAAAGCATAATATCCGGTCGTGAAGCACATAAATAGAGTAAGGAACCTATCATCGACCGGTATACCTTTTGATCTACGGATTTACCTCCCATGTCGAGGTCGAGATGCTCATTTGTTCCCATGGGTGTCTTGATGGGCTTGGCGTCCTTCATCCCAAATTTGTTTAGAATGTCTTGAATGTACTTTGTTTGGCTAATGAAGGTGCCCTGTTGGAGTTGCTTCACTTGAAATCCTAAGAAGTACTTCAACTCCCCCATCATTGACATCTCGAATTTTTGTGTCATGATCCTACTAAATTCCTCACATGTAGATTCGTTAGTAGACCCAAATATAATATCATCAACATAAATTTAGCATATGAATAAATCATTTGCAAGAGTTTTAGTAAATAAAGTAGGATCGGCCTTGCCGACTTTGAAGCCATTAGCAATAAGGAAATCTCTTAGGCATTCATACCATGCTCTTGGGGCTTGCTTGAGCCCATAAAGCGCCTTAGAGAGCCTATAGACATGGTTAGGATACTCACTATCTTCAAAGCTGGGAGGTTGCTCAACATAGACCTCTTCCTTGATTGGTCCGTTGAGGAAGGCACTTTTCACATCTATTTGATAAAGCTTGAAGCCATGGTAAGTAGCATAGGCTAATAATATACGAATGGACTCAAGCCTAGCTACGGGTGCATAGGTTTCACCGAAATCCAAACCTTCGACTTGTGAGTATCCCTTGGCCACAAGTCGGGCTTTGTTCCTAGTCACCACACCATGCTCGTCTTGTTTGTTGCGGAAGACCCACTTGGTTCCTACAACATTTTGGTTAGGACGTGGAACTAAATGACATACCTCATTCCTCGTGAAGTTGTTGAGCTCCTCTTGCATTGCCATCACCCAATCCGAATCTTGAAGTGCTTCCTCTACCCTGTGTGGCTCAATAGAGGAAACAAAAGAGTAATGCTCACAAAAATGTGCAACATGAGATCTAGTGGTTACCCCCTTATGAATGTCGCCGAGGATGGTGTTCACGGGGTGATCTCGTTGGATTGCTTGGTGGACTCTTGGGTGTGGCGGCCTTGCAACTTGCTCATCCTCCTTGTCTTGATCATTGCATCTCCCCCTTGATCATTGCCGTCGTCTTGAGGTGGCTCATCTTCTTCATCTTCCTCTTCATCATCTTGAGCCTCATCCTCATCTTGGGTTGGTGGAGATGCTTGCATGGAGGAGGATGGTTGATCCTGTGCTTGAATGGGCTCTTTGGATTCCTTAGGACACACATCCCTAATGGACATGTTCCTTAGCACGACGCATGTAGCCTCTTCATCATCTAATTCATCAAGATCAACTTGCTCTACTTGAGAGCCATTAGTCTCATCAAACACAATGTCACAAGAAACTTCAACTAGTCCAGTGGACTTGTTAAAGACTCTATATGCCCTTGTGTTTGAATCATATCCTAGTAAAAAGCCTTCTACAGCCTTAGGAGCAAATTTTGATTTTCTACCTCTTTTAACAAGAATAAAACATTTGCTACCAAAGACTCTAAAATATGAAACATTAGGCTTTTTATCGGTGAGGAGTTCGTAGGATGTCTTCTTGAGGATTCGGTGTAGATACAACCGGTTGATGGCGTAGCAGGCGGTGTTGACCGCCTCAGCCCAAAACCGATCCGAAGTCTTGTACTCATCAAGCATGGTTCTTGCCATGTCCAATAGAGTTCTATTCTTCCTCTCCACTACACCATTTTGTTGTGGCGTGTAGGGAGAAGAGAACTCATGCTTGATGCCCTCCTCCTCAAGAAAGCCTTCAATTTGAGAATTCTTGAACTCCGTCCCATTATCGCTTCTTATTTTCTTCATCCTCAAGCTGAACTCATTTTGGGCTCGTCTCAAGAATCCCTTTAAGGTCTCTTGGGTTTGAGATTTTTCCTGTAAAAAGAACACCCAAGTGAAGTGAGAATAGTCATCCATAATAACAAGACAGCACTTACTCCCGCCGATGCTTATGTAAGCGATCGGGCCGAATAGGTCCATGTGGAGGAGCTCGAGTGGCCTGTCAGTCGTTAAGATGTTCTTATGTGGATGATGAGCGCCAACTTGCTTCCCGGCTTGGCATGCGCTACAAATCCTGTCTTTCTCAAAATGAACATTGGTTAGTCCTAAAATGTGTTCTCCCTTTAGAAGCTTGTGAAGATTCTTCATCCCAACATGTGCTAGTTGGCGATGCCAGAGCCAGCCCATGTTAGTCTTAGCAATTAAGCAAGTGTCGAGTTCAGCTCTATTTGAATCAACTAAGTATAGCTGACCCTCTAACACTCCCTTAAATGCTACAGTGACACCTACATCAGTAAATAGATAGTTGTAGCCCATTTTGCATAACTGAGATATGGAAAGCAAATTGTAATCTAATGAATCAACAAGAAAAACATTGGAAATGGAATGGTCAGGAGATATAGCTATTTTACCCAAACCTTTGACCAAACCTTGGTTTCCATCCCCGAATGTGATAGCTCGTTGGGGATCTTGGTTTTTCTCATAAGAGGAGAACATTTTCTTCTCCCCTGTCATGTGGTTTGTGCACCCGCTATCGATGATCCAACTTGAGCCCCCGGATGCATAAATCTACAAAACAGGTTTAGTTCTTGATTTTAGGTACCCAAACAGTTTTGGGTCCTTTGACATTAGACACAAGAACTTTGGGTACCCAAACACAAGTCTTTGCTCCCTTGTGTTTGCCCCCAGCATACTTGGCAACTACTTTGCCAGATTTGTTAGTCAAAACATAAGATGCATCAAAAGTTTTAAATGAAACATTGTGATCATTTGATGCAATAGGAGCTTTCCTCTTAGGCAATTTAGCACGGGTTGATTGCCTAGAGCTAGATGTCTCACCCTTATACATAAAAGCATGATTAGGGTCAGAGTGAGACTTCCTAGAGTGAATTCTCCTAATTTTCTGCTAGGGATAACCGGTAGGGTACAAAATGTAACCCTCGTTATCCTGAGGCATGGGAGCCTTTCCCTTTACAAAGTTGGACAATCTTTTAGAAGGGGCATTAAGTTTGACATTGTCTCCCTTTTGGAAGCCAATGCCATCCTTGATGCCAGGGCGTCTCCCACTATAAAGCATACTACGAGCAAATTTAAAATTTTTATTTTCAAGTTCATGCTCGGCAATTTTAGCATTAAGTTGAGCTATGTGGTCATTTTATTTCTTAATTAAAGCTAGGTGATCATGAATAGCATCAACATCAATGTCTCTACATCTAGTACAAATGGAGACATGCTCAATGGTAGATGTAGAGGGTTTGCAAGAATTAAGTTCAACAATCTTAGCACGTAGAATATCATTCTTGTCTCCAAGATCGGAAATGGAAGCATTGCAAACATCTAAATCCTTAGCCTTAGCAATCAAATTTTCATTTTCATTTCTAAGGCTAGCAAGAGAAACATTTAATTCTTCAATCTTAGCAAGTAATTCAACATTATCATCTCTAAGATTGGGAATTGAAGCATCACAAACATTTGAATCAACCTTAGCAATTAAACTAGCATTATCATTTCTAAGGTTGGTGATAATATCATGGCATGTGCTTAGCTCACTAGATAATTTTTCACACTTTTCTACCTCTAGAGCATAAGCATTTTTAACCTTAACATGCTTCTTATTTTCTTTCATTAGGAAGTCCTCTTGAGAGTTCAAGAGATCATCCTTCTCATGAATGGCACTAATTAGTTCATTTAGTTTTTCCTTTTGTTGCATGTTTAGGTTGGCAAAAAGGATGCGCAAATTGTTCTCCTCATCACTAGCATTATCCTCATCACTAGAGGTTTCATATTTAGTGGAGGATTTTGATTTTACCTTCTTCCTTTTGCCATCCTTTGCCATGAGGCACTTGTGGCCGACGTTGGGGAAGAGGAGTCCCTTGGTGACGGCGATGTTGGCGGCGTCCTCGTCGGAGGAGGAGTCGGAGGAGCTCTCGTCGGAGTCCCATTCGCGGCACACATGGGCATCGACGCCCTTCTTCTTGTAGTACCTCTTCTTTTCTCTCCTCTTGCCCTTCTTGTCGTTATCCCTGTCACTATCACTAGATAGTGGACATTTTGCAATAAAGTGACCGGGCTTACCACACTTGTAGCAAACTTTCTTGGAGCGGGGCTTGTATCCTTCCCCCTCCTTTGCTTGAGGATTTGGCGGAAACTCTTGATGATGAGCGCCATTTCCTCGTTGTCAAGCTTGGAGGCATCGATGGGTTGTCTACTTGATGTAGACTCCTCCTTTTTCTCCTCCGTTGCCTTGAATGCGACCGGTTGTGCTTCGGGCGCGGAGGGGCCATCTAGCTCGACGATTTTCTTTGAGCCTTTGATCATCAACTCAAAGCTCACAAAATTTCCTATCACTTCCTCAGGAGTCATTAGTGTATATCTAGGATTTCCTCGAATTAATTGAACTTGCGTAGGATTAAGAAATACGAGGGATCTTAGAATAACCTTGACCATCTCATGGTCATCCCATTTTGTGCTCCCGAGGTTGCGCACTTGGTTCACCAAGGTCTTCAAGCGGTTGTACATGGCTTGAGGGTCCTCGCCTTGGTTGAGTCGGAACCGACCGAGCTCCCCCTCGATCGTTTCCCGCTTGGTGATCTTGGTCACCTCATCTCCTTCGTGCGCGGTCTTGAGCACGTCCCAAATTTCCTTTGCACTCTTCAACCCTTGCACCTTATTATACTCCTCTCGACTTAGAGAGGCGAGGAGTATAGTGGTGGCTTGGGAGTTGAAGTGGTGGATTTGGGCCACTTCGTCCGAATCGTAGTCCTCATCCCCTACGGATGGTACCTATACACCAAACTCAACAACATTCCAAATGCTTGTGTGGAGTGAGGTTAGATGATGCCTCATTTTGTCACTCCACATATTATAATCTTCACCATAAAAAACCGGTGGTTTGCCTAATGGAACGGAGAGTAAAGGAGTACGTTTGGAAATACGAGGGTAGCGTAGGGGGATCTTACTATACTTCTTGTGCTCATGGCGCTTAGAAGTTATGGACGGCGCGTCAGAGCCGGAGGTTGATGGTGATGAAGAATCGGTCTCGTAGTAGACCACCTTCCTCATCTTCTTTTTCTTATCGCCACTCCGATGCGACTTGTGTGAAGGGGATTTCTTCTCCTTCCCCTTCCCTTTGTTGCGGGACTCTTCCGATGAAGCCTCCGTGTGGCTTGTAATGGGCTTCTCGCCGGTCCCCATCTCCTTCTTGGCGTGATCTCCCGACATCACTTCGAGCGGTTAGGCTCTAATGAAGCACTGTCCTCTGATACCAATTGAAAGTCGCCTAGAGGGGGGTGAATAGGGCGAAACTGAAATTTACAAAGTTAATCACAACAACAAGCCGGGTTAGCGTTAGAAATATAAACGAGTCCGAGAGAGAGGGTGAAAAACAAATCACAAGCAAATGAAGAGTGAGACACAAGGATTTGTTTTACCGAGGTTCGGTTCTTGCAAACCTACTCCCCGTTGAGGTGGTCACAAAGACCGGGTCTCTTTCAACCCTTTCCCTCTCTCAAACGGTCACTTAGACCGAGTGAGCTTCTCTTCTCAATCACATGGGACACCAAGTCCCCGCAAGGACCACCACACAATTGGTGTCTCTTGCCTCGGTTATAATTGAGTTTGATCACAAGAAGAATGAGAAAGAAAAGAAGCAATCCAAGCGCAAGAGCTCAAATGAACACAACAAATCTCTCTCTCTAATCACTAAAGCTTTGTGTGGAGTTGGGAGAGGATTTGATCTCTTTGGTGTGTCTTGTATTGAATGCTATAGCTCTTGTAAGGTGTAGAAGTGCAGAAAATTGGATACAATTGAATGTGGGGTGGTTGGGGTATTTATAGCCCCAACCACCAAACTAGCCGTTTGGTGGAGGCTGCTGTCGATGGGCGCACCGGACAGTCCGGTGCGCCAGCCACGTCACCCGGCCGTTAGGGTTCGACCGTTGGAGCTCTGACTTGTGGGGCCTCTAGGCTGTCCGGTGGTGCACCGGACATCTCCTGTAGACTGTCCAGTGCGCCAATTGCGCGCGCTCTGACCTCTGCGCGTGCAGGCGCGCATTAAATGTGTTGCAGTCGACCGTTGCGCTTGTACTAGCCGTTGCTCCGCTGGCACACCGGACAGTCCGGTGTGGCTCCGAACACTGTCCGGTGCCTCACCGGACGGTCCGGTGAATTATAGCAGAACGCCCTCTGATTTTCTCGAAGGTGAGGAGTTCAGCGCCGAGTTCCCTAGTGCACCGGACAGTCCGGTGCGCTAGACCAGGGTGCCTTTGGGATTTCTTTAGCTCTCTCTGTTTGAACCCTTTCTTGGTTTTTTTATTGGTCTATTGTGAACCTTTGGCACCTATAAAACTTATATACTAGAGCAAACTAGTTAGTCCAATTATTTGTGTTGGGCAATTCAACTACCAAAATCTATTTTAGGAAAAGGTGTAAGCCTATTTCCCTTTTAGTGACACAGGGACCTACTCCGGTGAACTAGACCGGGCTAAATCGGCCGGTCACCGCGCGAGCACGGCGGACCACCGCGGCCGAGCACCGGCGAGGGTGAAATTGGCCGAACACAGGGCGCAATAGGGGAAATTGGGCACGGGGACGGGTGTCTCACCTCGGGGCGAAGCTCGGGGAGGCTTGGAGCGGTCTCCGGCAAGCTGGAGGGCCAGGAACGTGGGCGCGGGTCTCCGGCGGCGGCTGGCAGCGTGGGCAGAGCGCGAGAGAGGGTGAAGCTGAGCGAAATGAGGCGAGGGGTGTGCGTGGGGCACTAGCGGGGCTCTATGAAAGGAGCTGGGCGCGTGGGCGGGCGTCGTGGCCGAGAAATCCGGCGACGTGCGCGAGTGCACACGCGCTAGTCCACGACGAGCGCGGAGGGGGCGAAACTGACAGGGCAGGCCCACGGCGCAGAGAGAGAAGAAAGGGGTGCGTGGGGCAATGGCTCGGCGACTGGCGATCCGGGCCCGCAAGACAGAGAGAGGGGGAGTGCGCGGACGGAGGAAACTGACGCCGACAGATCGGCCCCACTAGGCAGCGAGCGAGAGAGGGAGGGCGCGCGTGAGGGAGAACTGCCGCTGACAGGCGGGGCCTGCCTGTCAGACAGCGCGGGCGCGCGGCCTGACTGGGCTTAGTGGGTCGACTAGGCTGCTTTATCTTTTCCTTTTTCTCTGGATTTTCTAATTCCTTTTCCATTTCTTTTCTATAGGGTTTTCAATTTCAAATTCAAACTAGGTTTCAAATTCAAATAAATTCAAACTTGTGCAACACTTCAAAGAATATTTTAAGCTCAGCATGATGCAACATGTCATGACCCATAAGGTTTTGGTAAAAATAAATAATTAACCTCCACTAGTTTAAGCTATTTCTAACCAAAAGGAAAAAGAGAGAGAATCTAGAGAGAGAGAAAGCCTAGAGTGAGAAAAGGAAGAGTAACACATGATTTTGGGTGATAATTAGAAAGAAATTTTATATCCCCAAAATCAGGGTGTTACAAGAGCAAAGGCAAACACCCCAAAGACACAATGAAAGCATTCAATCCCCTTCAAGTCCCAAAATCCACTCAAATGCTTAGAGACTTGAGAGAGGATCATTTGGTTGCTTGGATTGCTTTCTCCTTCCCATTCTACTTCTCAAGTGCTTTGTAAAGCTAGCAAGAGACACCTAAGTGTGTGGTGATCCTTGCGGGGTCTTAGTGACCCTAGTGATTAAGGAGAAGCCTCGACCGGTCTGTGTGACCGATTGAGAGAGAGAAAGGGTTGAAATAGACCCAGCCTTTGTGGCCTCCTCAACGGGGACTAGGTTCTTTAGAACCGAACCTCTGTAAACAAATCACCGTGTTCATTTGTGTTGATCTCTACTTGATTTGTTTCCCTCTCTAAAAATTTCCTTGCTAAAATCGATTTGAGTTTGCTCCAAAGTTATCCGCATCATTTGAGTAACTCACGACAAGAGAAACATTCTTCCGCACTCCGATTTATTCCTAACCCTAACCCCGATCAAAGTACGTGTTTAAGTTTGTAAATTTCAGGTTTTGCCTATTCACCCCCCTCTAGGCGACTTTCACCGACATTTTTGAGGCCTTCGTGCATACGTACGAAGCAGTATGTTACAAAGGGCTTTATGAAGATTTTCCTTGCCTTGTCGTCCACTTTCATGTAAATTTGGTGATATCCTAAGAAATAACCGAGTAGTGACATGACTTCGCACCATGCCACCAAATCGACAATTTTGTCGATTTTGGGGAGGGGGAGTTCTCTTTGGGGCATGCTTTATTGAGGCTGGTGAAATCTATGCACATTTGTCATCTGCCATTTTCCTTTTTAACCAAGACTACATTAGCGAGCGAGGGTAATCAATTGGCTCAATGAACTTGGCTTCAAGCAGTCTATGGACTTCAAATTTTGCAGCTTTGGTCTTTTCTTCAAACATTTTGCGGGGTTTTTGTTTTCTGGACGAAACAAATGGTCAATGCTTAGCCAGTGCTCAATGATTGTACGAGTGTCGTGTGAAGACATCCTTGTTACGATTTAAGCAGGACAACAGCTTGGACTCTTCCTTTGTGGTAAGGTATTCGCTGATTAAAACCGTCTGGATTGGTATTGAGGTATCTAGGGGACTTTTTTGGCCTCTGTGCTACTCTGAATCTGAGCTTTTATTGTTGCTATTTTCTCGAGGCTCTGGGTGCTAGGGCCTTCACCCTCAGAGGTGAGGCAATGGACGTTACGCTGTCTCGAAACGAAGTCTCTTTCGATGTTGCTAGCGGCCTATTGGTCCTCGTAAATGGTTATCACGCCTTAGGGTCCTAGAACTTTCATGGATAGATTGAGACAGTGAATAACCGCTTCAAGTTTGTTTATGAATCCCCTTCCCATTATTGCATTGTATGGATAGACCGTGTCGACTATGTTGAAGGTCACCTGCTCGGATCTTGCATTGGGGGTATGTCGAGGGAGAGTGGTAGCTCTATCTTGCTGAGTGGGAACGTTCCTTTCCCTTTGAAGCCATATAATGGGTTGTCGGGTGGTTTAAGTAAGCTATGGTTGATGCTCATGCGATCGAAGGCATGTAGAAAGATAATGTTAGCCTGACTCCCATTATCGATGAGGACCTTGTGTAGTTCCTAGTCTGCCATGCTACAGCTGATGACGAGTGCATCTACGTGGGGTGCGTTATGAAGGTCAATGTCTCTTGTGTCGAAGGTACGTGGAACGTGAGACCACTTCATCTAAATTATAGGTCCTATGACAGTGACATGGTTGACTCTGCGGTAATGATCCCTCTTTTGACGTTTATTTTCAAAGTCTACGGTAACTGATGACTCTGTGATCATATGGATAACCCCTCTGAAGGGTAGATTGAAGAAGTCATCTTCTTGTTTTAAGGGTGGAGGAGGTGGTTGCCGGGCTTGTTGATTTGCTTGGGGATCGGAGGAGGTGGAGGTGGGAGTGATAACCTTTCTTGATATTGGAGTTGTGGGTGTTGTGGAGCTCTTTGGTTGTAATTTTGCTACTGCTGGGGTGGTATGGGTGTTCATTCTCGAAATGAGGGTGTTGGTGTTGGTGGGGGATAAGTGTGAGCAATGGCTTGTTGATTCTTTGCGGGGATGGGCCTGGTCATGCGTTCTTTGGTTTCTTTTGTCTTCGAGCAATCCTTGGTTGGATGCTCTGAGTCTTCGCCATGGAAAATGCAAGAACTTTCTGGGCCACTAGTGGCCTCTACCCCGGCCTCTGCCTCTTGGTGCGCCACCGTCACGACCTTGCTGCTTTGGGTAATGTTGATGGGGACATCACCCTACTGTTGCTTATTAGCTATATTGTGGACATGAGGCTACGACTGATCATGCTCTTGATGGGGGTATTATTGTTGTGGGCCCTGGTTGCATGACTTGCTGGAGTGTGAGTCTGCTTTAGGCTTGCGCTGCAACTCTACTTTCTGCTAGTGTAGCCTCTTTGGATCGAGCATATTTTTCGAAGAGTTGGTATAAGTCCTGGACAGTTGGTGGTGGATCTCTTGTGTAGTGGTTGTAAATCTATCATGCGCGAAGGCCACTTATCGCGTAATGGATTGTGATCTAGTCATCGGCCGATGGCAACTGTGACTTGAGCGATATAAATTTCTTAGAGTAATCACGTAGACTCTCTTTTTCTAGCTGCCTGTAGAGAGAGAGAGAGTTCATCCAACGTGTGTACCTCAGGTCTGTACCCTTGAAAGTTGAGCAAGAATTTGTCATGAAGGGTCTTCCATGAGTCAATTGACAGAGGTGGTAGCCTTGAGTACCACGTGAGGGTTGGGCCTTCGAGAGCAATAATGAAGGATTTGGTTATGCTGCAGTCATCTCCTCCTGAAGATGGGACGGCTACCTGGTAGCTCATGATGTACTAATTGGGGTCTGAATTGTCGTTGTACTTGGGATAAGTCCCTACTCTGTAGTTGATTGGCCATGGTGTAGCCTAGAGTTGTGCTGAGAGAGGATTGTGCTCATCAAGGTAGTTGAGCCCTAGAATGCGATTTGCATCGATGGTGGTCTTTGGAAAGGGAAGTTGTTTTGATTGTCAGCTGTGTCAAGTGGATGCTGATGGGGGGACTTCGTTCTGCATCTCAGCGATGTCCAGCTCAAGTGCCCTTGCCCTTGCTTCCTCTTCCATGATTAGTTGCCTAATCCTGATTTGCATGTTGGTTCGCTACCTTTTGGCTGTGAGGACTTTCTTCTTCTTCTTCTCAAGATGGTTATTCTTGATGCGAAGGCTGCATAGTTTCAGTTGATCCTCTGGCGAAATACCCAAGTCCATGCCAACTTGGAGGTTGTCTCCATCCTCTTGGACTAGGCAGGCTCCCATCGATGCGAACCCATGTGGTATGCCATCGTGGGGGGGGGGGGGTCTTCAGAGTTGCATGTATGAACGCTACCTTCTGGAGTGGGGGTCTTCAGTGCGAGGGTGTTGTTGATTGTGCTAGTCTTATCGGTCTTAGGTGCATCGAGTAGGGTGTTGTCCGCGAGGACTGCTTTGCCTTTATTTTCTACGAGGGCTAACTTAGTGGCCTCATCTAGAGAGGTGGTGGCTCTGGTGGTCACTTCTTAGGAGCCATCATGGGAGTTGTTGTTCGGAGCACGAACCGTGGGTGCCAAATGTTGGTACAGAAATCAAGCAAGTAGCACAACGAAACAATAGGATGCAAGCACAATTGTATTGCCAAGCGTAATCCTAGGTGCTACAGAACTGTGGTATTTATAGGGCTAGCCGAGGGTTGGTAAACCATGTAATATAATGTCCCGGCTACCAACTATATTCCTGCCATGCACTGTACAATGGGGTAATTATAGGATTGCGAGTATACATTTTCTTGTTACATCGGACTTAGTACCCTCTTGAGTCATTTATAGGTGGGCCCTTAGAGAGCAGGCGCTATTACATGAAGATCTCTTAGTGCAAAGTCTGTCAGTCGTCGTCACTGTGGGCCGCCTTCGACCTTGTTAAGTCTTCGAGCCTTCGTTGGAGGTTGTCCCCTCTGCATGTCGGCCAACATGATTGACTTCGACATCAACAAGAGAGGTCACGTTCTCATGCCTTTTGTAGTGCCTCTCAGTCTTTGCCTCTTTTCTGCTCCTGCTTCAATAGCTTGGTGATGGGATCGAGGGCGGCATTCTGTCTTCGCTCCAACAAATACTTTCTTTCTTCGCTTGAGCGGTCCTCTTCCAGCAAGCATAGCTGCAATACCTTCTAGATCTCCATATAAAAGATCTCGACTTAGCACAGTAGTTGCACATTGATACTATGTCACTGTAGCCAGATGGGAACACATACAAAATGTCATCAAGCAAATCTTTATAGTTTCATAAATCAAAATCAACAATCTTTGTGAAAGTGAACCATTTGCAATTTGCGCTAGAACTTGAACACGAAATATGTTTGGGTGCCAGAATGTTTAGCATTCTAAATGTAACTAATTGTAGAGGAGAAGTGCCTCACCCCTCTGGAAGCCATTTGAGTATGTTGCTCATCTTGGATGGATAGTGCACGAGGCATCGACATCGTCGATTTCATGGTCATTGCTGGGGTCATCGAGTCGAGGTTCCTTGGCCACATCAAGGAAGGGGACAGGGCAGTGGTAGGCATGGGTCTGTTCGCCGCCCAGCCATAGGCACGCTGCCACTTGTGCTTAGCTTGCCTTGTGTGCCCTGGGCATGACCGCATGAGGCATCGGGGTCGTTGATGTTGTGATGGTTGGTCGAGTATGCCAGATCGTTGCTGGGGTCGCTGGTCTCTAGGTCGAGGTTGAGATATTGGGCGCACCAAGTTGTAGAGGTAGGGTCGTCTTTGCCCGAGGTTGAGGTCCCCGGGGCACTACGGCGTCGAGGAAGGCAATAGGGCGATCGACGGGGCCGAATATGTCTGCCGTTGAACCCTAGGGCACGCTGCCGCATGTGTCGTAGCCGGCTCGAGCGCTGCTCCAAAGTTTACTAATGTTAAGACTAAAAGTAACGAAAATGATATTGAAGGACTAAAAATTGATCTAATTGTATATAAGGGAAGTCAATTTTTTAGTGGCACAAGAAATTTAGAGGGTGTTTGGTAGTGAAGTTTTTTCCACAGTTTTAGAAAAATATTTCAGTATTATATACAGAATGGTGTTTGGTAAGCTAGCTAAAATCTTTGTTTTCAAAACTGAAGTATTACATATATTGTAGTTGTTTTAAGGTATTCTAAACTTAGGTTTGGACCTCAGTTTTGAAAACTGTAGTATTTTAAACAGTGGTATTGCCATGACTACAATATACTGTAGTATTTCAAATTTTGTGGTTTTCAAAAACTTTATTCCCAAATAGGCATGAGTTTTCCCCCATGGTACACAGGAATTCTCTCAAATTGGAAAGGGGTAGAGAAGGTCAGAAGGGGACTGGGACTAGGGTTGGATGAAATACTCGTTGCTCACTCGGTTCGTGGTTAGCTCGGCTCGGTTTGAATCGACTCGTTTGAATTTTTCATGAGCCGAGCTAACATCCTAACTCGGTTTGTTGATGAGCCAGCTCGCGAGCTCAACGAGCTATCACATTGCAGCAAAATAAACTATATGCATATCATTTACGCATCAGTTGATGAACATATTATATGTATGTGCGGTGCCTATGTCCTATAAGTTAAGCTGATGATTGATAAACTGCGTCTATGTGTTAAAGTGGTCTGTGCCATTGTGATTGTGGGGTTAAACTGATAAATATGTGTGAATTATGAATTGATGATGAACTAATAAGTGATGAGTTGTGTTAATTCGGTGTTGCATTGATATGGTCTACGAAACTATAAGTATAGTTACTATTTTCTATTATTAAATTGGTTAAAAATTAACTATAAATTGATTATTATATAGATTGTTATTTTCTATGTCTCACGAGCTAAACGAGCTAGTTTGTAGCCGAACCTAGTTGACTCTGTGACTAATTAGCTTAACGAGCCGAGTTAACTCGTTAGCTTAATAAGCTAGCTCGAACAAACCAAGCTAGCCTACAGCGCCACAGATGGCGCGAACATATACTGTAGTTTTGGTGTGTTGTCTAAAGTCTAAACACAAAGTGGAGGATTAGCAGAAACAGTACAGAGCCCAGCAGATTCACATGGAGCAACTTCGTGTCGATCGATCTCCAGTTCTCCACACGAAGCAATGGACAACAGCATCAGAATCACTTCGCGTCCAAGCTCCACCTTCTACAGCCCGAGTCCTCTATAAATAAACCTCGCCATGGCTGGTCGTCGACTCGTGGTCGCTATAACGGTGACAATCATTCCCCGACGTCCCCGTAGAAGGCCTTGTCGAAGGTGTGCAGGTACTCGGGCTCGAGCGCGAAGAGCACGTTGACGGGGTCGTCCTTGTGGGAGCCCTGCGTGACGTAGGCCGTGCCGCTGCCGAACATCTGCGCGGGCGCCACGAAGCCAGGGCGGCCCCAGCCGAAGTCGGCGTCGTGGATGGGCATGCCCAGCCAGCTGACCACCCACAGGTCGGACTCCGGCATGAGCTGCCCGCGCGCCGCCTGGCTGCCCTTCTCGGACTCCAGCTCCAGGTAGTCGACGACGGAGCGCACGAAGGCGTCGTCCACGCGGGACACGGCGCGCTTGATGCGCTCCGCCACGGACCCCAGCGGCTGCGCCAGCACGTCGCCCACCGTGGCAGTCACCAGGTCCCGCACGATCGCGTTGCCGAAGTAGCCCGCGGGGAGCGGCGGGCGCAGGCGGTGCCGGACGTTGGCCGGCACGCGGAGCCGCGTCTCGCCGCCCGCGGGGAGGCCCCTGGCGACGCACATGGCGCGCCACAGGTGCGCCGTCACCGCGCAGTACGTGGACGCCCCCGGCGCGCAGCGCGACCGGATCCCCGCCAGGAGCCTGGGCGGGACGGCGTAGGCGCGCGTCACGAAGGGCCGCGGGGACCCGTTGAGGTAGGCCGGGGAGTAGACGGGGTGCTCGAAGGGGACGTGCGGAGGGGAGCGCGCGCGCAGCAGGGTCCGGTCGTGGGACGGCGGCGGCGACCACGTGGGCACCTCCTCCCCGCGCGCCGTCCACGTTCGGACGAACTGGATCGCGCCCGCGCCGTCCATTGTCACGTGGTGCATGCCCGTGCCCACGGCCACGCCGCCGCACTTGAAGAAGGTCACCTGCAAATGTTCAGCTTAATTCTTCTTCTTTTTGGATCTGCACACCAAAAGCAGCGGATTGCTGCAAAACGGATTTCCATACAGCGGATTCTATTCTATCTGCTGTAATGTTTCTTCCATTAATAAACAATAAAAATTCGGGGTCCCAATTTGTTCGGAGCGCCAAAGGTGATTTGACTGGCAAGTTTATGGTGGTAAGATTTTTTTTAAAAAAAAAGCAGAGGCAAGCAAGACAAAGACATCGATCATGAGTTCATGACGGGTGTGGCGTGGTAAGCACGTATTTTGCAAGCACATCCAGAACTCGTCCTGATCCAGGAAGCATATGGCCGTCCAGGTGCTTGGTAAAGCGAGGCGGGAGGAAGAGGGACACAACGCAACCACATGTCTCCTCGCGCTGTCCTGTCCTCATGGCCCGTCTACACGAACTCGTAGTGGTAGCGTCTTCCTGCTTTCGACGGAACCTGGAGTGCATCTTAACAAGCGACAACGCCGGCTGTCACGATCACGCACCGTTGAAGCGACCCCCATAGATGCACCAGTGCCAGTGCGTACACTAGCGAGTACTGCAGTACTGCTAGTAGCACCGATGAGGCGATGACCGCATAGCTGACAGCTCGTTACACCACCGAGCCGTCCTTTGTCCTGAGCAGCGGTAGTCGCCGAGGATCACGAATGGCCTACTAGTCCTGGGAGGGAGAAAACGGGGGCAAGGGTACAGGTGCGAGAAACTGCTCATCCGTGTAGCCTGTCATATCGTCGTTGGATATTCGGCCAATTGCCCTTCTCAATAATAGCCTAAGAAATGGGATTAGCAAAAGTCAGCTAGGACGAAGTCCATTCAGTTTAGGCAACCTACGAGGTACAAACCAAGTTTTCGTGTAAACTTCGTATAAACCAACTAGTAAAAGTCACAAAATTTCTTATAAAAATTATATATATATATATATATGCTTTATTACATACTCTACTACTGTATAAAATTTCAAGTTTAAATTTATAGTTCTCTCTTAAAATATGATGAATTTAAACTTGAAATTTTATACAGTGATAGAGTAGATAATGAAGTATGTCTATATTTTTCAAAAAAAAATATGGATTTTGTTAGTTGGTTTACACGAAAACTTGGCTTGCACATGATTTCAGTTTCAGTACAAGATATCGTGCATGGTGGCCTGGTGCGCATTCGAGCTCCGCTCGCCTAGATTATACGTGTTCAAATGGGCAGGCCGGGCCAACCCACCATGGGTCCGGATAGTCACGGGATGTGTCATGCCGGGTCTTAGACCCAAGCACGACACGAAGGATTGGAAGACGCGCCAGGCTAGCCCATGGCCCGCTAAAGCTCACCATGCCTGACTGGGTTGAGTTGAAAAAATGATCTAAAACTTGGATCCACTGAGGTTTGATCCATGGTGACTCTCTAACCAATATAATTGTTCCTAATATACGTAGATACATATTGGTAAATAAAAATATAATTGGGTCGTGCCCGAGCCGGCACGTCGTGCCGCACTAACGGCCTAAGCACGACATGAATAACGAGTCGGGTTGTACTCGGGCTGTTAAACTTACATATGACGATGTTTTTATGTAATAATTAATGATAACAACAAATAATTACCTTGTAAAGATATCACTCGTTGTGCAAATGTGTTCATTTTAATATACACATAATGATTTTTACATCTAACAATGTGTATAAGTGATAATGTTTTATATTAATAACAAATAAAGTACGATTTAATTATAATTTGAGCGGGTACCAGAATCCCGACGGGGATTTATTCCACGAGGAACGGGGATGAGGAAGAACTGTCCCTCACAAGGGTTCGTGGGGATTTTTTTTATCAACAGAGATGAGGAGCTGGAAACGGTGATGAGAAAGAAATGTCCTCCATAAGTAGGGATGGCAATTTTACCCGCGGGTTCGGATATCCGCCGGATATCCGACCCGTCGGGTACGGGTTCGGGCACGAAATTTGACCCGTGGGTCGGGTACGGATTTGATTTCTTACCCGCGGGTACCCGACGGATATCCGAAAATAGTAATTTTAGATTTTCAACCTACCAATACGCTAGCTAGCCGTCCACCCTCGACAGCTCATCCTACTACCATTCCTCCTCGTCTGCTGATGCTTCCGATCTGGTTCTAGTACTAGTGCCAGTACGTAGTACCAGTGCTATCTAGTACAAGTACTTGAGCTAAGAGAGTGTTAATACACCAGACGACTATGCTAGCTACTCTCCGATTTTGACGAGTTGGAAGTTTATTAACAAAAAACATTAGCAACACATGTCCAGGGCTACATCTACATGACTGCACTGTGCAACAACATTATGTGCCTCCGGTGATCATGGCGATGTGCGACGCTTAGAACTGCACTAGACTTTATTTAGGGAGAATGCACCAAGCTACTATACCCGACAGATACCCGATATCCGCCCGATACCCGATGGGTACGGGCACGGGTACAAAATTTTACCCGCAGGTAGAGTCATGGGCGGATATGGATAATCCCCGCGGGTATGGTCGCGGGCGGGTATTTACTCTACCCGATCCGAACCCGACCCATTGCCATCCCTATCCATAAGGGTCCGTGAGGATTTTTTTATTAACGGAGAGGAGGAGCTAAAATCCGACAGAGAATTCACCATCTCTAGTCTGGTCGCGTGTTGGTGCTGTCGAGTGTCGACAGGCGGCGCGCCGGCAGCGTCGCGTGGTTGTCGCTCGTCGCCTTGGGGCACCCGACGGGCGTTTTGGGACCAGGCGAGACTGGAATGCGTTCCCGAGAGGAACCCAACGGATTCTCTGATAGATAAGAAATGTACTTATTCAATTTGGCAGGCTTATTATACAAGTAGTAAAGTTTGTTAGATCATCAGTCGCTTGACACGAACGGGGGCTCGGGCTTAAAACTAGTCAGTCGTTCAGCCAGCGCGATTCTACTCCACTGAATCCAGCAGGAAGGAAAGGTTAATCACGATGACCACGACCACGACGAGGATGACGAACTGAAAAAAAAACGTAGTACGTACAGAATAGAATATCGCGGAGACCCCGTACGTGGCGGTGATTATATTTTGATACCTGGACCATGGCGAGCACGCAAGGCGGGTCGCCGGAGGCGGCGAAGGGCACGAGCAGGCGGCGCGCCTCGGGGGACGGCTCGAAGTCGCTGAACATCTCGTCGCCGGTGAAGTCGGCCCGCGCGACGGCGAACAGCGCGCCCTCGCCGGTGCAGTCGATCTCGAGCCGCCCGCCCTGCCCGGCCGCGAGCCGCCCCGCCAGCGGGTAGAACGCCACCAGCGCCCTGGACAGCGCCTCCCGCAGGCGCGCCGGGTCGAAGAACGACGGCGCCCCAGTACCGGCGGGCCTCGGGTAGTAGTAGACGAGCGGCGTGTGGGTCTTGGGCACCGCCAGGTCCAGGTTGGACAGCCACAGCGCGTGCCGCGGCGGCACCAGCGTCGTCTCCACCACCTCCACCTTCATCTCCTCCCCACCTCACCAAGCTGCTGCTGGTGCTTTGGTTTCTGCGCCGGTGAGCTAGGGAGGGAGGGAGGGATGGCCGGATGGGTGAGGTGAGTGAGGGTTTATAAAGAGCGGAGGAGTGCCTGCTCTGTTGGTCGTCTACATCCACTAATCTGACGGCTGCGGCTAATCATCGCTGCTTTGATCGGTCCTGCGTGTAGCCTCTTATGTGGACACTGGAGCGATGCGGCCTTTTTGTCGTCACCTTTTCCGTTCGTCCCATGCGCCCTCCACCTTGCCCTTCCAAGACCGAAAGGGTGGTGGAAATACAGGATGCAACGTGCATTTTTGTGTGGCCGGCTGGACTAGTTCTCTCCTTTTAACCGTGGTTCTATCTTGATTCCTCCTCTGGAGCGGACGGAGGACAAAGAAAGAAAGTTTAGATAATTCAGTTCCCATAGAAAGTTTTTCTATAAGAACCTTTGAAACAAATGGTCAATTTCTTTACAATTTCTAGGGAACGACATATATCCTTCAGAACAAATTTTGAGGAAAATAAGGCTTCCTTTGAAATAGAGGAAAACCAAAGGACTTTTAGAGGATTTAATTCATATAAAAAAATTATCTACTAGAGTCTCTGGAACAAAGGATTGACTTCTATTAATTGCTTTAAAATTCCTATAGAATGGATTTTAGAGGAAAAATAAGCATGAAGTTCAGTCTCTCGTTTTCTTTCCTTTGTGCCTTTCATTCCTACATTTTTCCTACCCATATGATCCAAACACATGTTTTTTTAAAACTTTTGTGTGCTATAAATTCATGTAAGATTTCAATGGCATAGACACTTTAATCCTGTCTTTTTCCTATTCCCGCGTTTTCAGAATCATGTGTTCCAAAGGAGTCCTAAGCATGTGTCCAACCTCATGTTTTCTTTCCTTTGTGCATGTCTTGTATTCCTATCTTATTCATGCGCGTGATGTGAACGCATGTTCTGTGACTTCATTGTGTTATAAATTTCTGTAGGATTATTCAGATAGCACGGGCATTTTAACCTTGTTGTTTTTTCTATTCTCGCGTTTTGAGAATCTTGTGTTCTAAAGGAGCCTTCTTACCCGCGACGGTGCGGCTAGTGTTTGTTTTCCTATCTCTAGAGCATGTGAAAGTTTGCGGACACAGCTAATGCATGTTGTTTATATTGCAAGACATCACAAGGTGTGTCGTGCAGGTGTGGAATGGACTCCACAAAATTATTTGTTGGAATACATCTCGATCATACATGAACAATATAACTAACACATCTACAGTCGATATATATATATAACATTATTATACATAAGAAGAAACTTAACGAATCCATGAAACCTATTCAAAAACTGATTAAGCATTAAGGGCATGTTTGCTTGAATGCCTCCCAAACATCTTCCCGCCAGACATGTGCATCCAACCCTAGGCATCCAAAATTGGATGCTTGGCGTTGGTCCAGGCAAGTTTTTGAAGCAGCAAAGCAAACGGACCCTGATTCTATTCTTTACCGGTAGATTTTTGAACACCACCTCTTGGGAATACCCATCAGAAAGAAGCACGTGGAGCTTATTCTATTATGAGCAACCTAAAACACTATTAATTACCACCAAGAGACGTGACAAACAACGACATGAAAAGGAACAAATGCATAAAAAATATAGAAGATGTATTTTGATTGATTGTACATTAGATACACCAATCTATTGTAATCCTCGCATGCAATGTATATAAAATATGATCCTATCCTAGTAGAAAACTGCCATAAATTGTGTTAGACAAGTTTGCAATTCTAAAAGTCGATTTCAAAACAAATAAATTTTAAAAATCAGCAGACGACCACCAAAGTTAGCTAGTCTAGGTTTCTCAAGGGAAGTCAGTTTCTGTAGCCAACCTAGCGGAGGAAGTCGACCTAGCCTAGTTCTTGATGGGGGACGTCGGGGTTCTCGACCTTCCGTCAGGTTTAAGACGACTATCAATTTGGTGGAGAGCGACAAACCGATCTGGCTTCAAATCACAAAGACTCGAACCCTGCAACCTTAGCATCACGTCTCTTCTAGTTATCAACTGTGCCACAATATATGGAGCTAATCTCTGCCATAAATCAAATATTATAAGCAAGAAGTTGAAACTAGGCATCCCAATAAAATTGACAACTACAGATGCATGATTAAACACTCGAAGTTGGGGTTTCATATTCAATAACGACGATTGTTTAATGACAGATTGAGCGGTGGCTGATGATTGTTTAATGACAGGTGCGTTCAATGACTCATATTCACATACATAAGATCAACTCCAACCATGAACCTTATAATTGGGCCCTATATTTTGATTTAGCTATCCAGTTAATTTTGTTTAGGGTCCAAACTGTGTCTGTACGTTAGTTTCCAACCATTGAGCCTTAAACCTTGCAACAGTCAGATAAACATAAGGTTACAAGGCCCAAACGATCCAAAACATCAAAAATGTATTGGAGTTGCTCTAAGAGTGCCAACATGCATGTTACAAGGCCCGAAACGGTGATGCAGCATGCTGACAGATTCCATAGGTGAATCATCAAATGTCTATATGAGTTTAGGCGTCCGTTTTACTGCAGTCTGGCTAGCTTCTGGATTTTGGGAAGGACGTCGCAGAATTGACATGCTTGGAGCTGCTACCGCAGAACGTACTGCGTACAATAAGTGAACCCAAATTTGATTTGGAAGCATATCTGTTAATCACAATATTCTCGCGCAGCCTCGTAGCCCATTGGTTGCAGAAGAATACAAAGACCAGGTTAATTAATTAATTAACTAAGGTAAGGCACATGTTCTCTGACGTTTAGCAGGGACCAACTTGGACGATGACAGACATCCGTCTGACTTGGTCGCTCGCGCGCTCCTCGGCATCTCCTTCCCCAACAAAAAGTCTGGCCTCGGACTGCAGGCAGGCCGGGCGCCTTCATCCTCAGTCACGCGGCCGACGGACAGGGAACAACGTTCAAATTAAGCCAGGGCAAGCCGTACGGGCAGAGATCGAGGCAGTCGTCGCACAGGCCCAAACTTACATCTTCCGGTGCCGTGCGTAGCTCATCTCGTTTAGTTTTAGTTCGATTCTCGTCTAACCCCTTGCGGCCCGACAACTCCTTCCACTTCTAGGCGCGCCATCGCTCGTTTTCCTGGTCGATACGGCCCATGTTTGGACCAGGGTTAACCATCCCGTTTTCCCTTTGTCAGCGATTAGCAGTTCACGTCCACAACCGGTGGATTTTTGGTTTCTTGACCGGTTTGAGTTTTCAATATTTTTTTACAAAAAAAAAGATTTGCCTTCTCAGCCTAAATTCTACGTCGCACGAAATTCGTTGTATCTCGGCAAAATTTGATGTAAAGATTTCTAAATTAAACAAAACGAATTTCGGATTTTCCCAATGAAAAACCGTGTTCTCTCGACGAAATTCGTTTTTAACAAAAGAAAAGATGTTTACTTTTTTAAAAAAATAAAAATAAACTCAGACAAATATATACTTTTCTATCATGTGTTTTTTATTTATATATTTTAGAATTTTTAAAATTTTGAACGTAATTTGTCGAAACCAGTTAAAAAAAACATTTCCCGCAAACCGGTGGCCCTGAGCCCCTGACCAGGAAATTTAACCCTGGCTTGGACACGCTTAAAGTCAGAGTCTACTTGAAATTAAACTAGAATTCCATTCGAACCAACGCATACTATTTACTAGTTAGTAGCCCATGCATCACTGCAGCTTCTATATATTATATACGGTCTCTTTATATAACACAAACCAACATGAGCTTCAGTGGATAGAGAAAAAATGCTTTGTTCCTAGAGACCATGGTTTGAATCACGATGACCACACCTTTTTTTAGATATTTCATGATATTTCGCTAAGTATGGTGCGGTACATCGTCCGAGGTGGAAGAGCTGCAGTATATCGTGATCGTAGTTCAAACCTTGCGGTACGTATACGTGACATTCTAACATCGAAAACCACGTTTAAGCCATTCCAAAGGAGCAAGGGGAATTGAGGTAACGATTTTAGCCCCCTCAACCCCATTCTTCCCAAACAAACCCTTTAATTTTTTTTTAAAAAAATTGAACGTAATTTATCGAAACCAGTTCGAAAAACCATTTCCCGCAAACCAGTGGCCCCGACCGGGAAATTTAACCCAGGCTCGGACACTCTTAAAGTCAGAGTCTACTTGAAATTAAAAGAGAATCCCACTCGAACCAACGCATACTATTTACTAGTTAGTAGGCCATGCATCACTGCAGTTTCTATATATTATATACGGTCTCTTTATATAACACAAACCAACATGAGCTTCAGTGGTTAGAGAAAAATGCTTGTTCCTAGAGACCATGGTTTGAATCGCGATGGCTACACCTTTTTTTATATATTTCGTGATATTTCGCTAAGTGTGGTGCGTTACATCGTCCGAGGTGGAAGAGCTGCAGTATATCGTGATCGTAGTTCAAACCTTGCGGTACGTATACGTGACATTCTAACATCGAAAACCACGTTTAAGCCATTCCAAAGGAGCAAGGGGAATTGAGGTAACGATTTTAGCCCCCTCAACCCCACTCTTCCCAAACAAACCCTTTAATTTTTTTTTAAAAAAATTGAACGTAATTTATCGAAACCAGTTCGAAAAACCATTTCCCGCAAACCAGTGGCCCCGACCGGGAAATTTAACCTAGCTCGGACACTCTTAAAGTCAGAGTCTACTTGAAATTAAAAGAGAATCCCACTCGAACCAATGCATACTATTTACTAGTTAGTAGGCCATGCATCACTGCAGTTTCTATATATTATATACAGTCTCTTTATATAACACAAACCAACATGAGCTTCAGTGGTTAGAGAAAAATGCTTGTTCCTAGAGACCATGGTTTGAATCGCGATGGCTACACCTTTTTTATGTATTTCGTGATATTTCGCTAAGTGTGGTGCGTTACATCGTCCAAGGTGGAAGAGCTGCAGTATATCGTGATCGTAGTTCAAACCCTACGGTACGTGACATTCTAGCATCTAGAACCACGTTTTAAGACATTCCAAAGGAGCAAGGGAAATTGAGGTAACGATTTTAGCCCCACAACCCCTGTCATCCCAAACAAGCTCTTAAGTCTGGTTTCATGTTGCACTGATGGAAACTTGTCGTGGAGTCTAGATTCATGTCTCTATTGTCATCGTACAATGAAGTATGTCGTCTGAGATGGGAGAGCTACAGTACAATTCAAACCCTACGGTATGTGCCTTGAGGCTAGGGTAAAAAAATTACACCGCGATGTGTTTTGAATTGACATTCTGGCATCGACAACCGCGTTTTAAGCCATTCCAAAGGAGCAAGGGGGATTGAGGTAACAATTTTAGCCCCTTAATCCCCTTACTCCTAAACAATCCCTAAAGTCTGGATTCATATCGCATGGGTGGAAACTTGTAGTGGAGTCCGGATTCATATCTCTATCATCGTCCCACACGCGAAGCGCATTTCTCTATGTGTTTTTTATTTATATTTTTATCATGTGTTTTTTATTTACATTTTTTTAAAAAATTTGAACGCAATTTATCAAAACCAGTTCGAAAAACCATTTCCTGCAAATCGACGGCCCCGACCGAGAAATTTAACCTAGGCTTGAACATGCTTAAAGTCAGAGTCTACTTGAAATTAAGTGAGAATCCCACTTGAACCAACGCATACTATTTACTAGTTTGTAGCGCATGCATCACTGCAGTTTCTATATATTATATACGGTCTCTTTATATAACACAAACCAACACAAGCTTCAGTGGTTAGAGAAAATGCTTATTCCTAGAGACCATGGTTTGAATCGTGATGGCTACACCTTTTTTTAGATATTTCGTTAAGTGCGGTGTGGTACATCATCCGAGGTGGAAGAGCTACAGTATATCGTGATCGTAGTTCAAACCTACGGTACATGACATTCTGGCATCTAGAACCACGTTTTATGACATTCCAAAGGAGCAAGAGGAATTGAGGTAACGATTTTAGCCCCCTCAATCCCCTTCTTCCCAAACAAGCCTTAAGTCTGGTTTCATGTTGCACGGATGGAAACTTGTCGTGGAGTATAGATTCATGTCTCTATTGTCATCGTACGTTGAAGTATGTATGTCGTCCGAGATGGGAGAGCTACAGTACATCGTGATCATATTCAAACCCTACGGTATGTGCCTTGAGGCTAGGGTAAAAAAACTACACCGCGATGCATTTTGGCGTGACATTTTGGCATCGACAACCGCGTTTTAAGCCATTCCAAAGGAGCAAGGGGGGTTGAGGTAACAAATTTAGCCCCTTAATCCCCTTACTCCTAAACAAGCCCTAAAGTCTGGATTCATATCGCATGGGTGGAAACTTGTAGTGGAGTCCGGATTCATATCTCTATCATCGTCCCACACGCGAAGCACATTTCTCTATGTGTCTGCTCCTCTCTCCACTTTCTACTAAAAATAAGATAGATTTGTAAAAAAAAATAGGGGTTTTAACCATAGTTGTTGACTCCACATTCATACACGTCTAACCAACAGAACACATATGTTTTATATTCTATACTCAACCATAATATAAATACTTTTTACCGAAAACAGGGAGAGAGAAAACCGGGCTAAGCCCGGCGTACCACAGCTAAGGCTAAACTGTTGGTCATTATAAAGGTTTGGGACATGTTTGAATAATTAATCTATTTAAAAAGTCTATCTATATGATATATAGAAACCGTAGCAATACACAAGCATCTAACTAGTATTTTATGAGTGGCCTAGCTATGATTTTAGTGATGAGTGGTCCACCATAATTTTTCTAACAATATAAGTGCAACACATTGGCACGTAAATAAAAAATTTACCAAATAAATATGGTCAAATAAAAAAAAGTCATACAATCATCTAACATCTTAAAAGTAAAAGTATAAAAGAAACACCAAATACAATATGGTGGTTGTATGTATTGCGCATGTACTCTAAAGTTTAGTTAAGTGAGAGGTGGCTAAAGGAACCCAACACCTTCTTGATTAGCGACATGACGACGGCATCATCACCAACAAGTAGTGCTGTAGTCAGCAAAGTCTATACGTGTAAGTGCAACCGACGACTGGGAGGGTAGCCCAGCATGTATAAAGCCTAAAACAAGAACAGTTCAGAAAGGCCAAGAGGAAAGACAGAGATCCTACAAAGCTATAATGGCACGATCACATTCGCGCCTTCACTATAGCACGCAACTAGTCAGATTTGGCTTTAACCTCAGGGATATATGTTTTTTGAGCTGGAATTTTATACACAATGACGATCTATATAAAACAACGCATCACAACAACACACAGATTAATTAAGCACGCATATACCAAAAGCCCCAACTAGGCCGAAAACGTGCGTCATAAGACGCTGCAGCCGCGCACCTAGAATTCGCGTTCGCGACTGGGACGTCCCGTGGTGTTTGCACTTGGGTTAGTTTCCTCGTGACGGTTTCTCCGGCCAGCCGATCTAACATCTAAAGCAGGCACGCGTGCGTGCTGCACACGATCACAGCGCGTGGTGGTTGGAGGGGGCGCGTCCGTACCAAACTAAGGTGCCCGGTCACGTTTCCGCAGATCACCGTGTGGGTCAAAAGAGGAGCGACGTCTCGTTAATTAGCTTCTTGGTGAATGCTAGCCGCAGATCTTCATGCGATCGGCGACGGGCCAACCTACCAGATGCTTCAAGAACAAATAAACCATCTGGTCATGGCTTCATGCATGACGATCGACTGATATAATGAGTAATGAGTAGGGCTTGCGATGGCCTTCGTTCCGAAAGATTCAACCGTTACACGTACGCCAGCGACGCTCGCTCGCTCCACTGATGCTATGACCAGCAAATTGTGTATATGGCTGTGGTGTTTTATACTGTTTACATAGTACGTAGAGTTTGAAATGAGAGATATAGCTGTTGAAGGTAGCCTTAGGAGGGATTTCCCCCAAGCTTACAAGATCATTTACTAGCGTCATCCCTATATATAATACCCAAAACGCCCCTACTGTAGTGCTAAGATTTTTGTGCACACACACTATATTGATGCTCCCAGTCCTAGGCTTTGGCTTCGGGTTTGTTCGATTATTTTTATTTCATGAAAGTTAGAGGGGTCCAGAAGGGATTAGAAGGGATTTTCACTCGCTAGAAATTTAAACACACTCAAACTATTCTAATCTATATGAATTGATATAACATAAACATGCCCAAACCTGGGTGGTCCCGTCCCCTTCCACCCATGTGGATTGGTTTCAATCGATGCTAAGGACGAGACTTTCCAAACAAACGATACCCGAAAGTGGCATATTTGAGGATGAGGCAAACCTTTACAAGGACCTTTTCTTTGAACCTGATTTTCGATATTCCTCAACCTAACGTAGAATGAAAGGTTTTCGTCCATGTGGATAAGTTTGGTTAAAACTTTCATTTTGGGTGGGAATTTAGCAATCAATGTTTATGACAATTTCAAACATTTCGTTCAAACTAGGAAAGTCCTTCGTTTGGATGATATTTTATCACCATTACTTTTAACATTGTAGCGGATACACTAGCTATTCTTATAAATAGGGCCAATGAAGATTAATGTAGTAGTACCTCATATCATGGATGGTGGATTATCTATTCTATAATACGATACAAATTTTTTTTGTGGATCATGACTTTGAGAAAGCTCAAAACATGAAGTTGTTGCTCTGTGCTTTTGAGCAAGTATATGATTTAAAATCAATTTTTTTATAAGATTGAAATGCTCTGTTTTAGAGATGCCTAAGATCACCTTGATCAATATGTCCAACTGTTTCGTTGTAAATATGGTGATTTTCAAATTAAATATTTGAGAATTCCTATATATTTTAGAAAACTTAGGAATAATGAGTCGAAGAAGGTTGAAGAACATTTTGAGAAACGATTGAGTAACTAGGAAGAGAAACAAATTTCCATTGAGTGACACTTAATATTGATAAATTCAGTGCTTAGAAGCCTACCAATGTTATGATGTCCTTATTTGCCTTATCGAAAGGAGACCAAATGAAATTGGATTATTTTTGTTCTAGATTTTAGTGGCAAGGTGATGAAAAATAAATAAATACTATTTAGTTAAGTAGAGCATCTTGTGTCAGCCTAAAGACCAAAGAGGTCTTGAGATCCTCGACCTACATATAAAAAATTGTTCTACTTAGTAACTGGTTAGTTCTTGGTAACCACTACTTTGGGTCCTTCATTAGAAAAGATGGAACACAAGTATGATTTTTGTCTTTACATGAATAATATTTATGTCTTTACAGCATAGCCACACCTAAATGCATTACTATTTTGGGAGTTCTTTCTAGCCCATCACCAAACCTATCTTGGTAAAGAGACCTCATAGGAAATTAGTAGCATGGAACAAATCATTGTCATGTATTGCTAATATACAATTGACCCATGAGCGAGATGAGTTTTATTGGAATCTATATCCAAATGGACAATTCTCAATAAAGTCACGATATCAAGCCTTATTACATATTGCTATCTCAAACATTAAGAACTCAGATGGAAAGTGAAAGCCTCACTAAAAATAGAAAAATTTTCTATAGTACCTATGTGTCGTGGTTTTAACCCCATGACAAGTGAATTTGTATGTTAGGATGAGGTAAGAGGGTCGTTGCCCTGACGACTTTGCTATTAACGAATCTAAGAAATAGAGTTTAGACTAGTTTATAGAGAACCTCTACATTTAGCATGGGGCTGAAGTATTTGTTGTTGGCTTTCGTGTGTTATAAGACGCACGATTGGCTCTCGTGCTCGTTGGATGATTTAAAGACGCTCATGTCAATAATACATATACATCAAAGTTTGATTTATAATTGTTCAAAGACATATAATATTTTTCACTATGGAAATTAGTAGATTATCGTGGCTTCAAGCATTCTAGAAGCCCTTGTGTTGCACATGTATATAAGTATTCAATACATAAATCAGTTCTGGTAGAGAGTGAATTAAGTTAATGGACGTGCTGAAAATGGTTTGGCTTAGAGCATCTCCAACAACGTGACCTATAAAAATGCCTTATAATTTAAAAATAAGTAAATTTTATAGAATTTAGGGCACCAACAAAACACTTCACTCCAACATTAAAGCCCTAAATCTAGATTATAGGGCAGCCCACTACGGTGTAGTATATTTGAGGCACTTGAGAAGGTGCCCTATAGTTTTTTGACAAAATTTGTTGAATTGAGGCACTGTTGGAGTGGTTTTTCTTGTGTAGAGCCATATATTTCAATTTGAGGCACTAGTTTGAGGCATTGTTGGAGATGCTCTTAGTCCTGTTGTGTTTTTATGGAAAAATTGTGTAGGTCACGATTACTTCTCAATGCAATTGAGAAAAGCTTTAATTGCAAGCCATTTATGGTTATTTATTAAAAACAAGGAGTAACACGTCATTGGCCATGGCGCCAAGCTACCACATCACTATGATTCTAAGAACCACTTCAAATTTTACCCAAGATTGGAAATTGAATGGTTTTGATATTTAAGGTTACTTTTTACCGAAAAATATTGGAAACAATCCGACTGATGTAATCGACTTGATCTAGAAATTATGATAGAATCTCTTGTTTCATAGCATGTCCCGTGGGAAGACAAAGTGTAATCCCATCGATGTGTGCTTTCTAAATGCTAAAAACGATCCAATATATGATGTGTGCTTTCTAGCCTGTTTGTTTGTCTTTAATCTGTACTGGTTTCTATGTTTTTTTTCTCATTGAATTACAGTTGCAGTAGTCTAAACAGTGGGCTTTAATCCGAAACGAACAACACCTGCTGAATAAGCAAACCCACGCTGAATAGTTTCAGAAATGTTTTCTAGATGAAGAGCAAAATTGTAGTAGCAACAGGTTAGACGGCGGGAAAGCCAAGTCTCGGTTGGTCCGGCCGTCCGGACGCAGCCTGACAAGGGCAGCAGCATAGCATCAGGCGCAAGCCAGCGCAGGCGGCTTTCGCTTCACTTAGCGGCAACGGGGACGCAGCGCCCGCACCCAACCAACACGAGCTCCTCTCCTCACCCGCCGCGACACGCGCGCGGCTCCAACGCCTCCATCTCCATCGCGCGCACCAAATCGCACTCCGTCCGCCCCGTCGATCGAACAGCCACCGCTCACCTCTCTCACCCGCCAAAACCTCCTCCCCTGGCCTCCTCTCATACTCATATAGCTGAGCAGCCCCTGCCACAAGGCAGAGCATCGCTCACACCTGCGTCGCCCTGCCTTGCCATCGCGATCGATCGATCGAGCACCTGAGGGATCGATCGGAGGCCAAGAGCTAGCTAGCACGCCGGCCTCCGCTCGCCGGTGCCGCGCGCGATGGAGGCCAGCGCCGGGCTTGTGGCCGGCTCGCACAACCGGAACGAGCTGGTGCTCATCCGGGGCCACGAGGACCCCAAGCCGCTGCGGGCGCTGAGCGGGCAGGTGTGCGAGATATGCGGCGACGAGGTCGGGCTCACGGTGGACGGCGACCTCTTCGTGGCCTGCAACGAGTGCGGCTTCCCCGTCTGCCGGCCCTGCTACGAGTACGAGCGCCGGGAGGGCACGCAGAACTGCCCCCAGTGCAAGACGCGCTACAAGCGCCTCAAGGGTACGCACATTTCTAATGCCTTGCCTTTGCCGCCGTCGTCAACTTCAGTTTGGTGACCGATCTGCTTCAACGATCAAAGGGAGCCCGAGGGTCGCCGGGGACGATGACGAGGAGGACATCGACGACCTGGAGCACGAGTTCAACATCGACGACGAGAAGCAGAGGCAGCTGGAGGGCAACATGCAGAACAGCCAGATCACCGAGGCCATGCTGCACGGCAAGATGAGCTACGGGAGGGGGGCCGACGACGGCGAGGGCAACAACACCCCGCAGATGCCGCCCATCATCACCGGCGCCCGCTCCGTGCCCGTATGTATACCACATTACCACCTTCTAAATCCAGTCCGGGTATCTAGTTACAGCAGTCCTAACTCCTAACCGAGCGTGCGATCGCAAATAATAATAAAAAGAGAAATTGATCTAGGTGAGCGGTGAGTTTCCAATCACAAACGGGTATGGCCACGGCGAGCTCTCGTCTTCCCTGCACAAGCGCATCCATCCCTACCCTGTGTCTGAGCCAGGTTCGTTCCTGTTCATGATCAAATTTGCTACTTTACTACTGATAATAATGTTGGTTTAGTTGAATATCACTATACGATACCCGATGGATTTGGTTTCGTCAGGGAGCGCCAAGTGGGACGAGAAGAAAGAAGTGAGCTGGAAGGAGAGGATGGACGACTGGAAGTCCAAGCAGGGCATCCTCGGCGGCGGCACCGTCGATCCCGAAGACATGGACGCCGACGTGCCGCTGTAAACCTCCCTCCGACCGACAGCTAGCAGCGCATCATT
Source organism: Zea luxurians (assembly GCA_029449295.1). Classification (NCBI taxonomy): domain Eukaryota; kingdom Viridiplantae; phylum Streptophyta; class Magnoliopsida; order Poales; family Poaceae; genus Zea; species Zea luxurians. Next base: position 128,823,803 of record JAOPSE010000004.1, read on the forward strand.
TCCCCAACAACGCACGGGCACTGACCGACCACCTCAACTCTTTTTGTTCTTGATGATTGATCGACGAGCAGGAACGACGAGGCGAGGCAGCCGCTGTCGCGCAAGGTGTCGATCGCGTCGAGCAAGGTGAACCCGTACCGGATGGTCATCGTGGTGCGTCTCGTCGTCCTCGCCTTCTTCCTCCGCTACCGCATCCTGCACCCCGTCCCGGACGCCATCGGCCTGTGGCTCGTGTCCATCATCTGCGAGATCTGGTTCGCCGTGTCCTGGATCCTGGACCAGTTCCCCAAGTGGTTCCCCATCGACCGCGAGACGTACCTGGACCGCCTCACCCTCAGGTACGAGAGGGAAGGGGAGCCGTCGCTGCTGTCGTCGGTGGACCTGTTCGTCAGCACGGTGGACCCGCTCAAGGAGCCGCCGCTGGTCACCGCCAACACCGTGCTCTCCATCCTCGCCGTGGACTACCCCGTGGACAAGGTCTCCTGCTACGTCTCCGACGACGGCGCGTCGATGCTCACGTTCGAGGCGCTGTCGGAGACGGCCGAGTTCGCGCGGAAGTGGGTGCCGTTCTGCAAGAAGTTCTGCATCGAGCCCCGCGCCCCGGAGTTCTACTTCTCGCTCAAGGTCGATTACCTCAAGGACAAGGTGCAGCCCACCTTCGTGCAGGAGCGCCGCGCCATGAAGGTACTGTAGTCTGCTCTCTGTTGTTAAGTTGTTGACTAGGACGTATCGATAATATCATGCTGGCTGATTGATCTTGCACTACTGACTGGCAGAGAGAGTACGAGGAGTTCAAGGTCCGCATCAACGCGCTGGTGGCCAAGGCCATGAAGGTGCCGGCAGAGGGGTGGATCATGAAGGACGGCACGCCGTGGCCCGGGAACAACACCCGCGACCACCCTGGCATGATCCAGGTGTTCCTGGGCCACAGCGGCGGACACGACACCGAGGGCAACGAGCTGCCCCGCCTCGTGTACGTCTCCCGTGAGAAGCGCCCGGGCTTCCAGCACCACAAGAAGGCCGGCGCCATGAACGCTCTGGTACTGAACTGAACGACTAGGCAAAATGGTGCCAGCCTGACGAGAGACGAGATTCTCTGAACTGAACTGAACTGAACTGATTTCTCGTTTGCCGGATTCCCGACAGATCCGCGTCTCCGCCGTGCTGACCAACGCGCCCTTCATGCTCAACTTGGACTGTGATCACTACATCAACAACAGCAAGGCCATCCGGGAGGCCATGTGCTTCCTCATGGACCCTCAGGTCGGCCGGAAGGTCTGCTACGTGCAGTTCCCTCAGAGGTTCGACGGCATCGACGTGCACGACCGATACGCGAACAGGAACACCGTCTTCTTCGACGTAAGCCTGGCTCCTGCACGAAACTGAACATGAGCTGATGAGCGATGGATGGTTTTGGGTTCTGACACTGGTGGAGCTCTCCTCTTGGTGACCAGATCAACATGAAGGGGCTGGACGGCATCCAGGGCCCGGTCTACGTCGGGACAGGGTGCGTGTTCCGGCGCCAGGCGCTCTACGGCTACAACCCTCCCAAGGGCCCCAAGAGGCCAAAGATGGTGACCTGCGACTGCTGCCCGTGCTTCGGCCGCAAGAAGCGGAAGGACGCCAAGGATGGGCTGCCGGAGGGCACCGCGGATATCGGTGAGTTTCCAGCACAACATGCATCAGCCAACTCGATCTTACCGTACGTGTCTCTGAAGATAGATGGTGCTGTTGTGTTGTCTTGTTTCAGGAGTGGACAGCGACAAGGAGATGCTCATGTCCCAGATGAACTTCGAGAAGCGGTTCGGGCAGTCCGCGGCGTTCGTCACGTCCACGCTCATGGAGGAAGGCGGCGTCCCGCCGTCGTCGAGCCCCGCTGCGCTCCTCAAGGAGGCCATCCACGTCATCAGCTGTGGCTACGAGGACAAGACCGACTGGGGCCTGGAGGTAAAGGCACTGAAACCTAATTAAGATCCCTGGATGGCTCCTCCGGTCAGCGCCGTCGGTGATGTATGGAATCGATTCGCAACGCATGCAGCTGGGGTGGATCTACGGGTCCATCACGGAGGACATCCTGACGGGGTTCAAGATGCACTGCCGCGGGTGGCGCTCGGTGTACTGCATGCCGAAGCGGGCGGCGTTCAAGGGGTCGGCGCCGATCAACCTGTCCGACCGTCTTAACCAGGTGCTCCGGTGGGCGCTGGGGTCCGTCGAGATCTTCTTCAGCCGGCACAGCCCCCTGCTGTACGGCTACAAGAACGGCAACCTCAAGTGGCTGGAGCGCTTCGCCTACATCAACACCACCATCTACCCCTTCACCTCGCTCCCGCTGCTCGCCTACTGTACCCTGCCAGCCGTCTGCCTCCTCACCGGCAAGTTCATCATGCCGTCGGTCAGTGCCACCGCCTTCTGTTGGCCTCACCACCGGTTCGAACGTTGCCAGCCTCTGACACGACACCCTGCTGTGCGTGAATACATGTACAAATCTGCAGATCAGCACGTTCGCCAGCCTCTTCTTCATCGCGCTCTTCATGTCCATCTTCGCGACGGGCATCCTGGAGATGCGGTGGAGCGGGGTGAGCATCGAGGAGTGGTGGAGGAACGAGCAGTTCTGGGTCATCGGCGGCGTGTCCGCGCATCTCTTCGCCGTCGTGCAGGGCCTGCTCAAGGTCCTGGCCGGGATCGACACCAACTTCACCGTCACATCCAAGGCCACCGGCGACGAGGACGACGAGTTCGCCGAGCTCTACGCGTTCAAGTGGACCACGCTCCTCATCCCGCCCACCACGCTGCTCATTATCAACATCATCGGCGTCGTGGCCGGCATCTCCGACGCCATCAACAACGGGTACCAGTCGTGGGGCCCGCTCTTCGGCAAGCTCTTCTTCGCGTTCTGGGTCATCGTCCACCTCTACCCGTTCCTCAAGGGGCTCATGGGGCGCCAGAACCGGACGCCCACCATTGTCGTCATCTGGTCCGTGCTGCTGGCCTCCATCTTCTCCCTGCTCTGGGTCAGGATCGATCCCTTCATCGTCAGGACCAAGGGGCCCGACGTCAGGCAGTGTGGCATCAACTGCTGAGCTGTCTATCACGGTTCAAAAAAGTTCTAGAGCTTGTGCATAGGGAGAAACAACAGTTTAGAAATTTTGTATTGTCATGTTTTGGAGCTCATATGCCACGTTTTGTGTAATGTTCTTGGACCCAGAATTGTCGGACGAGGAATTGAACAAAGGACAAGGTTTGAATCAATGTTAAATAGCAAATGATATTCGTGTAAACTTGGTCCAGCAAGCCACAAGGGATGGGCACCATCGTTTCAAAATTAGATTTTTACAATCTGCACATGCATTCAATCAATGAGATTCACTTTTGGATAAACTCTTGCTTAGTTGCACTTTAGTGAGTCTAGGTGAAGAGCCTGATAATGCTGAAGGTGATACGGTTAACATTAAAAACTTTGCCGGCAACACAAGCAAAATGCAGAACACGCTTAGTCCAGTTCAACAAACTGATGTGTGTCCGCCACTAGTGTCGTCGCTAGAGTAAACAGCAATCCATACTCCAGGTGATGTGGTGTTCAGCACCAGTACTTTTTTGGTCAGAAAAGATAAATCTGAACGTCAATACGATGTCAACACTCACAAAATATCACGCTGGACTTGGCTACGTTGCCAAAAAGAGCACAGCTAAGAAATATTAAACATATATATATGTTTCTAAAAAGGAAAGTTGTAAAAAATGATATCACCATCTCAGCCCATCCATTTCATCGTCTATGTAGTTCTTGCCAAATGTCAAAAAATACAGTGGGGAAGAAGAGGGCTCCGCTCCTCCATACAAGGAACAAAAATAAAGGGGAAATTACTAGAAAAGGCTGGGAGTTGGCCTCTTGGGTGCAGAGTATGCCGAACTCCATCAGCTCACCGATGGCCACTCATCAGGTCAGGGCCGTGCCGACAAAATCCGAGGTCCTATATAGATTTTAAAATAAGATATCTTTATTAGTCGAAAACGTTAGATATAGTTGAACAAAACATCGTAAAAATGTAGGCATGCGGGTTGTGGCTAAACTCATGCCTAACGTCATGGAATAGAAGCGTACATACAAACAGATTAATAAAGAATTAGAAATGTTTGAATGCATTGAAGCTAATAGTTAATTGACTAAAAATTGCTAGTGAAATTAGCTAGCTAACAAATAACTAGCTAACTATTAGTTAATTTACTAAAAGAGGTTAATAGCTGAACTATTAGCTATAGTGGATGTCTTTAGCTAATTTTAACAGCTAACTATTAGCTCTAGTGCATTCATACACCCCTAATTAGCAAAGTGATCCGACATAATGTTAACATTTTTTCAATTTAAATGTGGAGACAACGTGGAACCCAAATAACTTGTGCTCTCATATAATACAAAAATAGACTATTATATAAATATACTGCAAATTTATTGAAGGCCCTAAATATTTAGGGGCCCTGTTTCAGTGCACAGCCCGCATGCCCTCTAGCACGGGCCTGCGTCAGGCGTCTGGTCTCGGACCAAGCGCACCAGTGCCTGGTCGACCACTGTGTCCGTGCGGAAATGTTTAATCTAAAACAAATTATATTTTATAATAGAGTGAGTACTATTAGATACTTAATTACACTGATATCTATAACCAAAACACTATAAATACTTAGAGAAAGATGTTTTATTAAAAAACATTAATATTTATGATATAAAATAAGCATCATTATATTTATCATGGCATAAATTTTTATAGTATATTTATTTGATGTCAAATTTTTTATTATATGTTTAGTCAAACTTTAGACACTTCAATAAAAATGAATCTAGAATTGTATTTTCTTCGGATGGAGGTAGCACAAGCACCCAGCCATATTTATAATAAAGCTATATATTTTAAAAAGTTAGAAACTATGTTCTTTTGAGATATAACAGAAATTATGTAAGCATCTATAAATCAAATCTGCAGGGTTTAGGCCTATTGGCGTAACGCTATGAGCCCGATAATCCTACACGGACACAGCCATACAGGGAAAACGTCAAAGCCAGCCCCAACTCGACCACAGATCCAACGCGGTGGCAAGCGAGATGGCAGCCGCAGCCCACAAGCGCAGGGTGCCATGTCTGAACCATGCGTCCACGCCTGTCACCATGATCAGCCGATCACTGCTACTAGTGCTAGCCTCACACCGCGACCCACCGGCGTGTTTTAGCTTTCAAGCCTACTCTCCGTCATAGTGGCACCATTCTCTTGCGGAGGGAAGTCGAGCCCGCCACCTGCTTGTGCAAATGCGCAAGACGACGGCCATTACGGCAGCGCCACTCGTCATGCACCAGATTACTCTGGGAACCACAGTGGATAACGGGGACCGAGGAGAAGATTGACATTAGGGGGAACCGAATTCCAGCACTCAGAATGCACTTCTGCTTTACTCGTGGTTTGAAGCTAGGCAATTCGTCAAGAGCCAGGTACATGCAGCTCCTTGCTGACGAGGGGCGCGCAGGAGCAGCAATTTTCGCATGTGCAGATATGTTCCAATGAGACCATCTCATGGAACCACAGGTTGACTTCTCCGTAGTCTTTCGTCCTGGATGCATGTATCTTTTCATTCTTTTCGTACCTATGAATGACCTTCTATGACCACGTTGTATTCTTTTGTGACCTTACCAGAAGAAAGAAAAGACCGGCGATCTTCTCTCTCTCAAGTGGATGGCACAGAACTGGCACACGGTTACATGCTGAGCTATGCCCCATGGATCACTTCCGTCGTAAAGGTCAGAACCATCAACTTCCAGTTCGTCTTGTAGATGTGTCACTTTTTTTTTTATAATGGAAACCAGGTTCTGGCTTTGTCCTCCGTCAAAGAAGGGTACAACCTTACATACAAACTGACATCAAAAGGTCAGCACTCCTAACATAGAGTGGAATCTTACACCATACAACATAGAATGCAATCTTACACCATAAACATTAAAATAAACACGACACCTAACAAACATACTATAACCTCAAAACGTAATCCTGTTCATAAAACTCCAACCAAAATAAGAAAAAAATTGCATAGATGCGGCTTCGATCTGTCGACACGTCTCCTTAATTATCTCCTGGTCTTCAATCCTCAGCAAATGTCCCCAAAACCTAAGCCAATGGGTCGCCCGAAACAGAACCTGCAAATAAGTAACCATCGGGGTTTTGTTAAACATTAAGTCATTCTGACTTATCCAGATAGCCCAACATAAAGCTGCAACACCTGTAATAATCAGATTTTTAACTTTGAGGTGCACCCCATGCAACCAAGATCCAAAAATATGTTTAAACCAAAACAACAATATAAAAGCCTCCAAAAGAAACTAGCGTAATGACATTTAAAAAACAAGTGTTGTATAGATTCATTCGAATCACAGAACATACATTTTTACTTCCCTGCCATCTACGCTTAGCTAGATTGTCTTTCGTTAGTGCCACACCTCTAATTAGATACCACATAAAGATCTTAATTTTCAGAGGTATTTTCATCTTCCATAGGCCATAGCGGTTTGAAATAAAAAATCTTGGCATTATTAATAAGAGCATTGTACATCAAACGGACCGTAAAAGGCCTCGAGGTTGACAAATTCCATTTGAACTCATCTCTCCCAGTGGATAGATGTCATGGGCATAATAGGGAGCGAGAGGCAACAGCCAGGCTGGGATAAGGCTAGAGAATAAGATTGAGATGAGCTGAGATAAGGTTAGAGAATAAGATTGAAATGAGAGAATTATGGAGAGTTGGTTAGCATCAGATAAGTCCAAGAAAGTAGGAGTTAGTTGAGAGTTTGTAGGAGAAGTTGGTTAGCCATAGGGCTATTTATAAGCCGCATGGCAGCAGGGAATAAATCAAGCAAGATCATTATCAAACCAATCTCTCTCTCTCTCTTGCAATGACCCTCTCAAGCGCCTAGGGCTGCTACCCTAGAACCAAGCCTGCGGTAGAGGGGTATAACCTCGCCGGAGAAGACAGCTATCCCCATGGACCCATGACACCTGGTATCAGCTCCAGGTTATCCTCACCACCACCAGCCGCCCATCCCTCACCACCACCAGCCGCTGCGCCATCTGCCGCCGCAACGCCCTCCCACCCGCCCTCTCCAACTCCAGATGCATTCACTCGGCTCGAAGAGAAGTGGGATCAATTCGTTGTGATGTTCCACCGCTACAAGGAGAAGACAGAGAAGGAACTCCAAGCAGCGGTGCGGCTTCAGGCGGCAGCGCGAGGGTTCCTGGCACGTCTCCAGGTACAGTCCCTTCGTGGGGAGAAGCACCTTGCTGTGGCCTCCAGGGCTACCCCATGGCCGTCATCACATGAGCAGGCCGTGGTGCGCCTGCAAGCCGCACTGCGCGGCTTCCTTGTTAGGCGGGCGGTGCGGAAGCTGCACTTGCTGATCAGCTCATCGCTGCACCAACTCGCAGCCTGCGCGTCCAACCACCAGGTCTCGTCTATACTTTTTGAACCCCCTGCAGAAGTCGAGATCTGGGTATGCAGCCCCCTGCACGGCCAAAGAGGGTCGTCTCCCTCATTCGGGCAACTGCCTTGGTGCTGGACAGACCCAAGGGCTGGTTCCTCCTTCACCTTTCATCCAACGTGAAGTCCGCAGTTCAGCTCTTTCCTTGGGATCCAGGAGGACAGGAGGACATAGCTGCAGTTCAAATTTATATTTTAGTTCCACAATTATTTTGTATTTTCGTCTTAAATAATAAAGGTAAGCCGAGATGTAAAAGGCTTAACCTTAAGTCGTGTCAGGTAAGTCTATGGCAGCTCGAGGACGAGCTGGTCCTCAAGGGAGGGGGAGATGTCATGGGCATAATAGGGAGCGAGAGGCAACAGCCAGGCTGGGATAAGGCTAGAGAATAAGATTGAGATGAGCTGAGATAAGGTTAGAGAATAAGATTGAAATGAGAGAATTGTGGAGAGTTGGTTAGCATCAGATAAGTCCAAGAAAGTAGGAGTTAGTTGAAAGTTTGTAGGAGAAGTTGGTTAGCCATAGGGCTATTTATAAGCCGCATGGCAGTAGGGAATAAATCAAGCAAGATCATTATCAAACCAATCTCTCTCTCTTGCAATGACCCTCTCAAGCGCCTAGGGCTGCTACCCTAGAACCAAGCCTGCGGCAGAGGGGTATAACCTCGCCGGAGAAGACAGCTATCCCCATGGACCGAAGGTCCATGACAATAGATGAGTATGATCAATACTCAAGACCAATCTATTTCAACATAAAAGATTACCATCCACCAGCGCTCTGCGGAAAGAGATGTTTAGAGGAATCCTATTAAAAACATTCGTCACCGTATCGCTTTCTTTACGCGCTATATTATATAAGGACGGAAATTTCAGCATTAGAGGCTGTTTACCCATCCACGTGTCCTCCCAAAATCTAATCTGCTTCTCATCTTTAAGAATAAAGGAACCAAGACCAAAGAATTGGTCTTTAACTTTCAGTAGCCCAGACCAAAAATGTGTCACCAGGTTTTCTACCTACCTTTGACAAGGTACAAGATTTGAGGTATTTGTTTCTAAGTAAATTCTGCTATAGACCGTCCTCATTAATCAATTTAAATAACCATTTACCAAGCAAACACTTATTTTGAACCTTTATGTTCTGAATACCTAGACCCGCTTGGTCTTTAGGTTGACAAAGAATATCCCATCGTGTAGATGTGTCACTAATTAGGCATTTAGATAGTAGATGATGCTTCAGACAGAGCGTCGCACTTGGGCAATTGAGCTATCCGTAGGCATCGCTGGGACTCATAGCCATAGGGTTGTCTCGAATGGTGTAAAGGTATGAATCTGATGAACTATTACTGATTAGGCTTTGCTCTCACACATTTTTAGTACTAGAAGCTGTACTCCACTTTGCCTAATTACACAGAACACGTGTCAGAAACCATTGGGGTACTAGGAGCGGCATACTCTGCTTTATCTATTCCCTTCCACATACCTAAACTTTATTTTAAACAAATATGCCCGAGATTGTGCCTATTTCTGTTAACAAAGAACACATAAAAGTAACTTAGAAACTAGTGCATAAACTATTAGTATCTTTAATTTGTCGTGCTGCTGTTCATGGGAATGTGGTGAAACTCTGAATAGAAATACTGCATGTGATCTGCTTAACAACCGGTGTATCTGCCAAGGTGGAATAGTGCCAGAACCCTAAATCACACTAGATTTGGTGAAAAGGGAAGGCATGATGTACCTATAAGCAGGCATGATGTAGTTATAAACCAGTTAACAATATCATGTAGATGTATAGGCTGGTCTTTCTAGCCACAGTTCTGCTTCGCTAAATGTTAATCATTCTTTGACGTTTCTTGGTCACCTAGGCATAAATAATGTGTGGTAGGTTTAGCTTTGTGGCCCACCAATTCATGCATGACAATATAACAATTGTAGGCTGATATTTATTAGCTTAGGTGTGGACCGAACCATCTAAAAGCGTAAATATGAATCACATTTATCTAGTGAATGCTGGCTTACCCTCCGGTGGGTGGGCATGTTGGGCACAATAAGATGGGACCATATCCTGGAATTCTCTGATGGCAACAAGGATATAAATGACCTTTTCCCCTGATATTGGTTGACCATTAAGTCAGATCACTGCAGCATATCTATGACTGAGTAGAACTTTGCCTGCATTCTCTGGTAGCCTTGTCCTTCCCAGTTCTCTTTTGCAAAATTCCCAAACTCAGAACATTCTAACCCTCTGTATCCACTGAGCAAAACTTTTGCAAAATTCCAAAAATCATACTTTAAAATTGCTCCGTGTCCATTTCTTACGGTCTTCCAACTCCCCTTCTCAACTTGTATATACAAGCACTCACTAGATTGCTATTTAAGCTGAACACCTTCTCAGCGGGTGTACTGTGTACTATGTGGTACTAGTCCTACTCATACTTAACACTTGTTATGGCCTTTTAATTTTTCTTTATTAATTGCTAGACTAGTTATAGGCTAAGCCAAGTTAAAGTAACGAATACAGTCTGGAATTGATTGTATGCGGTTAAGGGGTACGGCAGAATACATAGTCGGTGCTTGCCAGTAGTTTGAGAAGGTCAGCTTGTTAGTTTGGGTTACCCCAAGAAAGTAAGTAGCTTGACCTCTCGGCCTTAAAAACACAATGCCAATAGGCATGAAAAATTCTCAGCATTGGTAGTGATATCATCTAGCATCGTACTAAATTGTCAACTCAAACTCTGAATATACAAGAGAAACCAAAAATACAAATTTGAATGTTCGTTATTGTCCCTTCCTGATTCCATGAAAAGTTATCCTTTTTCTCGTTTCCTCCTGGTCACTATTTGAATTGGAATTGGAATATGTTTGGATGTTTGATGCTAGCATACTGCACACCAATGATTTTTCTTGGAACTTTTCATGACTCATTTAGGCCCCGTTTGTTTCCTTTCAGTATTATATAATCCAGCTTATGGATTATATAAGCACCTAGACCTGCTCATGGATTATCATAATCTAGGTATCTAGATTACATAATCCACATAATAATCTATGTTGTTTGTTTACTTCTCAACTTATTTGGTGTTTCAAAGCTTGGGATAGTTTTTGGAATGCAGGATTATCTCCTAATGCCGTCTAAGAACTGAAATGCTTGGATATTCTGTTGCCTAGGCCACTTAATAGGTGCTTGGCAGGCACCACTTCAGGTGGGTGCATACACTGACCTACTGGCGCTGAGTGCGGCAGCAAACCTGAAACGAAGTGCACAGTCCTGTTGCAATCCTTCCCACAATCTTCTGTGCTGTGCTCGCCGGAGCCCACCAGCGCTGCTGACACCCGTCACTTTCGCCACCGTCGCTGTCTCCTGGCGCGGCTGCGCACAGCTGCTCCCCGTCCTCCCCAACCCACTCATCATGCACAAACCGGGTTAAAAAGCCGCGCGTCGTGCGCTGGGTAATCATGGCATCCCCGAAGACGTCTGCTACATCCGTTCCAACCCACGGAAGGCAGACCTGCAGCAGCACCAATGCAATGCTTCGCTCTCTCCAGTTTGGTTGTTTCATAACAAGGTCGGTTGATCTCGATCGAGCTAGCGGCCGATCACAGATGCCACTGCCATGTAGTGGTAGCTTAGGTGCAATCTAGCTAGCTAATAGGTCTGATTGTCCGTGGTGTTTTACAAGTGCCATCCGACGAGGAGACGATGAGGGTCCGCATGGACATTCTCCTCCTGCTAATCCTTGTCGTCCCCTTCCTCACCGCGTCGACGTCGGCGGACGGGAAGGCCGGAGACATGCAGCGGCGGCGGCGGCGACAGGTCCTGCTGCGAGACAGGGCGACTCTGCTGGACCTGAAGCAGGGGCTCAGGCTGCCATCTTCAGCGGCCCTGGCGGACTGGAACGAGTCCAACGGCGACGTCTGCGGCTTCACCGGCGTCACCTGCGACTGGCGGCGGGAGCACGTTGTTGGGCTCTCTCTCGCCAACTTGGGCATCAGTGTTGCTATTCCACGGGTCATTGGCAATCTCTCGCACCTCCGGATCCTCGACGTGTCCAACAACACAATCTCTGGACAGATACCGACGTCCGTCGGCAACCTCACGCGACTGGAGCGCCTCTTCATGAACAACAACGACATCTCGGGCACCATCTCTTCAATCTTCAGCAACCTCTTACCACTCCAGAGGCTCCGGAAACTCGACCTCTCCTACAATAGCATCTCCGGTGCCATTCCGCTGGACATCGGCAGATTTGGGCAACTCCAAAGCTTTAACATCACCTACAACAACATCTCCGGCGCCGTCCCTCCGTCCATCCGCAACCTGACCCTCCTTGAGTACTTCTACGTGCAAACCAACTTCATCTCTGGAGAAATATCTCTGGCCATCTGCAACCTAACAAGCCTCGTGGATCTTGAAATGTCCGGCAACAACCTCACGGGGCAGATTCCAGCCGAGCTCTCCAACCTCCGCAACATTCAGGCGATTCATCTCGGCACCAACAATTTCCACGGGGGGATACCACCTTCCCTGTCCGAGCTGACGGGCTTGTTCTATCTCGGACTCGAGCAAAACAACCTGTCCGGGACCATCCCACCAGCTATCTTCCTGAACCTCACAGGGTTGCTTCTCTTCGACGTCGGCAGTAACGATGTTTCTGGCGAGATCCCCGGCGCCATCTCGAGCACCGGCTGCGCGTTCATCGTCATCAACCTCTACTCCAACAAGCTCCATGGGACGCTTCCACGGTGGATCGCCAACTGCACCGATCTTATGACGCTAGATGTAGAGAGCAACTTGCTGGACGACGAGCTGCCTACGAGTATCATCTCGGGCAAGAAGGGGTTCAAGTTCCTGCATTTGTCTAATAACCGTTTCCAGAGCCATGACGGCAACAGCAACCTGGAGCCATTCTTCGTCGCGCTGTTTAGCTGCACGAGCTTGCAGGAGGTGGAGGCCGCCGCCGTCGGCATGGGAGGGCAGCTGCCAAGTCGGCTGGGCTCGTTGCTCCCGAGCAACATGTGGCACCTCAACCTGGAGCTGAACGCCATCGAGGGCCCAATCCCGGAGTCTATCGGGGAAGTTATCAACATGACGTGGATGAACCTGTCGAGCAACTTCCTGAACGGGACGATCCCGACGTCCCTTTGCCGGCTGAAGTGCCTGCAGCAGCTCGTGCTGTCAAACAACTCCCTGACAGGCGAAATTCCGGCGTGTATTGGCAGCGCCACGCAGCTTATCGCGCTCGATCTGTCGGCCAACGTGCTGTCAGGGGCCATCCCAAGCAGCATAGGGAGCCTTGCCGAGCTCCAATCTCTCTTCCTGCAGGGAAACAAGCTGTCTGGGGTCATACCTCAGAGCCTCGGCCATTGTGCCGCTCTGTTGCACATCGACCTCTCCAGCAACAGCTTGACTGGGGTGATATCAGAGGAGATCGCCGGCATCGTGACACTGAACCTGTCGCGCAATCAGCTTGGGGGCATGCTGCCGGCTGGCCTCAGCCGCATGCAGCATGTGCAAGAGATCGACCTGTCCTGGAATAACTTCAACGGTGAGATCTTGGCCAACATCGGAAACTGCATTGAATTGACAGTGCTCGACCTCTCACACAACTCGCTTGCCGGCAACCTCCCTTCGACACTCAGCCAGCTGAAGAACCTGGAAAGCCTCAATGTCGCGAACAACAACCTCAGTGGTGAGATCCCCATTAGCCTGGCCAATTGCGACAGGCTGAAATATCTCAATCTGTCATACAACGACTTCAGCGGCGGCGTCCCCACCACCGGCCCTTTCGTGAATTTCAGCTGTCTCTCCTACCTCGGCAACCGTCGCCTCTCTGGTCCTGTGCTCAGGCGTTGCGGAGGTCGCCACCGCTCGTGGTACCAGTCCCGGAAGTTCGTAGTCATCTTGTGTGTCTGCTCGGCGGCTCTGGCGTTCGCGCTGACGATCCTCTGCACTGTCAGCGTCCGCAAGATCCGCGAGCGGGTCGCGGCAATGCGGGAGGACATGTTCAGTGGCCGCCGCGGCGGCGGCTCGTCGCCAGTGATGAAGTACAAGTTCCCCCGGATCACGTACAGGGAGCTGGTCGAGGCCACCGAGGAGTTCAGCGAGGATCGGCTTGTCGGGACGGGCAGCTACGGGCGGGTGTACCGCGGCACGCTGCGCGACGGCACCATGGTGGCCGTGAAGGTGCTGCAGCTCCAGACGGGGAACTCGACCAAGAGCTTCAACCGCGAGTGCCAGGTCCTGAAGCGCATCCGGCACCGGAACCTCATGCGCATCGTCACGGCGTGTAGCCTGCCGGACTTCAAGGCGCTGGTGCTGCCGTTCATGGCCAACGGCAGCCTCGAGCGGTGCCTCTACGCGGGGCCACCGGCGGAGCTGAGCCTTGTGCAGCGGGTCAACATCTGTAGCGACATCGCCGAGGGGATGGCCTACCTGCACCACCACTCGCCGGTCAAGGTCATCCACTGCGACCTCAAGCCGAGCAACGTCCTCATCAACGACGACATGACCGCGCTCGTCTCTGACTTCGGCATCTCCAGGCTCGTCATGAGCATCGGCGGGGTGGCCAACACTGCCGACGTCGGCGCCTCCACGGCGAACATGCTGTGCGGCTCCATCGGATACATCCCTCCAGGTACGTACGTGGAATCCTTCTCCTAGTCAGTCCAATGCTCCTGATCGTTCCTGAGTGGTTATGGTTCTCGATGGACTGAAGAGTACGGCTACGGCTCGAATCCGACGACAAAGGGCGACGCGTACAGCTTCGGTGTGCTGGTTCTGGAAGTGGTGACAAGGAGGAAGCCAACCGACGACATGTTCGACGCCGGACTGAGCCTGCACAAGTGGGTTAAGACCCACTACCACGGCCGCGCCGACGCAGTGGTCGACCAGGCACTGGTGCGCATGGTCCGGGACCAGACGCCCGAGGTGAGAAGGATGTCGGACGTGGCCATCGGTGAGCTACTGGAGCTTGGCATCCTCTGTACCCAAGAGCAATCGTCCGCTCGGCCAACCATGATGGACGCAGCCGACGACCTGGACCGCCTCAAGCGGTACCTCGGCGGCGACACCACGGCCACCTTCGCGTCATCGCTGGGATTCTCCTCCACCACGCTAGAAGTGGAAGACATCGATTGACCACGAGGTAAGGTATAATTTTTTTAAGCGGATGCAAAAACACATAGGATTAATTCGTTGAAGGTGTCTGATTGATGTAATAATATAAGCCTTGGCCATAGATCTATCTATATGGCTTATACATATGATTTCTGTTCCACAAGGAGTGACTGAATTGCTCGCTCGTCTGTTTCTCTCTCTGGGACGTGCTGCTCCGTTCGCGTTCGACAATATCCGCGAACCGCGAGCGATCGCAGATCCCATAGGTGTGTATGTGGCGTCAGCGGCTCCCTTAGACGCGAGCAGCTCTGTTTTTGTTATATTTTGTATACATATTTATATCAATGTCAATAAATTTTTTACGACATATATTTCAGTTTATAGCTCCGCTTCTATCTATTGTCTGTTTATTGTACACAAACGATTTATTGATTTTATGCATTATCTCATTACCTAGTCTAGTGTTTTTTTGACAGAGGGGAACACCCCCTATTTCATTAAGAAATAGTAACCAGACTAAGGTTTTTACAATACCACAGTCTTAACCAACAGCCAAAAGCCGACAAGACTACGACAATTATCAGCTACGAAAGGGTTAAGCCCAACTAAGGGAATGTAGTATTCCAGACATACTTGAAAGACTACCAACAAGCCAAAGAGACAAACTAGAGACAAGTCCAAAAGCAGCCTGGACCAGCCACCAACAGCGACAACCAAAGCTAGGTTTTTATCTACCATGGAAGATAAGCTGATTACATCAAAACAATACAGAACTTGAAAAGATGCATCAGCAGCCAAAATGTCACTGGAGGCGCCTATCGACCGGCTTCCAACCATGGGCTTTACTGTAGATGTCACTTGTTATCTTTCGGATTCTGTGGCTTTCTTGTTCCACCAGTTTTCCCCCTCTTTATCTGCCGAATAGACCAAGCATCAATCCAGTAACAACAGGAAAAAATCACATTAGATGGATCATCAATCAACTTAGTATTGAAGCAACAGTCATTACGAGTACGCCAAATTGCCCAAAGGACAGCACCACTGAGAGCACCTAGAGGGGGGGGGGGTGAATAGGTGATCCTGTAAAACTTCAAAAACTTATAGCCACAAAAACTTGGTTAATTGTTAGCACAATAATTGCCAAGTGGCTAAAGAGGAACCCTCAACAAAACACAATAACCAACAAGGATCAATCACAGAGATGGCACGGTGGTTATCCCGTGGTTCGGCCAAGACCAACGCTTGCCTACTCCACGTTGTGGCGTCCCAACGGACGAGGGTTGCAATCAACCCCTCTCAAACGGTCCAAAGACCCACTTGAATACCACGGTGTTTTGCTTCCTTTTTCTCAATCCCGTTTGCGAGGAATCTCCACAACTTGGAGCCTCTCGCCCTTACACTTGAAATTCACAAAGAACACGGAGCAAGGGAGGGATTAGCAACGCACACAAGACACAAGAGTCAGAGTGTCAACACGCACACAAATCGCAACAAGAGCTCGCAACACGACTCAATAAGTTCACAACTCCACAAGAGCTCTATATGCTATCACAATGAAACGAATGCGCGAAATCTATGTCTTGGTGCTTAGAAATGTTGTAGGAATGCTTGGTGTTCTCCTCCATGCGCCTAGGGGTCCCTTTTATAGCCCCAAGGCAGCTAGGAGCCGTTTGGAGCAATCTTGGAAGGCTGATCTTGCCTTCTGTCGACTGGCGCACCGGACAGTCCAATGCACACCGGACACTGTCCGGTGCCCGATTTCCTTCCTTAAATAGCGAAGCCGACCTGTAACACCCGGCTTTAAGGAACAAAGCCAGGTGCATCTCATACATGCGCCAAGAAGACAACATATATAATAACAGAGTGTATAGAGATAAATGTCATAAAACATCAGAGTACTTATTACATAGCGGAAGTCTTATTACAAAATAAAGATAAATATAAAACAAACTAAGGATCGTCGGCGCTAATGTCGACTGAGAAACGCCACCTAGATCAGATCAAACTCCTCGCCTTGAGGCTCCTTCTGAACCACCTGCTCTTCTCCTGTGGGGGGGGGTGTGAGACAGCAAGAGTGAGCTCACATACGTTCATAGCTCAACAAGTCGTGGGGAATAATGTGGCATGAACTCACCAAAGGTGGGAGTTCATGAAGTGTAAGGCTGATCAATGGAATAAAGGCTGAGGCTGAGCATTGCTTTTATAAGTTGGTCAAAATTTTATTAGCAATTACTAAGTGTAAGTAAATACCAAACCTTAATAATAATAAAGAAAAGTAATAGTAAAATAATCCCAAATGCGATGCAAATGTCAAATTAAATTTAAGTTCCATATTTAATCATGTGAGGGTCCGAGCCGCTCTTGACCGTGAGCACGGCTAGTATACTAGTTTTACACTCTGCAGAGGTTGCGCATCTTTACCCACAAGTCATGTTACCCATCTGCCAAGAGACGGCCAATCCCATACACCTCTACCGAGGAGGCGAGGCAGGGTAACACTACGAGGCCTTTACAAAGTTCCACTAGCTTCAGACTACCCGCTACAGTTTATAGCAAGCTCCAGTGCAGGGTTCTTGCCTGACCGCCATCGCAGCAAAGTCAAACAAGGACCTCCCTACACTGACCACTCCCCTACTGCCCTTGCCCCTTTCGGGTAAGGTAGCCCTCCCCTAGCTTTCCTAGTTAATCAGCCAAGGGCGTCCCATTAAACCCTTGTGGTAGCACTGTTTTCCCGGGTGGTCGCTCCATGTTCCCATTAATTTAATGATCTTAACATGAACAGTAATAATAACAAGATAATAACAGGATAATCATGTGTAGTGTAACTCCATACCCAATCCACATAAAGCAATAGCAAGTACTACCCAAAAATATTTCAGGGGTGAACAAGGTATAGAGGTAATCAAAACTGGGGTAACATAAAGGATCCCATCAAAATTATCCTATGCAGATCATTAAAATTAATAAGAACATGGCTGGGAAAAGTAAGTGATCAAGGGCACAACTTGCCTTCAATGAGCTCCTGCTCAGCTATCTCTACTTGTTGAACCTCAGTTTCCACAGTGGCTTGCTCGTCTATTCGCATCAACACAATACATACATAGTATAGCATAAATTAACATCACATCAAACATGTAAATAAAATATACAGTAAAAATCTACACATTAAAATGAGATCATAGGAACTGGAATCACTAGATTTGGAGTTATAGATTCCAAGTTATGAATTTCCTAAGATTTTATGTATTTGATATGAGATTAATTAGGAGATCAATTTTATTATTGTTTTCATGTCAAAACAGTGGTACTAGATGATATACAATAATATTACAAAATTATAGGAACTGAAATGGGTCAATTTGGACAAGATATGAATTAAATATGATTTATACAAGTTTCTCGTATTATTTTTGTATTAAAAATGATTTTAAAATGAATTCTTCTGATTTTATTCGCTGACTGGACTGCGCGTCAAAATCAGATAAACCCAGGGGCCAGTGGGTAAGTTTTCACAGACCCAGGGAACAGCACAGGTGGACGGCGGGTTATTTTGTTAAAAGGACAGGGACTCTTTAGAGATTATGCCAGGCCGAAGGGGTATCGTGAAGTACTGGCTGTGCGATCACGGATGGAGGGCTAAGATTACACGTGAGGGCGTTGCGATGAGAACAGGCGCGCGGTTTGATCTCAACCACACATCGAACGATCAACGGCCCACGCGACGCCAACGCTCACACGATGCGCACGCCTGATTACAGCCCTCCGTTGCCAATCCAACGGCCAACCCATCATCTTCTCCAATGCTACGCGCACACCAGGCACCATTTGCCCAACCCGAACGCCCAGTCGGCCGCGATGCGCAACACCAGGCCAATCCCAGCTACCGGCCTACACAGTCCAGGCCCTACACATCGACATCGCCATAAACCGAGCGACCATAGACTCTTCCCCAGCTTCGCATGGATGGACGTCGAAATGAGAAACGGTAGATTAGGGAGAGGCCATACCGCAGGTTCGCCGCACACCGGAACTTCCTATGAGCGCTCGCGTGCCGCCCCCAAGAGCTGCTTACAAAAACTCCAGCGCCGAGTACCGCCGAGAACCCCTGGATCCACGCCGTGATAAAGCCAGAACTCGGTGAGGTGTGGCTCCACTGTGGAGTTGGATTCCGGTGAGCTCAGTCCACCGCTGCGCCACAGGAAACCCCGCCCAGGTCCCAGCGTCCCGCAGTCCTTCTCGACCAGCTGATTTCCGAGCACCAGCGTGTAGCAAGCCCGACTGCGGTAGTCCCCACTCAGGTGATCACGGCAACCCGTCAATCACCCCGGTGGCGCACGTCTTCCTCGCTCTCTAGTACTAGCTGCGGGTCAAGCTTTCTTCGGCGGACCGCATCCAGCGTGATCCACGGTTTGCGTCGACCATGGCTCAGGAATCATGGCCTTCGTAACTATATAGGGGAGGAACAGGTCCGAGGTGAGAGTTGGCCGGTGAACCGTTTGCGGGGAGCGCGGGCGGTTGAACACCCAACGAAGACCCCCCATCAGCCGAAGAAAACGGGGTTCGTTGTGGATTTTGTTGCGAGGTTAGTTGGTAATCGATCCCGACGATCGCGGACAGAGTTGTTGCGAGGCTTGCGCGTGAGCTCAGGCAGGACGCCGCTCAACAACCGGAACAATCCCGTCGGAGGCGGACCCGCGAACGCGTGGGCTCTGGAGAAGATAACCCTGACAAGCAGGACCCACAAGACAGCCACCGAGTGCTACACGCGTGACACAGGAAGAAACTGACTGGGCGGACCCGCATGTCAGTCGGTGGGCGGAGTGTTGTCGCTGTGTGGGCTGCGTGGAGGGAAAATGAAGATGGGCTGGCGTGCAGTAGAGAAGGTAGGGTGGGCCGAAATGGGGTCTGAGGCCCAGGTAGCTTTCCTTCACCTTTTCTTATTCTTTTTCTTATTTCTCTTTTCTTCTAATTCAATAATTCAAATTAGATTTGAATTGCTGGTTTGAATCTCAAATTCTCAAATATTAATAGCACTCTAAGATTAATACTATCAATGTTTTGCCACAATCTCACTGGTATTATTAATAATAATATTATTATTATTATTTCTATTCATTCTTCAATTCCTTTGCTCCCATAATTAAAATCTCAAACTGGGTTTTGAAGTTATACTTGTTTTACTTATTTGTTTGAATTTTAAATGCACATACAAAGGAAGTCCAACATGATGCACGTATTAATTTAGGTGTCATTAGTTAATTAGTGACTTTTGAAGTGTTGGTTTACATGTTATAATAATCAGAGGCAAAAACATGTATGTAAATCAACTATGTCTTGTTTTACACCTTTTTTTGGGTATTACACGACCGTTGGCAGCCTGAGAGCCGTCGGCGCACCGGACATGTCCGGTGCACACCGGACATGTCCGGTGCACACCGGACATGTCCGGTGCACACCGGACAGTCCGGTGCCATCTTCTAGCCGTTGGCTCGGCCACGTGTCCCGCGCAGATTGCGCGGCCGACCGTTGGCCCGGCCGACAGTCTGGTGCACACCGGACAGTCCGGTGAATTTTAGCCGTACGTCGCCGATGAATTCCCGAGAGCGGCCACTTCTCTCGAACCAGCCTGGCGCACCGGACACTGTCCGGTGCACCACCGGACAGTCCGGTGCTCCCAGACTCAGCAGAGTCTTGGCTGCTCGAGCCAAGACATTTACAATTGGATTTTTCCTGTTTCCAGCACTTAGACACAATACATTAGTCCATAAAACAATGTACTAAGTCTGAGAAACATACCTTTATCCTTGATTTGTACTTTGTCCACCTCTTTACACTTAGGCACTTGTATTGGACACTAAATCACCAAAACACTTAGAAATGGCCCAAGGGCACATTTCCCTTTCAATCTCCCCCTTTTTGGTGATTTATGCCAACACAACATAAAGCAAGTAGAACAAGTACAAAAACAATTCAAATTAGAACTCAAAATTGTTTTGATTCAATTTGACATATATGGATCACTCTATGCCACCACTTGGTTTGTTTTTGCAAATCAAACTCAAATTCCTATCTCTAAGTCAAAACTACTTGTAGAGACATAAAGAGAGGTTTTCCAAAGAAATTTGATCAAGGATTTCAAAAACTCCCCCTTTTTCCCATAATCAACACTTCTCCCCACAAGAGGCCAACTTTTGACATAAAAGACAATAAAAGAGTTTTGACAAACCAAAAGCTCTAATCTACTATTTTCAAAATTTCTCAAGTGGTAGCTGATCCATTTATTGCTTTGGCCTTTATTTTCTCCCCCTTTGGCATCAAGCACCAAAACGGGATCAATCTTGGCCCTTTAACCCCATTGCCTCACCAAAATTTTCAAATAAGAACACAAAGGCAATAGGAGTATAAAGATGAACTTGGAAAAGTTACTCTTTCTCATCGGAGTGCAGTGGAAGTCTTGCATGGTCCAAGTCCACCTTTTCCCTTTCAATTCTCCTTGGAGACTAAAACAACCAAACTCAAGTACATGGTTAGTCTCAAAGGGTCAAGTTGTAGCACAGCTCCCCCTAAATATGTGCATCACTTGCAAAAAGGACTTGTGAGGTCCAGGGAGTGTTTGTACAACTTGAGCACCACAATAAGCAACAAAATGCAGAATGAACATGATCAAAGGCATAAACACATATATGCTACAATTCAATCCAAGTTCCGCGAATCTAAGATATTGAGCTCACTACGCAGCCTGCAAAAGGTCTTCTCATCTAGAGGCTTGGTAAAGATATCGGCTAGCTGGTTCTCGGTGCTAACATGAAACACTTCGATATCTCCCTTTTGCTGGTGGTCTCTCAAAAAGTGATGCCGGATGTCAATGTGCTTTGTGCGGCTGTGCTCAACAGGATTTTCCGCTATTCGGATAGCACTCTCATTGTCACATAGGAGTGGGACTTTGCTCAGATTGTAGCCAAAGTCCCGGAGGGTTTGCCTCATCCAAAGCAGTTGCGCGCAACACTGTCCTGCGGCAACGTACTCGGCCTCAGCGGTGGATAGGGCAACGGAGGTTTGTTTCTTAGAGTTCCATGACACCAGGGACCTTCCTAAGAATTGGCACGTCCCCGATGTACTCTTCCTATCGACCTTACATCCAGCATAGTCGGAATCCGAGTACCCAATTAAGTCAAAGTTAGACCCCTTTGGATACCAGATCCCGAAGCAAGGCGTAGCGACTAAATATCTAAGAATTCGCTTCACAGTCACTAAGTGACACTCCTTAGGATCGGATTAAAATCTAGCACACATGCATACGCTAAGCATAATATCCGGTCTACTAGCACATAAATAAAGCAAAGAACCTATCATGGACCGGTATGCTTTTTGATCAACGGACTTACCACCTTTGTTGAGGTCGGTGTGTCCATCAGTTCCCATCGGCGTCTTTGCGGGCTTGGCGTCCTTCATCCCAAACCGCTTTAGCAAGTCTTGCGTGTACTTCGTTTGGGAGATGAAAGTGCCGTCCTTGAGTTGCTTCACTTGAAACCCAAGGAAGTAGTTCAACTCGCCCATCATCGACATCTCGAATTTCTGCGTCATCACCCTGCTAAACTCTTCGCAAGACTTTTGGTTAGTAGAGCCAAATATTATGTCATCGACATAAATTTGGCACACAAAAAGATCACCATCGCAAGTCTTAGTAAAAAGAGTTGGATCGGCTTTCCCGACCTTGAAAGCATTAGCAATTAAAAAGTCTCTAAGGCATTCATACCATGCTCTTGGGGCTTGCTTAAGTCCATAGAGCGCCTTAGAGAGCTTACACACGTGGTCGGGGTACCGTTCATCCTCAAAGCCAGGGGGTTGCTCCACGTACACCTCCTCCTTGATCGGCCCGTTGAGGAAAGCGCTCTTCACATCCATTTGGTACAACCTGCGACTTGGGCATAACCTTTTGCCACAAGCCGAGCCTTGTTCCTTGTCACCACCCCGTGCTCGTCCTGTTTGTTGCGGAACACCCACTTGGTTCCCACAACATTTTGCTTGGGGCGAGGCACCAGTGTCCAAACTTCATTGCGCTTGAAATTGTTGAGTTCCTCCTGCATGGCCAACACCCAGTCCGGATCTAGCAAGGCCTCTTCTACCCTGAAAGGCTCAATAGAAGAGACAAAAGAGTAATGCTCACAAAAATTAACTAATCTTGAACGAGTAGTTACTCCCTTGCTAATATCACCCAAAATTTGGTCGACGGGATGATCCCTTTGGATCGTCGCTCGAACTTGGGTTGGAGGTGCCTGAGGTGCTTCTTCCTCTTCAATTTGAACATCCTGTGCTCCCCCTTGATCATGCGCCTCCACTTGAGGTACCTGTTCGTCATCCTGGGTTGGGGGATGCACCATAGTTGAGGAAGACAGTTGATCTTGCTCCAAATGTTCCTGAGGCCGTACATCTCCAATCGCCATGGTGCGTATTTCGGCCGTTGGAACGTCTTCTTCATCTACATCATCAAGATCAACAACTTGCTCTCTTGGAGAGCCATTAGTCTCATCAAATACAACATCGCTAGAGACTTCAACCAAACCCGATGATTTGTTGAAGACCCTATACGCCTTTGTATTTGAATCATAACCTAATAAAAACCCTTCTACGGCTTTGGGAGCAAATTTGGAATTCCTACCCTTCTTCACTAGAATGTAGCATTTACTCCCAAATACACGAAAGTACGATACATTGGGTTTGTTACCAGTCAGCAGCTCATATGAAGTCTTCTTGAGGAGGCGGTGAAGGTAGACCCTGTTGATGGCGTGGCAAGCCGTGTTCACGGCTTCCGACCAAAAGCACTCGGGGGTCTTGAACTCTCCAAGCATAGTCCTCGCCATATCTATGAGCATCCTGTTCTTCCTCTCTACCACATCATTTTGCTGAGGTGTGTAGGGAGCGGAGAACTCGTGCTTGATCCCCTCCTCCTCAAGGAACTCCTCCACTTGAAGATTCTTGAATTCGGACCTGTTGTCGCTCCTTATCTTCTTCACCTTGAGCTCAAACTCATTTTGAGCTCTCCTTAGGAAGCGCTTGAGGGTCCCTTGGGTTTCAGACTTATCCTGCAAAAAGAACACCCAAGTGAAGCGGGAAAAGTCATCAACAATAACTAGACCATACTTACTTCCTCCTATGCTCAGATAGGCGACGGGTCCGAAGAGGTCCATATGCAGCAGCTCCAGAGGTCTTGACGTGGTCATCACATTCTTGCTGTGATGTGCTCCTCCCACTTGTTTACCTGCTTGACAAGCTGCACAAGGTCTATCTTTTTCGAAATGAACATTGGTTAGACCTATCACGTGTTCTCCCTTTAGAAGCTTGTGGAGGTTCTTCATCCCCACATGTGCTAAGCGGCGATGCCACAACCAGCCCATGCAAGTCTTAGCCATTAAGCATGCATCTAGACCGGCCTCTTCTTTTGCAAAATCAACTAAGTAAAGTTTGCTGTCTAGTACACCCTTAAAAGCTAGTGAACCATCACATCTTCTAAAGACAGACACATCTACATTTGTAAATAAACAATTATATCCCATATTACATAATTGACTAACAGATAGTAAATTATATCCAAGACTCTCCACTAAAAACACATTAGAGATAGAATGCTCATTTGATATTGCAATCTTGCCTAAACCTTTCACCTTGCCTTGGTTCCCATCACCGAATATGATTGAATCTTGGGAATCCTTATTCTTGACGTAGGAGGTGAACATCTTCTTCTCCCCCGTCATATGGTTTGTGCATCCGCTGTCAATAATCCAGCTTAAACCCCCGGATGCATAAACCTGCAAGGCAAATTTAGGCTTGGGTCTTAGGTACCCAACTCATGTTGGGTCCTACAAGGTTAGCACAAATATCCTTAGGGACCCAAATGCAAGTTTTGTCTCCCTTGCATCTTGCCCCTAATTTTCTAGCAACTATCTTCCTATCCTTTCTACAAATAGCAAAAGAAGCATTTAAAGCATGATATATTGTAGAAGGTTCATTTACTTTCCTAGGAACATTAACAACATTTCTCCTAGGCATATTATGAACAACATTTCTCCTACCAACATTTCTATCATGCACATAAGAAGAACTAGAAGCAAACATGGCATGAGAATCAAAGGCATTATATGCATTACAACTCCTATAAGCATTTCTAGTTTGTCTCCTATCATGGTACATAAAGGCATAGTTCTTTTGCACACTACTAGCCATAGGGGCCTTCCCTTTCTCCTTGGCGGAGATGGGAGCCTTATGGCTTGTCAAGTTCTTGGCTTCCCTCTTGTAGCCAAGTCCATCCTTAATTGAGGGGTGTCTACCAGTCGTGTAGGCATCCCTTGCAAATTTTAGCTTGTCAAATTCATTCTTGCTAGTCTTAAGTTGGGCATTAAGACTAGCTAATTCCTCATTTAATTTGGAAATTGAAACTAAATGATCACTACAAGCATCAATGTCAAAATCTTTACACCTATTACAAGTTTCAACAATTTCTACACAAGAATTAGATTTACTAGCTACTTCTAGTTTATCATTTAAATCATCATTAAAACCTTTTAACGTAGCAATAGTTTCATGACAAGAAGATAATTCACTAGGGAGCATTTCATTCCTTTTAATTTCAAGAGCAAGAGATTTTTATGCACTAACAAATTTATCATGCTCCTCATATAAAAGATCCTCTTGTTTTTCTAGTAATCTATTCTTGTCATTCAAAGAATCAATCAACTCATTAATCTTATCAATTTTAGATCTATCTAATCCCTTGAATAAGCATGAGTAATCTATCTCATCATCATCACTAGACTCATCCTCACTTGAAGAAGCATAAGTACTAGTATCATGAGTGCTTACTTTCTTCTCTCTTGCCATGAGGCAAGTGTGACGCTCGTTTGGGAAGAGGGATGACTTGTTGAAGGCGGTGGCGGCGAGTCCTTCATTGTCGGAGTCGGAGGAGGAGCAATCCGAATCCCACTCCTTGCCTAGATGTGCCTCGCCCTTTGCCTTCTTGTATGCCTTCTTCTTCTCCCTCTTGCTCCCTTGGTCCTGTTCACTATCATTGTCGGGACAGTTAGCAATAAAATGACCAAGCTTACCGCATTTGAAGCATGAGCGCTTCCCCTTGGCTTTGGTCTTGCTTGGCTGTCCCTTGCGACCTTTAAGCGCCGTCTTGAATCTTTTGATGATGAGGGCCATCTCTTCATCATTAAGTCCGGCCGCCTCAATCTGTGCCACCTTGCTAGGTAGCGCCTCCTTGCTTCTTGTTGCCTTGAGAGCAAGGGGTTGCGGCTCGTTGATCGGACCATTCAAGGCGTCGTCCACGTACCTCGCCTCCTTGATCATCATTCGCCCGCTAACGAATTTTCCGAGGACTTCTTCGGGCGACATTTTGGTGTACCTGGGATTCTCACGAATATTATTCACCAAATGAGGATCAAGAACGATAAAGTACCTTAGCATCAGTCGGACGACGTCGTGGTCCGTCCATCGCGTGCTTCCGTAGATCCTTATTTTGTTGATAAGGGTCTTGAGCCGGTTGTATGTTTGAGTTGGCTCCTCGCCCCTTATCATCGCGAACCTTCCAAGCTCGCCCTCCACCAACTCCATTTTGGTGAGCAAGGTGACATCGTTCCCCTCATGAGAGATCTTGAGGGTGTCCCAGATCTGCTTGGCATTGTCCAAGCCGCTCACCTTGTGATACTCGTCCCTGCACAAAGAGGCTAGCAACACAGTAGTAGCTTGTGCATTCTTATGAATCTGTTCATTAATAAACACAGGACTATCCGAGCTATCAAATTTCATTCCACTTTCCACAATCTCCCAAATGCTTGGATGGAGAGAAAACAGGTGAGTACGCATTTTGTGGCTCCAAAATCCGTAGTCCTCTCCATCAAAGTGAGGGGGCTTGCCAAGTGGAATGGGGAGCAATCGAGCATTTGAGCTATGCGGAATGCGCGAATAATCGAAAGAAAAGTTTGAGTTAACCGTCTTTCGTCTGTCGTAGTCGTCGTTGTCCTTTTGGGAGGAGGAAGATTTGTCGCTGTCGTAGTAGACAATTTCCTTGATGCGCCTTGTCTTCTTCTTCCTCCCGTCTTTTCTTTTGTGGCCCGAGCCTGAGTCGGTGGGCCTGTCATCATTGGGCTCGTTGACGAAGGACTCCTTCTCCTTGTCGTTGATCACCATCCCCTTGCCCTTAGGATCCATCTCTTCGGGCGGTTAGTCCCTTTCTTGAAGAGAACGGCTCTGGTACCAATTGAGAGCACCTAGAGGGGGGGGGTTGAATAGGTGATCCTGTAAAACTTCAAAAACTTATAGCCACAAAAACTTGGTTAATTGTTAGCACAATAATTGCCAAGTGGCTAAAGAGGAATCCTCAACAAAACACAATAACCAACAAGGATCAATCACAGAGATGGCACGGTGGTTATCCCATGGTTCGGCCAAGACCAACGCTTGCCTACTCCACGTTGTGGCGTCCCAACGGACAAGGGTTGCAATCAACCCCTCTCAAGCGGTCCAAAGACCCACTTGAATACCACGGTGTTTTGCTTCCTTTTTCTCAATCCCGTTTGTGAGGAATCTCCACAACTTGGAGCCTCTCGCCCTTACACTTGAAATTCACAAAGAACACGGAGCAAGGGAGGGATTAGCAACGCACACAAGACACAAGAGTCAGAGTGTCAACACGCACACAAATCGCAACAAGAGCTCGCAACACGACTCAATGAGTTCACAACTCCACAAGAGCTCTATATGCTATCACAATGAAACGAATGCGCGAAATCTATGTCTTGGTGCTTAGAAATGTTGTAGGAATGCTTGGTGTTCTCCTCCATGCGCCTAGGGGTCCCTTTTATAGCCCCAAGGCAGCTAGGAGCCGTTTGGAGCAATCTTGGAAGGCTGATCTTGCCTTTTGTCGACTGGCGCACCGGACAGTCCGGTGCACACCGGACACTGTCCGGTGCCCGATTTCCTTCCTTAAATAGCGAAGCCGACCGTTGGCAGCCTGAGAGCCGTTGGCGCACCAGACATGTCCGGTGCACACCGGACAGTCCGGTGCCATCTTCTAGCCGTTGGCTCGGCCACGTGTCCCGCGCAGATTGCGCGGCCGACCGTTGGCCCGGCCGACCGTTGGCTCACCGGACAGTCCGGTGCACACCGGACAGTCCGGTGAATTTTAGCCGTACGTCGCCGATGAATTCCCGAGAGCGGCCACTTCGCTCGAACCAGCCTGGCGCACCGGACACTGTCCGGTGCACCACCGGACAGTCCGGTGCTCCCAGACTCAGCAGAGTCTTGGCTGCTCGAGCCAAGACATTTACAATTGGATTTTTCCTGTTTCCAGCACTTAGACACAATACATTAGTCCATAAAACAATGTACTAAGTCTGAGAAACATACCTTTATCCTTGATTTGTACTTTGTCCATCTCTTTACACTTAGGCACTTGTGTTGGACACTAAATCACCAAAACACTTAGAAATGGCCCAAGGGCACATTTCCCTTTCAACCACACCCAAAGAGAACCAGATTTTTTCAGTTTTATAAAAACTGTTGATCCAGGGGTCGAAAAGGTCGGCCGTATCTTTGGGAGTAGAGGATAGATTAAAGGCAATTTGGATAATTCTCCAAATAAACTTGGCCACTGGACAGTGAAAAAGCATATGGTCTATGGACTCCAGAAATCCACAAAAGATACAATCAAGGTTCCCTTGCCAGTGCCTTTTAAACAAATTATCTTTTGTCAGAATCTTCTTATTTCTGACCAACCACAAAAACACCTTAATTTTATGGGGAAGCCTGGTTTTCCACAAAAAATTCAAAGGAACCTCAATCAGAGAATTCTTCATCATTTTGTAAAAGGAGTTCACTGAAAAACCTTTGCATCCCAACAACCACATCGAAGAATCCTCATCTCCAGAAAGCAAGACATCACTACAACGGGTAATGAGGTCATTATAAGCCTCCCCTAAATCACCAATAAGTCTTCTTCTGAACGTAAGCGACTGAAAGTTGGAGGAGATGACATTATGAACCGTGATATCCTTGTCATAAGCAAATTCAAACAAGTTAGGGTACTTGTCAGTCAATTTTTCATTGCCACACTAGATGTTTTTCCAGAAACTGGAGCTCTTCCCATTACCAATATTTATTTTACAAAAATTATAATATTTGTCTCGAACTGAGAGGATACCTTTCCAGAAGTGAGAATCAGAAGGTCTCTTCTTCACAGAAATGATAGGTCTGTTTTTAACACACTTGTTATGAACAATGGATTGCCACAAGCCACTAGAATTTTCTAGTCTCCAAAACCACTTCGCCAGCAAAGCTTCATTCATTTTTTGCAAATCCAGAACACCAAGACCGCCCATATTTTTGGGAGAACAGACTAAATTCCACTCACCCAAATGGTATTTTTTTTGATTGTGGCCACCCTGCCATAATAACCTTTTTCTAAAAATATCCATTCTTTTTAACACACCTTTGGGGCATTTGTACAAAGAGAGCATGTACAAGGGGACATTGGTGAGACTACTGTTGATCAAAACTAATCGACCACCCAGACTAAGGAAACGGCCTTGCCAGGAGCCCAATTTGCTCTCAATTTTTCCTACTATGGGATCCCACAAAGATTTGCACAGCTTTTTGTTATCAATTGGAACCCCTAAGTATTTCATAGGGAGGTACTTGGAGGGCAAGTAAAAATGTCAGCATACAAATGCTCTCTATTAATAGAATTCCCTAAGCAAATAATTTCACTTTTATGAAAGTTAATCTTAAGGCCAGACATCTGTTCAAAAATACAGAGAATAAACTTCAGGTTTCTAGCATTTTCAAGATCATCTTGCAGCAAAAAATAGTGTCATCAGCATATTGTAAGCAGCAGCAACCACCCGAAATAATATGTGGGATGAGACCTTTGATAATACCTTCCTCTTTAGCTTTTTGAATCAAGCAAGCAAGACCATCAGCTGCCACATTAAAGAGGAGAGGGGAAAAAGGATCACCTTGGCGAACACCCTTATGAGTTTTAAAATAGGGACCAACCACATCATTAGTTCTGATAGCAACTTTACCACCTTTCACAGTCTTCAGCACCCAATCACTCCACTTATCACCAAAGCCTTTCTTAATCATCATATTATGAAGAAATTTCTAATTAACCTTGTCATAAGCTTTTTCAAAATCAACTTTAAAAATCACTCCATTTTGTTTCTTCCGTTTTACTTCATGGATAATCTCATGAAGTGAAAGGACACCATCCATGATATATCTTCCTTTGATAAATCCATATTGAAGGTCACTAATCACAGAGGTAATGCAGCGAGCCAGCCTATTAGTCAAAACTTTGGTAAGAATTTTGTAACAGACGTTAAGCAAACAAATAGGTCGAAAGGCTTTAATATCGGTCGCATCAGGAACTTTTGGGATAAGAGTGACTATCCCGAAATTAAGTCTCTCAATATTAAGTGAACCATCATGAAAGGACTTAAAGAGATTAAACAAATCACTTTTAATGACTTCCCAAAACTCCTGAAAAAATTCAGAAGGGAAACCATCAGGACCCGGGGCACTGTTGTGTTTCAGAGCAAACACAACATCTTTGATCTCCTCCAAAGAGAAAGGACTAATAAGAAGGTTTCTGTCTCCCTCCTCAAGCTGCTTCATGTCCAAATTAGCCAAAGAAATACTGGAGTCTTGATAAGGGCCAAAGAGATCTTTATAGAAAGAAGTCGCCAGTTGGTTAATGTCATGATCATCATGAGCCAAAATATCACCATGAGAAAGAGTTAAGATCTTCAATTTTCCCTTTTTATGCTTGGCAAGCAAATGGAAGTACTTAGAGTTCTCATCACCATCTAACAAGAACTTATCTCTGGCTTTCTGTTTGAGGCGAATATTTTCCTCATCAACAATCTTCTTAAGGTTAGATTCCAGGTCAAGTTTCACAAATCTATCAGCATCTGATAAACTTGAAGTCTCACTGATTTTATCAAGGGTGTCAATTTTTTCAATCAAATCTTTTTTCAGCTTCTTGTAGTGACCTACAATATTATTATTCCAACCTTTAAGCTTTTGTCTCAGACGCTTCATTTTCAGCTTCCACACATCAAGACTATGGGTCGCACCAACTGGGAGAGACCAATTACTTTTCACTAAGTTGTGAAAGTCCGGTCTAAGCTTCCAGCACAGCCTCATTACCTAATCCAGTGTATATTTGGTTCCTACCATTTACGCCATATGTATAAGAAGTTTACGACACACATATTTACGCAATGAAATAGGAATTTAGAAAAAGATAACCGCTCTAAGAAATGAGGTCATTTGCCAAGGTTCCATAAATCTCGCGTATACCAATCCATTTTCTTTCAACGCACATTGTTGTCATCCTAAATTTATGCACATGCAGCAGGAAACAATTTTTTGACGCGATGCACACACTACATAAATATATATACTGTAGCATAATTAGTATCAGTATATGTCATAAACCGGTTCCAACGAGCTTAGTTGCATGGCTGTTGTAGAGAATCCAGTTTTATGGACGAAATAAATCATTTAAATCAGTTTTTTTGTTTCCATGCATGTCAATACATTACCTTTCAATACACATTCTTGACATCCTAAATTTATGCGCATGCAGCACAAAACATATTTTTTTACACGTTATACCACACTACATAAATATCTACACCGTATAGCATAATTATTATCAATATATGTTATAAACGGGTTCCAACGAGTCTAATTGTATTGCTGTTGGAGAGATCATATATTTATAGAGAAATAAAGCATTTAAATCAAATTCTTTTTGTTTCCATGCATGTCAATCCATTTCCTCTCAACGCACATTTTTGTCATCCAAAATTTGTGCATATGCATCAGGAAACTAATTTTTTACGTAGCGTCCCTTATTACATAAATACCACACGTGTAACATAATTAGTACTAGTATATATCATAAAATATTTCTAACAACCTAGCTGCATGTCTGTTATAGAGATCCTATATTTATGGACGGAATAAAACATTCAAATCAGTTTTTTGTTTTCATGCATGTCAATCCATTTACTAAAGTTGTGCGCATGCTTTTCAAAAATTTCGTGCATGCATATTAAAACAAATGCGAATGCAGGGGGCGCATGGTCAGGCCAGTTGGGTCGAGTGAAGGTTTAACCTGGTGCATGGTGGAAGGACGCACCAGACCACATGGACCTAGTTGTTAGGTGCGGTCCAGGGATGACTGGAGCTTCCTCTAACTTTTGAAAGCCCTAGGCTCCTAATATCCCCTCCTTCTATATATATATATTATATATATATTATATATATATATTGTATATTACGAGCCCTGGACTTTCAATAACTAGATGAAGCCTAGGTCAGACGGTGCAATCTGGTTGAGCTGGACCAGGTTCAGACATCTATAAAAGAAGACATGGAGTGCTAGGGTTCAGTTTTTCACGTCTCATCCCGATTCATTAGCTACGACGCCCACCCAGGCACGTGCGACGGCGGCGGCTGCCCGAGAGCGCGTGTGGCGGCAGACCCCCGGCCGGTGGCTGTGGCTCCCTGACCTGGACGCGTGGTGGTTCCTTGATCCGGAGTAGTGGCGGCTGTTCCCAAGTCGGTAGTGCGGTGGCAGCGGCTCCCCGATCCAGAGGGCGAGCGACGATGGGCCCCTGTGCGTGCAAGCGGCGGAGTCCCCGGGGCCTCGAGGCGGTGGCACTCCTAAGGTGGATGAGCAAGCGACGTCCCCCGACGTGCAAGTAGCGACGGCGCCGCACGAGGCACGAGGTTTGAGCGCGTCACGGAAGGCGCAAATTGTAATACCCAAATTGTAAGGAAGAATAAAAGGAGAAATTGTTTTCCTTTATATATGTGTATCTCTAATTATCATCACATGTGACTACTCATGTTTAAAAATGAGTAAATCTTTACTAAGACACAAATAAACCATTGCATCATATTGGATTTTGCTTGATTGTGCATTTAAAACAATAATGACATGGATAAAAATGTTACAATGAGTAGAAGATTTAGATTAAACCCTAAATAGAAATTATGGTTTGAAAATAAGAAAAAGAGAAGGGATATGAAAATATAAATAATATATATATATTTTTATATTTCTAAAATTGGTACTTCTAAGTTCACTATATACTTTGAGGATAATTTGGCACAAGACTTGAATTAAAATTTGAAGTTAAAGTGGAATTTGGGAATCTATACTACTTATTAAGGCTCTAAGGGTAGCCTGCCTTTTCTCGTTCTGCCTTCTAGTGATCTCAACCGTCCATCCATGACTCTGTTTTCATCGTCCGTCGGATGCAACCCTGCAGCAACCAACACCGGAAGACGCCCACGCCTCGCGCGAGCACCGGCTCCCCCGATCCATCCCTCCTCCCCACGCCCCTCTCTCACCTAACTGCCCCGCTCTGATCCCGCCGCCGACGCCCTGTCCCCGCGCAAGCACCAGCTCCGACCCCGCCGCGTCTCCCCCACGCCGCCATCTACACGGCTCTGGCATCCTATGCAGGTCTCCTCCAGCCTCGTGGGCTCCTCTACCCCGGCCCTCACCACGATGCTGCACGATGACCTCGAAGGGGCACGCTGCGTCGCTCCTGCATCCTCTCCGAAGCTGACCCGAACGCCGTCGTCGCCCATCCCGTCTCCCTCTCTCCGGGAGGACACCTCGATGGCCAACACGAGCTGCTCTTCTTCTCTAGCTCTGCTCCCCCACTACGCTCCTCCCTCCCTCCCTCCCCCTTGTGTTCGCGCCGTCGATGCACATGCCCGACCGGCTCCAGCATCCACGCCCAGCTCTGGATCGGCTAGCTTCGGCACGCTCCCTCTCGGTCTGCCGCAGCGTCACCAGCAGGGGTCATCCATGGTGCCGCGGGATCCACCGGATCCGTGGTGGGGGACCATGGCACCCACCAGAGATGACGCCCTTGCCCCCTTCTCGGTGCCTGCTCCACTGCCTCGACCTGGCGCCATCGTCGACGTCCTACGAGACGTGCTCGACAACCTCCACGCGTGCATCTACTGCAAGGCGTCCCAGCAGCTATCCACTGCACTGGGCACCACCGAGAGTTGAGAGGACCCTACTGCAGTGCTACCGTTTCGTCCCCAGAGGTAGGTAGGCAGGCTCACTCATCGCGCTGGTGGCCACACATGGGAGGCTGCGGGCCGGCGGGGTCTCCATTGCCGTAGCAGCGGTGGATGTGGGCCCATGGACTGGGATGCGAGGAGGAAGTCAGCGACGGCGAGGACCTCGTCGACCGGGGAGGAGCGAGTCCGCCTCCAACGCCCGCTCCACAACGACGAGGTCACGTGCCGCGAGGAGCTTAGCTGATCTCCAACCAGCGCGCTGGCCGCCTGCGCCCGGGCGTCGTCGGCGCCTCCACTGCTTCTGCTCCTGCTCCTGCTCCATCTCCAGCCAATAGAGAAGTCCATGGTGGTAAGAACCTCTTCATACAGTTCCATCGGTTGGATGATGGGCGAGATTAGAAGGATGCTGATTTCTATAAGCAGCAAGCTAAATTTCTATTTAAGAACTTGTCAAAAGGGCATCATGAAGCTTCACGAATGTCAACTGAGACATGGCCCTACTATTTCCATTATCCTTGTGCCATTTATATCAGAATTAGGCTTGCTTTTACGTGTTGCTCCTCATATAGTTCTTTTGTTTGTCTAATTTCCAGCTAAAGATGATGTGTCCATTTGTAAATAGTTGGGATTCCACTGTGGCTATATAAACTGCTTTATGTAATTGTCTATTTGTGTATCACACCTTTGTCTCTTTAATTGCAAGAATACGTTTTGCAGACATTCCTTTTTCCGTTTGTGATTCTTCATTTCTTTTCATTTTTATTACAGGGCTAGCAACATAATTGTTCTTGTTCTTTTTACAATTTGTAGAGGGCCTGCTGGTAGTGTGGCGCTGCGCCTAGGCCGAAGCATGAATTAGGGGGCACAAACCTACCCTCTAGGGCTGCTAGGTCATTCTCTCTCCTTTGTTTTTGTGTCAGCTTAGTTTTTTGTCATAGGTGTTCCTTAGGATCTAATTTTTTGTTTAGAATCGAACTCCAAATTAGGGCCTACTTGCCATATAAAATCTACAAACATCATGTCCAGACTTAATGGATTTATCGTGGCCTAGTTTTTATATTTATGCATTATTTGATTCCACATTTGGGATTTGAGTTGAGTGTATGCTAAAAGAGTTGTTGACCTTAAACATGGGGTCAGGGTTAGAGTTCAGTCTCATTTTTTCTAATTGAGGTTTCATTCCTGCAACAAAAGGGAAAGCTGGTCTGGAGGAATTTTGTCTATTTTATCAAACATTCAGACTATGAATCTGAGCTGGAGTTTCCTTCAAGCAAATCTCATTTTTAATTCAGACTTGCATATAGAATTCAAATTGAAACAGTTATGATTTTCTCAAGATCAACCTTACTGTTCTCCACCTGTCTTAAATTACCATTCAACTTCTCGAGTTCCAGTGCCAACCCTCACACTTCATTTTGTGACTTGGAATGAAGACTTGCCATCATAAGAAGAGATGCTTCACCTTCAACCCGTTTTTGAGTTTCACATTGTAGGCTAATTTGGAGGTTATCCTTCCATTCTTTCGTATATATGAGTTCTTACTCTATCATGTGAACTTTCCTTTCAACATTCTCTTGTTCTATTTTCAAGGTCATGAGTTAGATTCATGGTCCGATATTCTCGCTAATGACTGTTGGTTCTCATGAAGGGTAGCATTTTCAATGTTTACAAGTTTGAGTTCTTTCAGTGTGCTTTCCAGGTCTATCTTATTATTCTCTAACTCACTAAGCTTCTTTGTTGATCTATCAAAATCTTGTGTCAATGTTTTCATGTCTTATTGCAACTGGGAATGCAAACCCTCTGTCATGAGAAGAGTTGCTTCAATTTGCATACGCCTATTGCATTCATCTTGCAGCTTGAAATGGACATGAGACTGTTTATCCAACCCAAACACGTCTTACTCCATTGGCAACAGCCATTTTTGTTATGATCTGTAACTGCAGGCGATAAGAATGTTGGGTGTTTGTGTGCAGGCAATAAGAAGGCTGGGGGATTGGTTCCACTCCACAGGCAACGACATGGGACACGGGTAACGTTGGAAGACCAGCAGAACATCAACCGCTTCGGTTGCCTCAGCACTCGCCTCCACGAATTCCAGGAAAATATCAAGCTTGCGAAGGTGGATTCCTTGACATCTTGAGTTCACCATTTCACAGCCTTTGAGCAGATTTATATTGTGTTGCTTTAGAAGTAGATGTGATTTTGTGTTTAGTTCAAAAATGTTCATATAGTTTACAAACTTTTCAATCAGTAAAGTCGGTGCCTCCTTAAGACCACCTGGGTTACGACTCGTTGTCAAGATGAAGGCACCAGTAGTCTTTGATCCCTTTTGTTCATGTGTTTATAAACCAATAGCCAGGTTATTCATTAGACTCTATAAAGAAGTAGAAGTGAGACTGTTTTGTCTAACACAAACACATCTTACTTGATGGGCAACAACCATTTTTGTTGTGATCTGTAACAAGCAAAATCTATGGATTTATCCTAAGAACTGGATGTGCTCCTTGTGTGGAGTTGGAGCATTTCATACATTATGTACCTACTTATTCATTTCAAGATTCTTTTCTAAATATTTTTGTTTGTTGTAGCATTGTATCTTTGCGCCTCAACAAATATCCTATCGGAAGACTCGATCCACACGACGTGGACGTTTGCGGCATCCACCGCCCCCACCACCATCCCACGACCACCACTCTAGCGCCATACCTGGATGCGACGACTGCGACATTGAGCTCACACCATATTAATTTGTTTGATATTATCGAATACGAATGCATTAGTACTATTTCTAATAAGACTCGATTATCTAATGCGTGTTTATTAATACTTTTAAGCTTAATAATTTAATCCCAACTGCATGTATGGTTTTTCT
Source organism: Zea luxurians (assembly GCA_029449295.1). NCBI lineage: Eukaryota > Viridiplantae > Streptophyta > Magnoliopsida > Poales > Poaceae > Zea > Zea luxurians. The sequence continues at coordinate 128,860,414 of JAOPSE010000004.1, forward strand.
TTTGGAAAACTAAAAATAAAATAAAATGAGTGGTAGTTGTGGTAGCTAAGAGGAAATGTATATTTTATTGGGATGGTCCTACGGAGGGCGAAGATATAAGGAGAGAGCGAGACTGCTGATGTGGCATAAAAAGTGGGATATAGGGGGGCACTGAAGACAGTCTAAGTCTATCTTCAGCAACATCCTTTAAATTTCATCCCATAAATGAATATTTCCTGTCCTTTATAGTTCTCTCTAAAATATTTCATCCTCTACATTTCCGTTGTGGGCCATAAATGGGTCATATAATTTCCGTTGTGGGTTTGCTCGTCGTTGACCTACCATATTTCTTCTCATGAAATAGAAGGCAACCCCAGTATAGTGATGGTCACCGGCAGCCCCTCACCACTTGTGTCTCCCACGCTGCAGGACAAGCAGTGCGCTGGTAAGGACTTCGTCATGCTCATCGCTCGCCTCCTCGTCGCCGAGCTCTTCCTCCGCTATGACTCCTTTGACATCCAGGTCGGCGCCTCCGCACTGGGGTCGTCGGTGACCATCACCTCGCTCAAGAAAGCCACCTTCTAAGCTTTGATTGATCGCCCATCAAAGTCGTCGGAGGCTGGCACGTGCACTTTTTTTCACCGTAGAATATACTGCATCGTACTTGTCTGCCCACATCCCCCTCAATATTTTTCTAGCGCTTTGATGTGATCATCAGGTATAACAAATGCATATTCTTAGTAAAACGATATACCATTTTTTCTAGGGACCTTCGGTGTCTGGAGATTCGATGTCAGAAAAATTGATAGCGAACTGAGGGATACATGCACATACTGTTCATGATGAATATGCACTGTTGTGTTATTCCTAATCCTTATAATTGGAGATGGGGTTGAGAAAAAAATATGAAGGTTTTTAACGGATTTAAACCTATCAATCTCCTTTAATTTATATAGATTATATGAATTGGGTTGAAAACGATGAGGCCCTAAAATGGATCTCATCCGCTGCCATAAATCAGGCCGTTGGGCTTGCAAATTATTGGGAGCAGATTAACGCCAAACCTACCAACACTTGATTCTCTTGTGATCCATGGGTGGATGTGATTAGTTGTTGCATTATTATTGCTTTATAAACCTTCTATGATTCTTTATAGCATTTGCGTTGGCAACCAAAGTTGGTTTCATGCCGCATGTCATTTATTCCAGTTTTCTGATGGGTCTCCATCTTGATATATTTGTGACAGACTGAAATGTTCGATGACATTTACAGAGAAGATGGTTTTGGCAGTATTCAGGGTAAGTTGCATGCATTTGTGATTTTCTTGCCAATTCAAGCTTTGGATAACATGAATCTCACTTGAACGATTGGAGAATTCTTATAGGATCTCACTATCCTATGGATGACCAAGAGCCTGATGGACGACATCCATGGGTGGGGAGTTCTCTTCGATGGCATAGTTGGTGATAGAACCATCACTGTAAGTGCACAAGATCCACACCCTCTTAACCACTCCGCAGTGAAGATTTTCTACATGGGCTCACCTGACAACAACCTGCAATACTTCTGTTTATTTGATATTTTAGTGTACCTTTTACTTGCAACTCAATTAATCATGCTCTACTAGATTAAGAGTTTTTAAACTGGTCATTGCAAATATCATATGATTTTGTAGATTGGTTCATCTATCATCTTTCTCATCTCCTTCGAATTTGTTCTGTTTATACATCATGTAGGGGGAAAACTGGAAGCCATTTGAATCAAATACGATTCCACCACCTCTAACTCTAGGTGATTAACCCACTTGAATTGGACTTCACAAAAGCAATTGCTATCAGAAACCAGGTATTCCAATTCCACCTGTTAATGCATGGTATGAATTAAGGGCCTTGGCTAGAAAATGGGAACATAGAAATTTTTACGTGCTAGATAGTTGTGGGAGTGTTAGAATCTCATTCTTTCTAAGAACACCATGGAAGGTATGGAATTTGGCAATTTGTTCTATAGTATAGGTTGGTAGGCTTGATAGTTTAACTATATGTTTGCAGGTCACCGATATTGTATTTAATGAATTTGCTTGACATCCCAAGGTCTATATTTGGAATGGTGAAGGTACAATCTGAAGACTAGCATTAAGTTATTCAGTATTTATGCTTTTTGCTCAACTTGTTGAACTAGCAACTATTTTTACTTCTGCAGAACCTAAACCTAACAAGGGACATCTTGCATGGGCTGATGCTTTTGTCATAATAGCAGACTCGATAAGTATGTTAAGTGAAGCATGCAGCACAGGGTAAGCTATTGTCTTATTGGACTGATGACTTGCATGTTGCAACCTTTTTATGAAGTTTCAAGAGTGTGAATAGCTTCAAACTGTTTTGGCGCACTAGCAGTAGCATTAGTTGCTTTTGAGTTCTAACCAAACAGGACGAACAGAGTAAATGTTTCCACAAATTCCACTGAACATGATTTCTGTATAGGCATCAATTCACGTAAATTGCATATCATGTCTGGTGTTTTCTTGGGGACAATGTAATTTTTAGCTGACCAATATAATGAATGCATAGTACCAAAATTTGAAAAGTATAGTAATGTTCCTTTCTTTTGTTAAATAATAGTCAGTAAGGATTCCTGGCTGGGATGCAACCCTTTTTTGTTGGGGACTGGCATTGAGGTTGTGGGGTTTTTTACTTTCACTTGCATAGCTATCGGCTGGTTTATTTTTGGTGCTCCAGGTGTTTGATGTAATCACTCTGTAGGTGTGCACATTCAGCTTGATACTGAAGAACGTCGCGTCTCTATTCATGATTAAGGATTCCCTCAAGGTTGAAGCTGATACTAGGCTTGGGGAGCTCATAAAGTATGTTTATAGCTAGCTAGCATCACGTGAGACTCACAGAAATACAGAATTCCCTCAGCCTGTGACTTCTCCATCTGTTTTGTTTCTCCATGCGACGACATACTAGGTCTGTAAGCGGGGCCGCGCATGGTGGGTGTCAGGTGAGCAGCAAGGGGCAGAAGTGCCAGCCATGTGGATGAGCAGTGTGGGCGAGAGGCGAGGTACAAGCAGCAGCAGTGTGGGCATGCAAAGAGCCAGGGAGGCAGCAGCTATGCGAGGTGTGCTGCGTGCGGTAACGGCATCAATTTGCTTCCTTCTTTACTCTGCTTGATTTGGGATTTCTTCTACTTGCTTCATTTATTCATTAGTTTATTTGATTTGGGGAAAGCAATCCGAACTTCAGTGAAAAACCGAACACCACACCAAAAAAGTCGACACTGAATCAATGTGTGCTTTCTCTAAATTCTATCAGTAGCCATGTAATATAGTTGTTACATGCCATGAACTTACACCTGCAATTTTTGTGCTGCAAAAAACCTAGAGAAGAGGCCCGTAATTTACACTTGTCAGAATTTCTATACTTCTCTCTATGCTGGATCCAGATGTTCATGTTAGATATGTTGGTTGTACTTTTGATACGGTAAGCAAGATTGCTCCACTAGATGACTGTACAACCAACTCACCTGTGACTGACATGAGTTTGTTGAGTGTAACCCTAGAACTTATGATTATGATAAGCTGTCACCCACATTTAGCAGTATGTTCAAGAAGATAAAAAGGAGCCAGCAAACAAACTCTCCTAAACTTCATATTTCTGATGTAACTCCTTATTGTGTTTTAATTGTGTCTATATATGAGAAATAAATTAGGGAACAAAGTTTTTTATTGTGTTTTAACCGTGTCTACATCTGAGAAATAAATTAGGGAAGAAAGTTTTTTATTGTGTTTTAACCGTGTCTACATCTGAGAAATAAATTGCGGAAGAAAGTTTTTTTGCATTGACGATGGTATATATTCTGATAAACTGGGCATGGTTAATACAATTGTAGAGCGCATTTCTATGAGAAATTGAGTTTTGACCAGAACAGATCAGATGCAAGAAGATATTGAAATGAAATTGATGGCTACCAGAATTCACAGGTTAAGTACCGATCATTTTCTTTTACATGTTTGTTTGAGCCAACAACTCATGTATTATGTTATCATTCATGAATTACTGGTATTAAAAGGACCATAAATTCGATGGACTATGTTTGCTTCATACATTTCGCAGGGCATCCATTACCAAGGGATGGAGCTCAAGGACACGCCTGCACCGCTAGAGAAGTTTTTTGCAATTGTGAGTACTATTGTCAAATGTTTCTTGTTGTGCAAAAAATGAAATTGAACCAACATAGGATTCTATTGTGGTAACAGGCGAAGGGAAAGTACTAATGTTGAGGACATGTTTCTTGCTCATATCTTTGGAATGGACACTCTGGCCCGTGGCCTCCACAACGTTGTCAAGCTGATTGAGGTAACTGAAAAACATTAAGACCCACTAAACTTTTCCCATGCAAAGGTTTTTAAACTGGAAGTGTTGTTCTGTGATGTTGGGATGGTTCCCTAGATGATCTTTTCTGCAAAGCGGTACCAGAGTTTTGATAGTGAGATTGGTGCCTTGATCGAGGTACATCACTTTCAAGTTTGGAGTTTGATTTCTTGATTGCAAAGAATTGGATTCGAATTTGTGTATGTGGTAACATTGCTTTATGGCTCTAAATAGGATGGGAAAAGACTTTGAGATGCTAAAAAAGAAGGTTCTAGAGTGCAGTGCACTGTTCCATCCAGCAAGCAGGTAAATGTGTTGACAGTTTAGGCGTCCTCTCTATTTCTAAAGGTTACTGATTGGGTATATATATCATGATGTGCTTTCCTGATGCAGGAACTAGCAAAGATTCTGTTTTAGTATGCACTACAGATGGTGCGATGCCCATAGCTCCAGGAATAAGCACAAGCATGCGCTCTCCGAACACGCATTTGTTCTCCTCACCACGGGTTAGTACGAGCGTGGGACTGAGATAATCCAGATGTAACATATCAGAATTTTTCAGAATTGTTACCTCATTTGTTTCGAGTGGAATCAAACTAAAGTTAGTTAAAGCTTATCATGCATTTCATATTTGATGTGCACGATCGTGTTTGGTACTTGATATTATTTTATAGTGTGGCAACGATGCTGCTGCTCAGTAGCACAATGGAACACTTGGCATGTATGAGTTCTTCCCATTACATGTTTTGTTTCGTACTTCTAAAAGTATATATTGTAGCTTTTTTCTTATGCCGTCTATGCCTCAAGCTGAGAATTAGTAGCATTCTATGCAAATTATTGTACGATTTATTTTTATTTGTTGCTTGTATTCATGTAATGCACTAACATTTTATCGAATAATTTGTGCGCCTCTCCCTCTCCCTCCCTCCCCCGCCACATCGTGGAGCTCCGTCTTTGTTGGTCGCTGCGCAATCCCTTTGTCGGCACCCACGCGTACCTTATCGACTGCACATCGCCGCCACCAAGTTCCTTGTGACCATGCACCGCCACTCCATTGTCATCCTATGGAGATTATTCCCTCCTTGAAACTGCCCCCTCGCCCTCAACCTCACGCGCCTTGCAGACGGGTGGCCTCACGCCGTGGGGTCGGTGCACTCGACTGTAGCCCGAGTTTCGCTTTGACACCATCTCGAACGACTCGCGGACGTCGTGCTCCATTTCATAACAGTATAATACACATTTGTACATAAGTTATCGTGATATTATGTGTCGGGGACCATAATTAGGGGTACCCTCAAGACTCCTAAATCTCAGCTGGTAACCCCCATCAGCACAAAGCTGCAAAGGCCTGATGGGTGCGATTAAGTCAAGGATCGGTCCATTCGAGGGACGCGATCACGCCTCGCCCGAACCCAGCCTCGGGCAAGGGCAGCCAACCCCGGAGGATCTACGTCTCACCCGAGGACCCCCTCCAGCAACGGACACACCATCGGCTCGCCCGAGGCCCAGTCTTCACCAAGAAGCAACCTTGGCCATATCGCCACGCCAACCGACCAAATCGCAGGGGCATTTAATGCAAAGGTGGCCTGACACCTTTATCCTGACGCACGCCCTCCAGTCGACAGAGCCGAAGTGACCGTAGTCACTTCGCCGCTCCACTGACCGGTCTGACAAGAGGACAGCGCCGCCTGCGCCGCTCCGACTGCTGAGCCACTCGACAGAGTGAGGCTGACAACAGCCAAGTCCGGCCTCATGCGTCATAGGAAACTCCGCCTCGCCCGACCCCAGGGCTCGGACGCGGGCTCAGCCCCGGAAGACGACGAACTCCGCTTCGCCCGACCCCAGGGCTCGGACACGGGCTCAGCCCCGGAAGACGACGAACTTCGCTTCGCCCGACCCCAGGGCTCGGACACGGGCTCAGCCCCGGAAGACGACGAACTCCGCTTCGCCCGACCCCAGGGCTCGGACACGGGCTCAGCCCCGGAAGACGACGAACTCCGCTTCGCCCGACCCCAGGGCTCGGACTCGGGCTCAGTCCCGGAAGACGACGAACTCCGCTTCGCCCGACCCCAGGGCTCGGACTCGGGCTCAGCCCCGGAAGACGACGAACTCCGCTTCGCCCGACCCCGGGGCTCGGACTCGGGCTCAGCCCCAAAGGACGACGAACTCCGCTTCACCCGACCCCCGGGGCTCGGACTCAGCCCTGGCCTCAGCCGACGGGCTCCGCCTTGTCCGACCCAGGGGCTCGGACTCGACCTCGACCTTGGAAGACAGACTTGACCTCGACCTCGGAGGAGCCTCCACCTCGCCCAACCTAGGGCACGGACCGACCACGTCGACAGGAGGCGCCATCATTACCCTACCCCAAGCTGACTCAGGATACGGGGAACAAGACCGGCGTCCCATCTGGCTCGCTCCACCATACGAGTAATGATGGCGCCCCGCATGCCCTGTGACGATGGCGGCTCTCAGCCCCCTTACGGAAGCAAGAGGACGTCAGCAAGGACTCGACAGCCCCGACAGCTGTCCTTCCGCCAGGCTCTAGCGCTCCTCCGACGGCCACGACATCACACGAACTAGGTGCCAAAACCTTTCCGGCTGCCACGATGGCATGTACTTAGGGCGCTAGCTCTCCTCCGCCAGACACGCTAGCACACTGCTACACCCCCATTGTACACCTGGATCCTCTCCTTACGCCTATAAAAGGGAGGTCCAGGGCCCTCTTACAGAGGGTTGGCCACGCGGGGAAGGATGGGACGGCGCTCGCGCAAGGCCGCTCGCTCCCTCCCGCGTGGACGCTTGTAACCCCCTACTGCAAGCGCACCCGACCTGGGCGCGGGGCTAACACGAAGGCCGCGGGTTCCACCTCCCACGCCTGTCTCCCTTCGGCTGCTCTCTTCTCCCCCCTTCGTGTTCCACCTCGCGCCGACCCATCTGGGCTGGGGCACGCGGCGACAATTAACTCGTCGGTCTAGGGACCCCCCGGGTTTCGAAACACCGACAGTTGGCGCGCCAGGTAGGGGCCTGCTGCGTGTTGACGAACAACTTCCCATCAAGCTCCAGATGAGCAGTCTCCAGCAACCTCTCTAGCCCGGGACGGTGCTCCATTTCGGGAGTCTTGAGTTCATGTCCCTCGACGGCAGCTACGACATGATACTCCTTCCCTCGCCGCGCGACAGCGACAATGGCGGTCGACAACCCGCCCACCGGTGGGGATATCGACGACGCCTTCCCCACGTGGTGGAAGGACGACATTCGGGCTTGTCCCGTCCCCTCCCCCGCCGACGGAAGAGGAGGCGGGGCAACCAAGGTCAAGCAGAAGGCGGCACCTCATCGGCTGTCGAGCGAGTCGACGGCGCCGGCGCCCCAACGGATTGCGCGTCGGGCATCGGCCTCGCGTCTGAGACAAAGACGAGCACCGTCTCCCCGCAACACACCAACCTCAAGCAAACGGACGACGCCAGCACGCTCGTGAAGGACTTGCTAGGCGTCACCCTCGTACCTGAGACGACGGTGCAGTCAGTCCCTGACGTGACTTCGTCACCGCCCGTCGACCAAAAGGTACCGATCGATTCCCATCTCGCGCCTTTTGGATTCAGCCTCGGCCCGCCAAGCAACTCCGCTTCGGTGGACATTCTCATAGAGGCGAGTCCAAACCCTCTGGGGTATCGTGTGCGGTCACCCTGGGACCGGCTGACGGCCGTCTCGACCTACGGGCCCTCGGGGTCCGAGGAAGATGGCGAGCCTGACCTCTATTGGGATTTCTCCGGACTTGGTAACCCCAGTGCCGTGCTGGACTTCATGACCGCACGCGACTACTGCCTTTCCGACTGTTCCGACGGTAGCCGTAGCCCCGACGACGAGGACTGCAGCCCAAGTCGCGAATGTTTCCACATCGATCTAGGGGGTCCCGGCGAAGGCAACCATCTTGGTATGCCGGAGAACGGTGATCCCCCTAGGCCCGTGCCTCGCGTCGATATCCTTCGGGAGCTAGCTGTGGTCCCCGTTCCGGCGGGGGGTCTTGACCCACAGCTCGAGCAAATCCGCGAGATGCAGGCCAGGCTCGACGAGGGAGTAGGAACGCTTGAGCCGATCCGCCGGGACATCGGGCAGGAATGGGCGGGCCAACCTCCGGCCGGAGAAGCGCGTCATCTCCCCCAGGGCATCCAGCACCGCATCGCCGACGACGTCAGGGTAAGGCCGCCACCGGATTCTAGTGGAGTCGGCCAGAACCTGGCTGCAGCGGCGATACTTCTCCGCGCGATGCCGGAGCCATCAACCACCTTGGGGCGGCGTATCCAGGGAGAGCTCAAGAATCTCCTGGAGGATGCCGCAGTCCGACGGGCCGAAAGCTCCACCTCCCGAAGGCAGGGGTACCCCTCGGAACATCGCGCCGCGACTTCCCGATTCATGCGGGAAGCCTCGGTCCACACCGGGCGCATGCGCAACACAGCGCCTGCGGCCCCGGGTCGCCTCGGCAACGAGCACCATCATCCCAACCGTCGGGCCCACCTCGACGAGAGGGTGCGCCGAGGCTACCACCCTAGGCGTGGGGGACGCTACGACAGCGGGGAGGATCGGAGTCCTTCGCCCGAACCACCCGGTCCGCAGGCTTTCAGCCGCGCCATACGACGGGCACCGTTCCCGACCCAGTTCCGAACCCCGATTACTATCACAAAGTACTCGGGGGAGACGAGACCGGAACTGTGGCTCGCGGACTATCGGCTGGCCTGCCAACTGGGTGGAACGAACGATGATAATCTCATCATCCGCAACCTCCCCCTGTTCCTCTCCGACACCGCTCGAGCCTGGCTGGAGCATCTGCCTCCGGGGCAGATCTCCAACTGGGACGACCTGGTCCAAGCCTTCGCCGACAATTTCCAAGGCACGTACGTGCGCCCTGGAAACTCTTGAGATCTCCGAAGCTGCCGCCAGCAGCCGGGAGAGTCTCTCCGGGACTACATCCGACGATTCTCAAAGCAACGCACCGAACTGCCCAACGTCACCGATTCGGATGTCATCGGCGCGTTCCTCACCGGCACCATCTGCCGCGACCTGGTGAGCAAGCTGGGTCGCAAGACCCCCACCAGGGCGAGCGAGCTGATGGACATCGCCACCAAGTTCGCCTCTGGCCAAGAGGCGGTTGAGGCCATCTTCCGGAAGGACAAGCAGCCCTAGGGCCACCCACCGGAAGATGTTCCCGAGGTGTCAACTCAGCGCGGCACCAAGAAGAAGGGCAAGAAGAAGTCGCAAGCGAAACGCGACGCCGCCGACACGGACCTTGTCGCCGCCGCCGAGTACAAGAACCCTCGGAAACCTCCCGGAGGTGCCAACCTCTTCGACAAGATGCTCAAGGAGCCATGCCCCTATCATCAGGGGCCCGTCAAGCACACCCTTGAGGAGTGTGCCATGCTTCGATGCCACTTTCACAAGGTCGGGCCACCCACGGAAGGTGGCAAGGCTCTCGACGACGCTAAGAAGGAAGATCACAAGGCAGGAGAGTTCCCCGAGGTCCGCGACTGATTCATGATCTATGGTGGGCAAGTGGCAAACGCCTCGGCTCGGCACCGCAAGCAAGAGCATTGGGAGGTCTACTCGGTAAAGGTGGCGACGCCAGTCTACCTAGATTGGTCCGACAAGCCCATCACCTTCGACCAGGCCGACCATCCCGACCATGTGCCGAGCCCGGGGAAATACCCGCTCGTTGTCGACCCCATCATCGGCAACGTCAGGCTCACCAAGGTCCTCATGGACGGAGGCAGCAGCCTCAACATCATCTACGCCGAGACCCTCGGGCTCCTGCGGATCGATCTGTCCTCGGTCCGGACGGGCGCTGCGCCTTTCCACGGGATCATACCCGGGAAGCGCGTCCAACCCCTCGGACAACTCGATCTACCCGTCTACTTCGGGACGCCCTCCAACTTCCGAAGAGACCCTCACTTTCGAAGTGGTCGGGTTTCGAGGAACCTACCACGCAGTGCTGGGGAGGCCATGCTACGCCAAGTTCATGGCCGTCCCCAACTACACCTACCACAAGCTTAAGATGTCGGGCCCCAACGGGGTCATCACCGTCGGGCCCACGTACCGACACGCGTACGAATGCGACGTGGAGTGCGTGGAGTACGCCGAGGCCCTCGCCGAGTCCGAGGCCCTCATCGCCGACCTGGAGAGCCTCTCTAGGGAGGCGCCAGACGTGAAGCGCCACGCCGGCAACTTCGAGCCAGCGGAGACGGTTAAGTCCGTCCCTCTCGACCCCTGCAATGACGCCTTCAAGCAGATCTGGATCGGCTCCGAGCTCGACCCCAAATAGGAAGCAGTGCTCGTCGACTTTCTCCGCCCAAACGCCGACGTTTTCGCGTGGAGTCCCTCGGACATGCCTGGCATACTGAGGGAAGTCGTCGAGCACTCGCTGGATATCTGAGCTGGAGCCCGACCCGTGAAGCAGCCTCTGCGCCGATTCGACGAAGAAAAGCATCGAGCCATAGGCGAGGAGATCCACAAGCTAATGGCGGCAGGGTTCATCAAAGAGGTATTCCATCCCGAATGGCTTGCCAACCCTGTGCTTGTGAGAAAGAAAGGGGGGAAATGGTGGATGTGTGTAGACTACACTGGTATAAACAAAGCATGTCCGAAAGTTCCCTACCCTCTGCCTCGCATCGATCAAATCGTGGATTCCACTGCTGGGTGCAAAACCCTGTCTTTCCTCGATGCCTACTCAGGGTATCACCAGATCAGGATGAAAGAGTCTGACCAGCTCGCGACTTATTTCATCACACCCTTTGGCATGTACTGCTATGTTACCATGCCGTTTGGTTTGAGGAATGTGGGTGCAACGTACCAGCGATGCATGAACCATGTGTTCTGTGAACACATCGGCCGAATGGTCGAGGCCTACGTCGATGACATCGTAGTCAAGACGAGGAAAGCCTCCGACCTCCTTTCCGACCTTGAAGTGACATTCCGATGTCTCAATGCGAAAGGCGTGAAGCTTAATCCTGAAAAATGTGTCTTCGGGGTCCCCCGAGGCATGCTCTTGGGGTTCATCGTCTCCGAGCGGGGCATCGACGCTAACCCGGAGAAGATTGCGGCCATCACCAGCATGGGGCCCATCAAGGACTTGAAAGGCATACAGAGGGTCATGGGATGCCTCGCGGCTCTGAGCCGTTTCATCCCGCGCCTCGGCGAAAGAGGCCTGCCTCTGTACCGCCTCTTAAGGAAGGCTGAGTGCTTCGCTTGGACCCCTGAGGCCGAGGAAGCCCTCGGGAACCTGAAGGCGCTCCTCACGAACGCGCCCATCTTGGTGCCGCCCGCTGCCGGAGAAGCCCTCTTGATCTACGTCGCCGTGACCACTCAGGTGGTTAGCGCCGCGATTGTGGTTGAGAGATGAGAAGAGGGGCACGCATTGCCCGTCCAGAGGCCAGTCTACTTCATCAGTGAGGTACTGTCCGAGACCAAGATCCGCTACCCACAAATTCAAAAGCTGCTGCACGCGGTGATCCTGACGCGGCGGAAGTTGCGACACTACTTCGAGTCTCATCCGGTAACTGTGGTGTCATCCTTCCCCCTGGGGGAGATCATCCAGTCCCGAGAGGCCTCGGGTAGAATTGCAAAGTGGGCGGTGGAGATCATGGGCGAGACAATCTCGTTCGCTCCTCGGAAGGCCATCAAGTCCCAGGTCTTGGCGGACTTCGTGGCTGAATGGGTCGACACCCAGGTCCCAACAGCTCCGATCCAACTGGAGCTCTGGACCATGTTTTTCGACGGGTCGCTGATGAAGACGGGGGCCGACGCGGGCCTGCTCTTCATCTCGCCTCTCAGGAAGCACCTACGCTACGTGCTACGCCTCCACTTCCCGGCGTCCAAGAACGTGGCTGAGTACGAGGCTCTGGTAAACGGGTTGCGAATCGCCATCGAGCTAGGGGTCCGACGCCTCGACGCTCGCGGTGACTCGCAGCTCGTCATCGACCAAGTCATGAAGAACTCCCACTGCCGCGACCCGAAGATGGAGGCCTACTGCGATGAGGTTCGGCGCCTGGAAGACAAGTTCTACGGGCTCGAGCTCAACCACATCGCCCGACGCTACAACGAGACTGCAGACGAGCTGGCTAAAATAGCCTCGGGGCGAACAACAGTTCCCCCGGACGTATTCTCCCGAGACCTGCATCAACCCTCCATCAGGACCGACGACACGCCCGAGCCCGAGAAGGCCTCGGCCCAGCCCGAGGCACCCTCGGCTTAGTCCGAGGTACCCTCGGCACAGTCCGAGGTACCCTCGGCTCAGCCCGAGGTACCCTCGGCCCCCGAGGATGAAGCACTGTGCATCGAGGGGGAGCGGAGCGAGGTCACGCCTGATCAAAACTTGCAGACCTCGTACCTGCAATATCTCCACCGAGGAGAGCTACCCCTCGACCAAGCCGAAGCTCGGCGAGTGGCGTGGCACACCAAGTCGTTCGTCTTGCTGGGAGATGAGAAGGAGCTCTACCACCACAGCCCCTCGGGCATCCTCCAGCGTTGCATTTCCATCGCCGAAGGTCAGGAGCTCTTACAAGAGATACACTCGGGGGCTTGCGGCCATCATGCAGCACCTCGAGCCCTTGTTGGGAACGCCTTCTGACAAGGTTTCTACTGGCCGACGGCGGTGACCGACGCCACTAAGATTGTCCGCACCTGCGAAGGGTGTCAGTTCTACGCGAGGCAGACCCACCTGCCCGCTCAGGCTCTGCAGACCATACCCATCACCTGGCCGTTTGCTGTGTGGGGTCTGGACCTCGTCGGCCCCTTGCAGAAGGCACCCGGGGGCTACACGCACCTGTTGGTCGCCATCGACAAGTTCTCCAAGTGGATCGAGGTCCGACCCCTAAATAGCATCAGGTCCGAACAGGCGGTGGCGTTCTTCACCAACATCATCCATCGCTTTGGGGTCCTGAACTCCATCATCACCGACAACGGCACCCAGTTCACCGGCAGAAAGTTCCTGGACTTCTGCGAGGAGCACCACATCCGGGTGGACTGGGCCGCTGTAGCTCACCCCATGACGAATGGGCAAGTGGAGCGGGCTAACAGCATGATCCTGCAAGGACTCAAGCCTCGGATCTACAACGACCTCAACAAGTTCGGCAAGCAGTGGATGAAGGAACTCCCCTCGGTGGTCTGGAGTCTGAGGACAACGCCAAGCCGAGCCACGGGCTTCACACCGTTCTTTCTAGTCTATGGGGCCGAGGCCATCTTGCCCACAGACTTAGAATACGGTTCCCTGAGGACGAGGGCCTACGCCGACCAAAGAAATCGAGCCAATCGAGAAGACTCACTGGACCAGCTGGAAGAGGCTCGAGACATGGCCTTACTACACTCGGCGCGGTACCAGCAGTCCCTGCGACGCTACCACGCCCGAGGGGTTCGGTCCCGAGACCTCCAGATGGGCGACCTGGTGCTTCGGCTGCGACAAGACGCCCGAGGGCGGCACAAGCTCACGCCTCCCTGGGAAGGGCCATTCGTCATCGCCAAGGTTCTGAAGCCTGGAACATACAAGCTGGCCAACAGTCAAGGCGAGGTCTACAGCAACGCTTGGAACATCCAACAGCTACGTCGCTTCTACCCTTAAGATGCTTCCAAGTTATTCGTACACCCCGTTCACACACAAAGTCTGGTCGTCAAGGAAGGGTTAGCCTTGCCTCGGCAAAGCCTGACCCTCCCTTGGGGGCTAGAAGGGGGGAACCCCCTCTGCGTCGAAATTTTCCTCGAAAAAAGAAAAATCTTTTCTGCCAGAATGCCTTTCGTGCTTTTCGACTACTTCGAAAGTGGATCCTAAAAACGACAGAGTACACGTAAGCAGCCAAGGCTGACCGAGCCGAGGGACTCCTACGCCTCCGGGATACGGATACCTCACTCATCACCTTCTGCGATAAGTAACTCGCGCTCGGATAAGTCACTCCATGGACCGAACAAGTCTTCACGCTCGAAAGCTCCTCTGCCGAAACGATTTTTCGGGCCTTCTCGACTGCGACGGTGACAAAACCCTATGGGCGGGTAAGAGTACACATAAGCGGCAAGGCCGACCGAGCCGAGGGATTCCTAAGCCTCCGGGATACAGATACCTCACTCATCACCTTCCGTGAAAAGTAACTCTCGCTCGGACAAACAAGTTTGTTACCGGCAAGCAAGTCCAGATACTCGAAACAAGAGGAAAAGGGACGCAGCTTTACAACACGACGACAGTGTGTTTGGGCCTCGGCGGCCGTAGAAAACATACACACACTACAAGACAACCCGATCCTGCAGGCTCGGGCGTCGACAGTTGAAGGGAGCACCCTCAGCGTCAACTACACCTTCGGCGGGGTCTGACCTAGCCTCGGACGGCGACGCGGTCGGAGGATCTCTACCCTGAAGGAAGACATCAGCACCGCACCTGGGCCATCGCCGCCAGGGTCTTCTCCAGGAATCCGGCTCGAGCAGACGGCTCGGCCGGCCACCCCGAGGCCTCGGCCAGCAGTCCCCCGAAGACATCAGCCCGGCTTGTGGCCTCAGCGACTCAACTCCGGCATCGGTCCCGCCAGTGGACAACTCGGCCAGGCTCCGGCCGACCAAATCTTCTTTTCGAGCCAACTCTGCCTTTGTCCGTGCTGACACCGCTACCTCCGGCTTCGGCTCATCGAAGAGCGGCCGAGGGGTTCCTTTAACCAAGCAAGAGAAGCCTCGGACAGCAAGGCTGACCAAGCCGAGGAACTCCTACGCCTCCGGGATACGGATACCTCACTCGTCACCTTCGCACGAGGCGACTCACGCTTGGTGAAGCGGTTCAGGTAACCAACAGGCGAGTCTTAGTGCTCGAAATGAAGGAAAAACATGGCTCCGCGCCGAAAGTACATACATGTTCAGGCCCCGACAGCCACCATGAACAAGACACCGGCATTCAAGGTGCTAATGCAAACGGAACTCCGGTTCCGTCCCCATAGCAGCAGCCATGGCCCCAGGACGGACGCGGTCACCGGAAGGCTCTCATTCGCGTCCCCACTCAAGGGGCGCGAACCAGACATTAAAGGCAAAGAGCCGGGGGGCCGGTCCGTAGGCGGCACCGACGGCCTCGACGAGGGGGGGGGAGCTCCCTCCAGCTGCCACCACGTTAGCACGGACGGTGGCGTCCGCCTCTCCGCCAACGCCGACAGTCGGCAAGGCGTACCGGTAGGCCCTCACTCCCGCCCTCGCCACGAAAGCGAGGAGAAGGACGGAATGTTGCATCCTAGCTGGACAACAACAGTTCGCCTTCCCCGCATGGCTGGAGGATGCCTCCTCCGCAGGGCCGGAGGATGGTTTCCACCACCAGAAAGCTGGAAGAGGAGGTGACCAGCCGGCCCGCACGGGGGGAAGAGCCCCGGCTCAGCCCGGCCTCCGCCCCAGCAAGGATGATGAACATCCTTGAAGCTGAGGGCGGAACCAAGATCGCAGCCCGGCTTGCTTCTCCCCACCCAGAGGCTGGTGGTCACTGTCTTGGGTGACCACCGGCGAGGGGGTGCAGCCGGGCTGCCTGATGAAAATCCTTGAAGTCGAACGATGGCTGAAAGGTACTAGCTTCCTCGAAGCTGCGTTCCTCCGACGACAAGGCGGAAGGATTGCGGGCGTCCCCCATCCGGGGGCTTGGAAGGTGGAAAGACACAGTGCATAAGGGAGCGCGAAGACATGGCCGTCTTTCAAGGGGGTAACCCTCCTTTTAAAGGCGACTCTCCCTACTTGCGTCCTCAGCCGTTGCGGGCTGAGTCTTCTTCAACATGCTCCAAGGTCCTCCCCCTACGACACAGGGGCTGGGTCCCACGCGTCATGCAAGCCGGTCCAGGGCAGAAGAAGCCAAACCGCCGCACGCAGGGCATGCAACTACCCAGCGGTTACAAGCATTCCTCCACTTTTGCCCAGACCAGCGGGTGAAAGGGTGGACAGCCATGCAGTCGGCATGCAACCACGCCAAGTGGGCGCGCCCCTTCGACTCCAACACGCCCAGCATGGAGGCCGAGGCCCACACGTCATGCAACCGGCTCGCTGGTTGCTACGTGCGAGCAACTGCACCGCCCCTCGCGCCACTGCCGCGCCTCCTGGACTGCGGAACCAGTACCGCGACTCGAGGCAACCCTGCGTATGACCCAGCAGTGCCAGCCAGGCACGACGGTCAATACGGCCAAAGATGGGCCGGCAGTAATGGCGGTGGCAGGCGGGCAGGAGCAGCGGTCACGTCGTCAGCGAAGCTTACGTCCCGTCCAGGGGCAGCGAGAGAACCCTCTCTCACGGCGTGAAGACGGCGCGCCCGTGATCCGTTCCTCGAACGGCCCGCGCACGCGCAAACGGCTGCCTCGCGAACCACTCGCCCCGTCGCATTAACTCTGCGGCGGGACAGGCGGCGCCTCACGCAGGAGAAGCAAGCGACGCTTCGCCTTCGCCATAATGACCGTGTCGAAAAAGGTACGCCACGTCATTCGATTTCGTATCCTTTTCCTTTTTCCTCTTTCTCTCTCTTACAACAGGGACCGGGAAAGGGGGATACCCCGAAAAGGATCCTTCTCCGTGAAGGAAACAGGCCCCGAGCCTCCCTACTGATCAGAGGTTCAAAGGCTGGCCCCTCGGAGGGGTTCAACGGCCGCCTCAGAGCGATTGGGTTCTGCGCCCACTACTGGTCAGAGGTTCGATGGCTAGCCCCTCGGAAGGGTTCAACGGCCGCCTCAGGACACTCGGGCTCCGCGCCCACTACTGATCAGGGGTTCGTAGGCTGGCCCTCGAAGGGTTCACAGTCGCCTCAGACACAGAGCGAGGGATGACCCTGGGTACGTTCGATACATAACCAAGGCTCGGGCTACGCTCCCGAGGTACCCTAGGACATTTCCGAGACCAGCGGGAACAATCTTGTAACGGAATCCCATCAGAGGGAGGCATTGAGCCCTCGGACCCCGTCAAAAGGGGACCGGGTCCGGCAGATCACCCGCAGGTACTTTTGGAGCACGCCTCTGGGCCTCTAGCCGACCCCTAACAAATGGGGCACGGGCGTCCACTCGGATTACCCGCCAGCAGCTCACCGGAGACACCATGTTCGGCGCCCTCCGAGGGCAACATGGCGCTTTCCCCCCTCCTCCTTGTGGAAAGGCGACGCAGGGGCGTATGTAAAAAAGTCGAGTCTGTCCTTGACCGTCCTCTCGCCCTGTGCAGAGGCTCGGGGGCTGCTCTCGCAAACCCGGCTCCAGCCAACCCGTTGACAGCGTCAACATACCAGCCCGAGAACTTGGGACCCGACCGTGCACCCGGGCTACGGCTAGCTCGCATGAGGGAACAACTAGACCAGCCGAAGTGTTGCGAAACGCACTAAGACCTCGAAGGAGTCAAACTACTCCTCCGAGGCCTCGGGGGCTACACCCGGCGGGTGCGCTCGCGCGCACCCACCGGAACAAAATGCAACCAAAAAAGGCTGGTCCCCTTGCAAAAAAGTGCGGCAAAAGCCTCCAAGCGAGTATTAACACTCCCTTCGAGGCTCGGGGGCTACTGTCGGGGACCATAATTAGGGGTACCCTCAAGACTCCTAAATCTCAGCTGGTAACCCCCATCAGCACAAAGCTGCAAAGGCCTGATGGGTGCGATTAAGTCAAGGATCGGTCCATTCGAGGGACGCGATCGCGCCTCGCCCGAACCCAGCCTCGGGCAAGGGCAGCCGACCCCGGAGGATCTACGTCTCGCCCGAGGACCCCCTCCAGCAACGGACACACCATCGGCTCGCCCGAGGCCCAGTCTTCACCAAGAAGCAACCTTGGCCATATCGCCACGCCAACCGACCAAATCGCAGGGGCATTTAATGCAAAGGTGGCCTGACACCTTTATCCTGACGCACGCCCTCCAGTCGACAGAGCCGAAGTGACCGCAGTCACTTCGCCGCTCCACTGACCGGTCTGACAAGAGGACAGCGCCGCCTGCGCCGCTCCGACTGCTGAGCCACTCGACAGAGTGAGGCTGACAGCAGCCAAGTCCAGCCTCAGGCGTCATAGGAAACTCTGCCTCGCCCGACCACAGGGCTCGGACACGGGCTCAGCCCCCGGACGACGCGAACTCCGCTTCCGCCCGACCCCAGGGCTCGGACACGGGCTTCAGCCCCGGAAGACGACGAACTCCGCTTCGCCCGACCCCAGGGCTCGGACACGGGCTCAACCCCGGAAGACGATGTACTCCGCTTCGCCCGACCCCAAGGGCTCGGACTCGGGCTCAGTCCCGAAAGACGACGAACTCCGCTTCGCCCGACCCCAGGGCTCGGACTCGGGCTCAGCCCCGGAAGACGACGAACTCCGCTTCGCCCGACCCCGGGGCTCGGACTTGGGCTCAGCCCCGAAGGACGACGAACTCCCGCTTCGCCCGACCCCCGGGGCTCGGACTCAGCCCTGGCCTCAGCCGACGGGCTCCGCCTTGTCCGACCCGGGGGCTCGGACTCGACCTCGACCTTGGAAGACAGGACTCGACCTCGACCTCGGAGGAGCCTCCACCTCGCCCAACCTAGGGCAACGGACCGACCACGTCGATAGGAGGCGCCATCATTACCCTACCCCAAGCTGACTCAGGCTACGGGGAACAAGACGGCCGTCCCATCTGGCTCGCTCCACCATACGAGTAATGATGGCGCCCCGCATGCCCTATGACGACGGCGGCTCTCAGCCCCCTTACGGAAGCAAGAGGACGTCAGCAAGGACTCGACAGCCCCGACAGCTGTCCTTCCGCCAGGCTCCAGCGCTCCTCCGACGGCCACGACATCACACGAACTGGGTGCCAAAACCTCTCCGGCTGCCACGATGGCATGTACTTAGGGCGCTAGCTCTCCTCCGCTAGACACGCTAGCACACTGCTACACCCCCATTGTACACCTGGATCCTCTCCTTACGCCTATAAAAGGGAGGTCCAGGGCCCTCTTACAGAGGGTTGGCCACACGGGGAAGGACGGGACGGCGCTCGCGCAAGGCCGCTCGCTCCCTCCCGCGTGGACGCTTGTAACCCCCTACTGCAAGCGCACCCGACCTGGGCGCGGGGCTAACACGAAGGCCGCGGGTTCCACCTCCCACGCCTGTCTCCCTCCGGCTGCTCTCTTCTTCCCCCTTCGCGTTCCGCCTCGCGCCGACCCATCTGGGCTGGGGCACGCGGCGACAATTCACTCGTCGGTCCAGGGACCCCTCGGGTTTCGAAACACCGACATTATGTGTCTCCGTTGCAACGCACGGGCACTCACCTAGTAAAGAAAGAAAAAGGGAGGAAAATGGGAAACTTGCGGCCTGGGCTAAATTCGTGCCGGCCCATTCATCTTTTCTCAAGCGCGAGCCGGCCCAGCTTCATTCCCCCGTGCGTGCTGTCACTCCGACAGGCGGGGCCCCCTTTGGCCGAGGCTCTCTCACTGTGTGGCTGCAACCGCGGGGCCACTGAGCAGTCCCTCTACGACCGTGTGCTCCTGTCTTCCCCCCGCGCAACGCCCACCCCGTGCATGTCGCGTTAGCTGCCGCGAGCTTCTGAGCCGTTCAGCTGCCAGTACCCCGCCTCGCCTACAAGTATCGGGCCCACGACCTCGTCGCTCTCTCTCCCATCTTCTCCCCACCAAATATCGGAGCCAATCATCGCACCACCGTGGAGCACTCGGTCGCCGTGGAGTCAAGCGTGGGCGCCGCTATCGTCGACCGCGATTCTCTTCACCGTCGGTAAATCACCAGCCCAAGAACCCTAATTAGCATTCTCCGCCATGTGTAGAAGCATTCCGTGCCGGTAATCGGTCGTCTGGGTGCGCGTATTTGGACATCGCCTTTGATGTCCCGCCGCGACGCATCGGGGCTGGGGGGCGAGTACGTAGGTGCCGAAGTTCATCTGGGAAGGCTATTCCCATCTCTTCGCTTCCCTCGGCACGATCGTGTAGTTCCAATCGGGTTTAAGTTTGGGGCCGAAATGGCGCGCAGTAGCTCTCCTGCCATGGCACCACCGCGGGAGAGGAGCTCCGCCGAGTGTGTTCGTTGGGGGGAAAGTAGTGATAGAGGGCGGTGCGTTTGGGCCATCAATCTCTGGATGAATAGTAAAAGAATCGACGAAGGGGCTGTAATGTGGGAACCATAGGATCTCTGATGAACGTCATGGATCGGATCTGGCGTACCCCCTTTGGATTCATTAAATACGCGCGGTCCGATTGGGATGTGCGGTAGCGATTAGACCACAATATGTTTGCGGCTTGGATCGTAGATCTCAAATCCAACGGCCGTGCGCGCGTACCGTTTCATACCTCGGCCAATTTAATCTAACGCGTCTAGAGTGGATCGGACGACCAGTTTCAGCCCGTACCCCTTCGCTATATACGTTTTACACAAGAGCCCCCGCAGAATCACGAAACAACCGCCGTCCAGAGAAGATGTTGACTGTGTCTAGGAATTTTTATAGGATAGTCCCTGCGCTTTCTGGAATTTGACGCCCAGTCCAGAGGAGAATAAAATAGAGAAATAAATATAGAAATTGGTTTTTAATACAAAATAAATTCTAGAAACTTGGAAAATTCATAATTAATTCATTTTAATTCCAAATTGACCCATTCCAATTTCTATAATTTTACAATATTATTGTTATCCATTAGTGCCACTGTTTTGACATGAAAGACACATTAAAATTTATCTCTCACTTAACCTTGTATTAAATACATAAAACCTTTGGAAATTCATATCTTAAAATCTATAACTCCAAAATTAATGATTCTTGTTTCTAGGTTCTTATTTTAATGTAGATTATTATTATGTTTTATTTTATATGTTTGGTGTGATGTTAATTTTTGCTATACTATGTATGTATTGTGTTGATGCGAGTAGACGAGCAAGCTACTGTGGATCCTGAGGTTCAGCAGATAGAAGTTGCTGAGCAGGAGCTCATTGAAGGCAAGTTGTGCCCTTGATCACTTATTTTTACCCAGCCATGTTCTTATTAATTATAATGATCTGCATAAGTTAATTTTGATGGGATCCAATAGGTTACCCCAGTTTTGGCTATCTTTATACCTTGTTGGCACTGAATATTTTTGGGTAGTACTTGCTATTGCTTATTATGGTTTTGGGTATGGAGATACACTATTCATGATTACACTTTTATTATCTATTTATTATTACTTTCATGTTAAGATCAGTATGTTAATGGGAACAAGGAGCGACCACCCGGGAAAACAGTGCTACCACAAGGGTTTAATGGGACGCCCTTGGGTTGATTTTGCTACGATGGCGGTCAGGCGAGGGATTCCTGCACTGGAGCTTCCTATAAACTGTAGCGGGTTTTCTGAAACTAGTGGAACTTTGTAAAGGCCTCGTAGTGTTACCCTGCCTGCCTCCTCGGTAGAGGTGTATGGGATTGGCCGTCTCTTGGCAATGGGTAACATGACTTGTGGGTAAAGATGCGTAACCTCTGCAGAGTGTAAAACTGGTATACTAGCCGTGCTCACGGTCATGAGCAGCTCGGACTCTCACATGATTAATCTATGGAATTAAAATTCAATTTGTCATTTGCATCGCATTGGGAATTATTTTATTACTACTTTTATTTATTATTACTAAGGTTGGTATTTACTTACGCTTAGTAACTGCTAATAATTTTGACCAACTTATAAAAGCAATGCTCAGCTTCAGCCTTTATTTTGTTAATCAGCCTTACACTTCACATGAACTCCCACCTTTGGTGAGTTCATGCACATTACTCCCCACAACTTGTTGAGCTATGATTGTATGTGAGCGCACTCTTGCTGTCTCACACCCCCCACAGAAGAAGAACAGGTGGTCAAAGAGGAGCCACCTAACACTGAGGCTTTCGACTTGATCTAGGTGGCGTCTCTCATTCAGCTGTGGCGCCAGGGAATAATATTTAGTTCGCTTTATTTATTATTTATTTATGTAAGACTTCCGCTATGTAATAAATACATTTATGATATTTATGACATTTATCTCTATGCACTCTGTTATTTATGTGTTGTCTTCTCTGGCGCATATATGAGATACACCTGGCTTTGTTCCTTAAATCCGGGTGTGATAGAAGTGGTGTCAGAGGAAATTTTGACTGTAGGACGAAACCTAGACAGAAATGGACAAAACCTTACCTACTTACCTTACTCTGATTCTTTCTATACTTATCTTGATCATGTCTTACCTTTTACTGTTCTACTCTGATTGTTCTTACCTTTTCTACTAAGACAAGATGGATTTCACACCTTGGAATCCTACCATCTCGGATAAAGAGTTTTGACCTATCCTAGGTTTCACAAACAACTACCTATCTAAAGCTTCCAAACTCTAGATGGCGACACCAACACCCAAGAAGGAAGATAACGACCTAGTCAAGAAAGGATAAAGAGTCAAGCCAAGTCTCCAAATAAGTCAAAATCCACCATCTCGGATGGAGTCTTACTTTGCCCAAATATTTCTCACCCAACCTACCCTTGATCTGACTATCTCTTGTCCTGCCTATCGGATGGCTCGATATAAAAAGAAGTTCATACTTTCCTAATCACCTATACATTAATATTAAGAAAAGAAAACCTTTGATTCTTGAACTAATCAGGTAATAAAAGCTAAACTACAAACTAAACCGTCAGCATTCATTGTCTACTAATCTCGAGGACGAGATTTCTGTTAAGGGGGTAGGATTGTAAGCCCAAAATTTGTATCAGGAAAATAAATAAATAAATATAATTATTCTTAGTGTTTGAGAATTTATGTAACCTTAGAGATCATTTGAACTCCTTCTATTTGTGCATACAAGTAATGGAATTATATTGGTCAGATAACAAATAAAAGAGTTTAGAAATATGCATCTCATGCCGATGATTTTGTGATGAGTATTTTTTTTGCTTGAACAAAGGAATTAAGACTTAATTTGACCTCAATTCACATATATATATATATATATATAGTAAAGAATTTGAGAAAGGTAATTATGATAATCCTTTATTCCTTTTTGAATTAAAGGGTGAGGAGGAAAATAAATAATAAAAATAATAATAGTAACAGTAATAAGAATAAATATGAAGATACGATTTCTGTCCACATCAAAATTTTGCTTGAAATTCAAAATCATGGTTGAATTTGAAATAGAAATCATAAAAAAAGAAACAGAAATGGG